>CM066999.1:61898265-62498265 GCA_033977485.1 Hydrangea macrophylla
ACATGAAACAGATAAGAACAGGGAGAACAAGAAATAAATCTGCCACTGCTTGAGTTCGATCGATTGAACTGGGTTCGATCGATTGCACTGTGGGGCTTCGATTGCTTAAACAATATTCGATCGATCTAACTTTCATACTCTTCGATCGCTTGATCTATGTTCGATCGATCGAACAGTGCCTCTTCGATCGCTCGAAGTCAATTAAAGCGATCGAGCACAGCGATGTGTAGCGATCGCAGAATCGAAAAAAGAAACAACGAAAGAATCGAACATGGATATAGTAGTGACAAATCTAAGACCAAGGGGACACCCCCTTGGGATTTCTAACAACAAGAAAAAGGAAACAAAAGTAACAAAAGCTTGTGGGGCCTACCTTGGTGTGGAAACACACGGTGGGAGGTGGAGATGATCAGGTGAGGATGAATGAAAGGGTAATCTGGGCGTCTAACTAAGGTGCAATGACGCAAAATTCGCCGAGTCGCCCCCCTCCTCTGAGTTCGAGCGCTTGAGTGTGTGAGAGTAAGGGAACTGAAGAGGTGTTCTGATGACACCTTGTTTAAAAGCTGCTTTCGATCGATCGAACTATGGTCGAGCGATCGAAAGCAAATCCCTCAATCGATTGAATAGAAAATGCAAGCGCTTGAACATCCAAGTTTCGATCGATCGGAATGGGTTCGATCGATCAAACACAAAAATTTCAGAATTCAATGGGAAACATGAACCACATCACCCCCAACTCTCAGAAACAAATCTGGACATGCAGAGAGACTGAAAAGCAGTTGAAGTACAGGCATGTAGGACAGAAATTCATCCTCAGAATAGAAAATTGTAATTTATATAGAAATAAAACTTTATAATTGCATCCAAATTGCAACATTATTACCCCCAACTGTGTTTAAGACCTTGTTTAACTAAAGAAAACCAAAAATAAAACTAAAACCACTAAAATTCTGTCAAGGATTACACTCCAGTTGATAAACAAAAGATGAAATGAACGGAAACAACTGAAATGCAGCACTAATCTTCGAGTATAAAGATTTCCTCTTCCACAATCTCTTCATAACCCGCCGAATTTTCAGAAGTG
Organism: Hydrangea macrophylla; assembly: GCA_033977485.1. NCBI lineage: Eukaryota > Viridiplantae > Streptophyta > Magnoliopsida > Cornales > Hydrangeaceae > Hydrangea > Hydrangea macrophylla. The sequence goes on from CM066999.1 coordinate 61,899,350, forward strand.
ACGTCCAAACTCGATGATTCCCTTTCCCAGAACAATCAAAAAGCAGCAAGGACATCATCAAACAAGTCTGGAGTCTCCAAAGAATTGAAAGCCCATGCAAGAGGTGATCCGGATGGAGACAAGGATAAAGGAGTGTAATTGCGCAACGGACTGTCCTCTCGTGGCGGAGTGTGTGGGGGCCTTATGTAGGGCCCAAAACCATGAACCAGTTGATGTGGAAGGAATACCGGAATACCATTTAGAAACATAGTGACAATCCTGGACAAAAGACAACAAACCGATATTAAAATAACAGAACACAAGAAACACGGATTAACACGAAAAGAAAACAATGAACAGAAACAAAAATACAAAGAAATGTGACAAGTTCCAACCTCACTATTGGCATAGGTTCCCAAAATGCACTGGCTGGTAAGGGGCATTGGAGCCTGAATAACAGGAAGCTCAGGTGCACATAGCGGTATGGGACCAACTCAGGAACAAGGAAATCATCCACGAAAATAAAGACGGCATTGTGGCGGTCTGGGACGACATCCTGGAGGTCATGATCTTCCCATGGCTCCCACATATCATCATTTTCCCATTGTGCCATAAGTGCATCATCCACCATTCACCCCATGTACAGGTCTTCTTCCTCATCCACATCGTCGTCATCCTGAAATCCCATATTTTCGTATGGATTGATGTCCAGGAGGGCCGGTGGGTATGGAATGTACCCTTGAGCAGCATCAATGAGAGAATGAGCTTCAGGGTCTTGATGAAGCAAGGGGCAGGGTATGAGTTCACCCTCAGTCCAGGTGCCACAACGACATTCTGAATCAGCCCAAGAGCCGATAGAATGAACATCATCGCCTCGCATCTATGCACCTGCAACAGAGTGGTTTAAAGTAAAATGGATTAGAACTAGATCACAAACAAGAAAGAACGAACAAAAACTTAAAAATAAAAGAGAGAAACTAACATGCAAGGAAAGAAAAGAAATACAACAACAATTTGGAACTCCACTTTGGATTTTTAAGTGGGAGAATAGCTGGGCTCATCCAGCTGGATGTGCTCAACTTCAGTGTGGAAGTTCTCCAAGAACGGTTTCAATCTTTGGCCATTGACCTTGAAACAATCATCGTTCTTTGGATTGACGATCTCAACCGCCCCATGTGGAAAAACAGTTTTTACGATGAACGGGCCTGTCCAACGAGAACGGAGCTTTCCTGGGAAAAGGTGAAGGCGAGAGTCATACAGCAAAACTTTCTGCCCCGACTCAAATGATTTACGAAAGATCGTACGATCGTGGCGAGCCTTCAACCTTTCCTTATGCAACTTTGCAGAGTCATACGCATCTCGTCGTATTTCCTCTAGCTCTGCCAGTTGGAGTTTACGTAGCTGACCTCCCTCTTGAATATCAAAGTTCAATGAGCGTGTCGCCCAGTAAGCTTTATGTTCAATTTCAACAAGAAGGTGGCAAGCTTTCCCGTAAACCAATCTATACTGGGACATACCAAGATTCGTCTTATAGGCAGTACGGTATGCCCATAACGCGTCAGTCAATTTGTATGCCCAGTCTTTTCGATTGGAGCTAACCGTCTTTTCGAGAATATGCTTGATTTCTCGGTTAGCCAATTCTGCTTGCCCATTTGACTGTGGATGATAGGCAAGAGCGATTTTATGATGGACTCCGTATTTCTTGAGAAGTGACTCCAAGGGCCTATTGCAGAAATGCTTGCCTTGGTCACTTAGTAATGCTTTCAGAGTACCAAAACGAGATAAGATATGCTCTCTTAGAAAGGACATGACCGTTCTGTGGTCATTTCGTCTCGTTGGTATCGCTTCTACCCATTTCGATACATACTCTACAGCAAGGAGTATGCATTCACAGTTATTAGACTTGGGAAATGGACCCATAAAATCTATGCCCCAACAATCAAATATCTCAATTGTGATGATAGGGGTTAAAGGTATAGCATTCCTTTTAGAAATAGTTCCAAGCTTTTGACAGCGTTGGCATGTCTTGCAAAAGGAATATGCATCTTTGAAAACTGTGGGCCAGTAAAAACCGCTCTGTAGGACTTTTTGTGCGGTCTTCTGTGACGCGAAGTGGCCACCACATGCCTCAGAATGGCATGATGCTAAAATTACGGTTATATCCTCATTGGGGACGCAGCGCCTGATGACCTGATCAGCACAGTACTTGAAAAGGTATGGGTCATCAAAGAAGAAATGACGCGCGAACGAGAGGAACCGTTTTCTGTCTTGGTTCGACCAATGAGTCGGTGTTTCACCCGTGACAAGGTAGTTTACAATATCAGCATACCAAGGCAGACTACTTACTGCCAGTAGCTATTCGTCTGGGAACTCATCCTTAATGGATTGGGATTCAGTGTTGTCGATAAAAGTCAACTGGGACAAATGATCCGCAACCACATTCTCTACTCCTTTCTTATCTTTGATTGTTAAATCAAACTCTTGGAGTAAGAGTATCCAGCGAATAAGCCGTTGTTTAGCGTCTTTCTTTGACAGCAGATACTTGAGGGCCGAATGATCTGTAAAACAGACGATTGGTGACCCTATCAGATAAGACCTAAACTTGTCCAGGGCGAATACTACAGCCAGCAGCTCCTTTTCAGTAGTTGTATAGTTCATTTGAGCTTCATTCAAAGTTCGGCTGGCATAGTATATCACATATGGCTTATTGTCTTTCCTCTGGCCTAGGACTGCCCCAATTGCGTAATCACTTGCATCGCACATTAATTCGAAAGGCAAACTCCAGTCGGGTGCCTGTATTATAGGTACGGAGGTGAGGAGCTCTTTTAAATCCTCAAAGGACTTTTGGCAACTCTCTGACCACTCGAATGGTGCATCCTTAACAAGAAGTTGACAAAGGGGTCGAGAGATTGCACTGAAGTTCTGGATAAACCGACGATAAAATCCCGCATGCCCCAAGAATGAACGGATGTCTCTCACTGTACGGGGGACAGGTAGATTTGAGATTATGTCGATCTTTGCCTTATCCACTTGGATTCCTTCATCGGAGATTATATGGCCGAGGACTATTCCCTTGGTCACCATAAAGTGACACTTCTCCCAATTCAAAACTAGATGTTTGTCCTCACACTGCATTAAAACCTGCTCGAGATTGCTGAGGCAATCTTCAAAGCTATGGCCAAACACTGAAAAATCATCCATGAATACTTCAAGGATGTTTTCGACTATGTCGCTGAATATACTTAGCATACACCGCTGAAAGGTAGCCGGTGCATTACATAAACCAAACGGCATTCGTCGGTAGGCAAATGTACCAAATGGACAAGTGAACGTGGTTTTCTCCTGATCTTCAGGAGTAATTTCAATTTGATTGTATCCACTGTATCCATCCAAAAAGCAGTAATACTTGTGACCCGCCACACGTTCTAGCATTTGATCCATGAATGGCAAAGGAAAATGGACCTTTCGGGTCACAGTATTTAACTTCCTGTAGTCAATACACATCCTCCATCCAGTGGGGATACGTGTTGGTACTAATTCACCATCTTTGTTGGGGATGACCGTTATGCCTGCTTTCTTTGGAACTACTTGGGTAGGACTAACCCAAGGACTGTCAGATATCGGGTAAATCATCCCAACATCAAGTAGTTTAAGCACTTCCTTTTTAACTACTTCTTGCATGTTGGGATTCAGACGCCTTTGCATTTGCCTTGAGGGTTTAGCGTCTTCCTCCAGATATATCTTATGCGTGCATATGGATGGGCTTATGCCTTTGAGGTCAGCAATTGTCCATCCCATAGCATCTTTATGCTTGGTCAGCATCTGCACTAGCCTACCTTCCTGTTCATGAGTTAAAACAGATGAGATGATCACAGGATAGGTTTTTCTAGTCCCTAAGAATGCGTATTTTAGCTCTTTGGGAAGCTCCTTCAATTCTAACTCCGGAAACTGGAAACTAGAGGGCATTACCAACTTAGCTTTCGGAGGCAATTGTTCATATGGCATTACCCACATGCATTCTGCTATATCCTCCTCTATCGTATCCATCATAAGACACGTCTGGTTCATATCAGCATCCAATGGAGTTGACTCCGCAGGCTGATAGTTATCGCCAAATTGAGTCATCACAACTTCCAAAGGATCTTTGTAGTCGACCAAGTCAACTTCATCTTCAATGACTATGTCAATGTAATGGATTTCTTCCTCATCATCGTATTCTTCAGGTCGGGGATTAAAAAAGATCTTGACATTCAATGTCATGTTCCCGAATACGATAGTCATGATGCCACTTCTAATCTTGATTGTGGCATCAATGGTGTTGAGGAATGGACGTCCAAAGATAACCGGGATATGTGCACCAGGATTAGACACAGGTTCTGTGTCCAATATCACGAAATCAACCGGAAATACAAAAGAGTCTATTTGGACAAGGACGTCCTCTAACACCCCTCTAGGGTACTTCACAGATCTGTCTGCCAATTGCAAAGCGACTCGGGTGGGTTTGAGTTCACCCAACCCTAGCTGTTTATAGACTGAATAAGGCAACAGGTTTACGCTTGCTCCTAGATCGAGGAGTGCGTTATCTATCCTTTGATTCCCAATTCTGCATGAGACAGTAGGTGTACCGGGATCTTTGAGTTTTGGAGGCAACTCATTTTGAATGATCGCACTGGCTTGGCACGCTACATAAGCATGTTTCTTCACGCTTTGCCTCCTCTTGACCGTGCATAGATCTTTGAGATACTTAGCATAGGCCGGCACTTGCTTGATAGCATCTAGGAGCGGAAGGTTAATTTTAACTTGCTTAAACAATTCCAGAAACTCCTGATTCTTTGTCTCATTCTTGGGTTTCTTCAACCGTTGAGGATAAGGTGCAGGAAAAGGGCATTTTGGTGGTTCCTCCTTAACAGATTCCTTCCCAGGCCTTCGCTCAACTTCTTCCTCTACTCTGGGAGCTTCAATGTTTGCCTTTATTGGTTCGTCATTAGTAGACGGCTCCTCCTCTCGAGTAGATGGTTGCTCAACTTCTTCATCCACCACTTCCTCCTCTTTGTACACTTCGGGAATGGACAGAGGCATGCTTTTCTCTATGATTTTTCCACTTCTCAGTGTAGTCACAACTTTAGCATGTTCTTGATTGTTAGGACCATTGTTATGTCCCTTCGGGTTCGGAAGTGGTTGGGCAGGGAATGTTCCTCCTGAACCTTCTTGCCGTGCATCTATTCTCTCTAATGTGGCAGACATTCTACTCATCATCTGTATGAGTTGCTGCGTTAGATTGGCATTAGCAATTGGCTCTTCTTCTTGTACCTTCTTGTGCGGTGGCACATAGGTATTGGTTTGTGGTGCATTGGAGGGTTGAGCTTGGTTGTAATTATTGGTTCTGTTTTGATTGTATTGCTGGGATGGCCTATTGTTTTGCCCTTGATATTGATTGTTGTTGTAGGGCTGCTGTTGATATTGATTTTGGGTCCCAGCATTATTTCTCCAATCAAAACCGGGGTGATTCCATCTAGTGTTACTTTGAAAGTTATTGTTGGAATTCCCCGCCCCTCAAAAACCTTGCATGGCATTCATCTCTATAGGGGCTTGCTCTTGAAAATATGGCACATTAGGACATTTTGAGTTATATGTCCCAACATGTTACATGTGCCACATGGTTCCTCAGGCATGACTTGCCTAGAGCTCTCTCCTTTCATGCTTAACTCCTCTACCTTTTTTACTAGCTCTGCATACTTAGTCATGAGGTGATCTTCACTGGTTAGCTGGTACAGGCTTTTCTCCTCTACACAGGATATCTGTGAGCGTGAGACATTGTCAGAATTTGACCATTCATGAGCGTATTCAGCTAACCATTCGAAATGGGCTTCAACCTCTTCAGTGTTTTTACGCAGAAATGGTCCGGAGCTCATCGTTTCCACCAACTTCTTTGTTTCACCATTCAATCCTTGATAAAAGAAGCTGATAGTTCGCCATTTCTCAAACCCATGGTGTGGGCACGAGAGAAGCAAATCTTCGAAACGCTCCCACGCTTGTGTGAAGGTTTCATTGCTCTTTTGTTTATAGGAATTGATTTGACGCTGAAGGTCTGTGGTCATGCGAGTAGGATAGAATTTCTTTAGAAACGCGGTGCTCATCGCATGCCAGGTGAAAATTGAATTAGGTTTTAGGGAGCGGAGCCACGCCTTCGCTTTATCTTTCAAAGTGAAGGGGAATAACATTAGATGCGTCACCTCCCTTGGACAATTTTGCGAGAATGTTTTGCAAACATCCTCGAAATCAGTGACATGTAAATACGCCTTCTCACTTTCCATCCCATGAAAGGTGGGAAGCAGTTGAATCATCCCATTGCGAAACTGAAATTCGCCATTATGCGGTGGGATTTGAATGCAAGAGGGCGTGGGTACATGTTCTGGTTGCATGAGATCGCAAAGAGGACGTAGCGCCTCATCAATTTGCACCACAACATTGTCACCATTTTCACTCTGATGATCATCCATTGATTCAGTTGGAGTGGCTATCGGGTTGATGGAACTATCAGAGTCAGAGCGGTAGAATGGATTTCCAAAAATTCCTTCAATAGAATTATTGGACATGAACTAGGAGAGTCCCTAGGGTGAGAACTTACCCAAAAGAACTGAAAAAAAGAGAAAATAAAAATAGAAAGAGATGAAGAATGACTGAGGTAATCTAAGGAATTGATCGTCGCTTTCCCCGGCAACGGCGCCAAAAACTTTAAACCAAAGATTAAACTAGGTCCGGGGATTATGGAATGAGAAGGGAAGGAGCCCATCGGACTAAAGCACCCCTCCTCATCCTATCTCGCGATAGGCCTCTACTTAACATCCTTTTAATCGATTTATTAATTTAAATGTGCCCTCAACTAATACATATGTATAAATATACATCACGAAAGCATGTCCAAAGGGGTGTAAAATTACAATTGATAAAATATCATTCAAAAGCCATGTAATTCAAGTAGCAAGCAATATGGTATGCAATAGGGAACAAGAGAACTTACCCAGAATCCAGCAGTGATATTAAACGTGCAATGCGTACAAACAAGAGAAGAATCCTAAAAAGAGTCTCTAATCACATATACACATAAGGCAATATCCTAATTCCAATGTGTCGCGCACGAGGTTGAAAAATCAATAAAATCAAGAAATTAAAATAAATTAAAGAGGAGTCCTAGAAATCATACCTTAATAGCGCTACAAAACAAAAGGTTAGTCCACATGCTTCACATAATAATGTGATATCAAACAATCAATCCTAATTTTCTAGCTTAGATCTAGCAAGCATGAAATCCAACTTCGTCCAATTATTAGTTCTACTTATAAGCATTAATGTACATGAATGAATATGAACAAGGATAAGACATGAGTTTATTCACCAATTTGGATCATTTAGCCTCTGGATTTGAGCTAAATTATCATTATTCAAAACATGATTTGGGTCCCAAGGCATTAGGAGGCCATTTGGGTTGAAATAAATAAGATTAGACAAAATAATAGCAGTTTTTCTTATGAACTACAGAGAGCAGACTAGATCTTAAAAAATGGAAACACCATACTCCCAACGGTTGGATCTTAGTGATTTTTGGATATGATGTGCCTTTGTGAGTCTAGTTTATAACCCAAAAAGAAAATCAAGGTTTGAACGGTTAGATCTCCGGGAATTGGACAAACACCAGACATTACTCAGCATTCTTCAACCTTCTGTCCAGAGTTTTTACACGATTTTTTAAAAATAGTAAAAAGATCATAAATGCATTGTTCTTTTTAGGGTGACTTCCTAACACATTAATCTACTTAGAAAAAATTATTTTGGGTCACGAACATTTTATTAAAGCATTGGTTTACTTATTCCAAAAGAATGTTACTGTGCTGAAATTCTGGGCAGATTGTAATGACTCTACAAAACTCATAACCAAACCACTTTAGACATGAAACCACCTTAAAACAAAAATTACAGTGGTAGAATATTGTGTTATTGACACTTGCCCGTTGGTTTCACTTGATTCCAACGGTTAGATCTCAAACTAAAAATCTTTGATCAAAAACAGTTTGTGAACTCACTGTTTTCATTTGTCAAGATCAACTCTATTTGTTAACCCCAACTATTAAACCATGAAGTTGGACTTTAAACTAAACCATTTTCTCCTACCATTTGATGGTCATTGGAGGCCAAAGACCTTTATATTGGTGGATTTCAAATGAAGTATGAATAAACTTCATGAAGTCCCAAGATAGTGAATCTAAACCATGGGGATGGACTTAGACTCAAAACTATTTTCTTCCTACCATTTGATGGTCATTGGAGATGAAGACATGACTAATACTCATGAGTCTCAAAGGAATATAGAAAGGATTCCATGAAATATCAAGTTAGAGGACCCGAGTCATAAGTATGGACTTGGATCCATCTATTTACTTATAAAATAAAGTGATGATCAAACTTTGACTCCCATGTGAAGCATAAGCTTACATAGGATTCAAAAGATCAAACTCAAGAGATTTCAAGAGAGATATTGAGGATCTCTAAGAGTCTAAAGAAGTAAGTATGAACAACAAAAGAAATGAAGCAAAGGAAAACAAAGTTGCTTGAGGATTAGAGATTCAAAAGAAAGAATGCAAATAAACAACTTATGGTTAGAGGATTACCTCCAAACTATCCTCAAAGTTTCTCTCCTTTGAAGATCTTCCAAGCTCTTCTCTCTAGTTCTCTAAACTCTCTCTTTTCTCCTCCAAAGAATGTTGGTGTAATGGTTTTTTGTATCTATCTTGTTGTCTCGTCCCCCCTCCCTTTTCAAGGAAGATCCTCCCTCTTTTATAGGAAAAATTACCAAGTATTTTCAGTGAATTCGGAGTAAAAGCCAGGTGTAAATGTCTCATTTGGTGGTACAATACGTACTTCCTGAAAATAGACAGACTGCTGCACAGGGCGGCAATTAAAAACCTTTTGCGGCAGTCGATGAATGCCGCTGCGGCACTCCGTGAAAGCCGCGGCGGTATTCCATGACTGCCGCGTGGCACTTATTGAGAGCCGCGGTAAATTATTAATTGCTGCGTTTTAGTCAACCTTACTTTATCAGTTTTTTATTTTTATCCGCATACATATACGTATTGTACCACAAAATACGGACTGTTAAAGCAAACGGCAGTCAGAAATTGTTGGCGGCACTCAGTGAATGTCGGGCCGGCACTCAATGAATGCCGTTCGCCACTCACTGAGTGCCGCGAAATGCTGCCGCGTGCCGTTTTTTGTTGAACTTCCCTTTTTAGGTCTTTTCTTTTTTCCCTTTTTCTTAAGAAACTTATTTTCAAAGATCTTTTCCAAAAATGGTGTTTTATACCTGAATTCTCCCAAATACCTGGTATTTTCTTCTTTTTGTAAAATTTATTGCATTTGGAGAACTTTCTGAAGAGCTTGGAATACTTCGAATCTTTCGGTCTTTATCACCATTGGACGTGGAGGTGATGCTCTCCTAAATTCGACGATCGGTCAAAATCGGGGTGTCTACAATAAATGAATTAAGAATTATTCATTAAAGCAAATTTGACTTTATCCATGGGTTTATAACTCATTGTAACCCTTGAGGCTTGACTTCAAAATTCTTGAATGAATAAAGATGAAACCATCTTCATCCGGTTTGCTTTGTTGAATCTCACTTATTTCCAAAAGATTTTCGGAAAGACGGTTGATATACTTCAACATGATTTATTTATGATTGATATTTGGACAATAGCTAGAGTATACAATCGACACTCATTTTAGAAGTAATTCTTCGCTTGATAAGATTACACTAGCACAAAGTCAAGATGATCAAGCTAAGATTATCTTTTTGAGAGAGTGAAGAAAGTAAGACTATGCCAAAATTTCCCAAATCTCTATTGTAAATGAATCATGCATCCAAGATGATCATACTTTGTTTTCTCGATAATAAAATCTAAAAAATGGCTTAGAAATCATTTTAGAATAAAGAAAAGAAAGATTAAGAGCTTGAAAGAACATGTTTGAGTGATTTTACATGTTTATTTTACAGATTTTTCATTTGTCACATGATATCAAAATTTCAAAATAACAAAGTCTGATTCAACTTAGTTTTCAGTGACCTTGAGGTCAATCTGGGCTTATAAAAGTAAAATTTTTCCCTATAAACTTCAATAAAAGAGCTTTCTTTTGACATAAAATGGACCTTCATAGGTGCTTTGTGAATTAAGTTATGATATTTGCAAGATCAGTCGACAAGTCTAGGCAGAAATCATTTATATTAAAATTCCAGAACAATGAAGTCTGTTTCAAATCAATTTTCAGAGAACTTAAGTTCAATCTAAGTTTATGAAAGTATTTTTCCTATGAACTTCAATGAAATAAATTTCTCTTGACATAAGATAGGCCTTAATATGTGTTTTGTGAAGTTAGTGATGATTTTTGCAAGATCAGTTGACGAGTCTGAACAGAGACTTTTAAAATGAATAGAACTCACAAATCACTTATGCAAATGAGGTCCTACAATTTGGAAAATCATCCTAACTCATTGAACTTATGATCTAGGAAAGGAATTGAATTGATTCATTGTTTAGGCCTACTTTTGGAATGGTTTTAGTAAGGTATTCAATTCTGGAATTTTGATTGATGACTATTTCTCTCATTTTTCATGCATTTTACTTGTATGCTTGGACTTTTTCTTTTGTTCTTTTACAATGCTTGGTTGTTTTTTGGTATTTTGATGCAGAGATTCGAATGACTCAGATTCAGCTCCTTGGATCAATTATCTTCTTCCACATGTGACTTAGTGTCCATGTGTTATGTACATTCTTCTACTCTTCTCTTTAGATATTTTGCTAGGTTTATGACATTTTGCATCAACGACACAAATCCTATAGGATAGTCTCCGTTATATGTTTATTTGTTAGAAACAAACTATCTAGTAATGTTACATGTTGTATAGCATGTTTATCTTTAATTGCCATTGTGACTCCGCATGATTCACCCCAATGTAAGTTCTTTTGTTCTCTTTGTATTCCATGCACATTTCCTTTCTTTGCATCTTGATCCCAAGTGGGATTGGCCCACTGTAAGTATTTCTATCATTCTCTAGCATCGCATGTACATTTGCTTACTATTTGAACTTAATCTCTTGATTGATTTTGCTTAGATGCTTTTTATGCCTTGTATATATTATCTAGTATGATCGAAGAAAGTATACCAATTATAAATTAAATACAAAGATATTGGCAAGGCCTACTGTAAGGTAGGGTGAGGAGGGGGTTCTTTAGCCAAAGCTTATGGCTCTTTCCCCTTTTGTACCAAGACCTCTGAGCCCATTTTCTAGCAATGGAGTGTGAGTACCCATCCATTTTGAATAAGTCAACTCACGGTTTCCTGATTCCATAAAAATCAAGTGGCGACTCTAGTCAACTGGATTAAAGACGTAGAACCTAGGTTTCTGTATGTAGCCTTGGATCCATCCTGGGACATAATTGAGACTGACAGGACTAATGACTCTCTGCGACAATCGGACGATATCAACAATTAGGATTTCATCTTCTTCACATGAACGTGGATAAAATGTCCAAAACTTAATACACGTTCGAAGTCCCATTTCTTCATACATAAGTGCATAAAAACTTCTAACTAACCTACTAAGTGAGTTTAGAGTGCTCACTAGTGTGTGGAAGTGAGATGGTTGTTTCAGAAGCTTAAACCTTGAGCTTCAATGGAGTTTTCTTCTATCTCTTTTCTCTCTTCGCTCTTTCTGTCTTTTTCTTTATCTCTTTTCCTTCTCCTTTTGATGTTCTTCTCTTCTCTTTCCATAGGTGTGTGTATGTTTGAGTATAAGTGTGTATATATGAGTGTATCTATGTGTATAATGTATGTATATGTGAGTTTCGCAAAGAAAATGTCCAAACAGGTCCGAGTACGAATTAGAGATAGTATTTATAGGCAATTCTCGCATACAAAGAATCAGGTGTTCGCATCCTCGCAGAAATACTAGGCGACCAAGTTCAGTTAGTGCCAATCGATTTGTCACAGGTGGCAATCGATTGGACTAAGGCGGCTAAAGACAGTTGATTGGTAAAGACACCAATCAATTGGTATATCAAACTTGGCAATCGATTAGGTCTAAAACTCTAACAAAGATAAAAGTAATAACATAGGATCTCATTGCATATATGTAATTATAATTACAACTAAAATATAGATATTAAACCTATGGATTTCATGGATTTCTAGACTTTGATTCCCTAGAATTCATCAATTACATGTGTTTTAGGTAGTGATTTCAATGACATGTCATCCAAATCTTCTAGATCTACTTCATATCTTTGAATTCATGTTCACACCCTTCTCTAGGATTTCATGAGACCTTAATGTCCCATTTGAATTCCTTGAGAGATTAATCTTAATCCTCTATAATTATATGCTCATATGAGAGTTTTAAACTATACTCATTGATTGTCATGATTAAATTTTCATATCTATAAGGATTGAGTAAGACCTTTGGTTATCATGAACTTAAACCTTCGTGAGGTTTATGATTTGAACTCTCAAGAGGCAAAATCCATAGAATTCCATGATTATGTGTATGGTATTTGATTTCTTATTAGCATGTTAGATCTAAATTCTTTATAGAATTGTAGATCTAACTGATATGAACATGATCATAAAATTCATCAAAGGTACTGTGATTCTAATGACAATCTACGATCAGAGATTTTTCATAAATTCATGATCCGTTAGATTTAGATGAGACAAATTGGAATGTGTTCCTAACCCCTAGATCTACCCATGCAAGTTTTGGTTTGCTCCAATTATTATGTTAAAATGGTTTGATTGGAGATATTCTAAAAGGTTATGAAGCACAGACACAACACGACACTGGTACGGCGACTCGATAAATCCTAAAAAATTATGACACGACAAATTGGGGATATGCAATATTTTTTAAACAATTTAGTTTAATTTTAAGTTCATTTCTTGTGTTTTTTAAAAATGTTATTCAAATATTAGCTATAGGATGTTCACTTCACATTTTTCGAACGTTATTGTCTAATATTAACAAATTGGAGAAAGGGAGACAGTGAAAGAAGAGGGAGAGAGAGATGAGATCGGATAAAGAGGGTCTTGAGAGACTAATGTCGGGAGAATGTGAGGAGATAAGTGATGTAATGCTTGCAAATTCAGCTCTATTTAGGTTTTGAACATGTTAAAAAAACTAACAAAATGCTGCTTTTAGGTTAAGAAAGAGTTTTCCTCGATATCCCATAAAGTGTCCTGCTATGTGTCGGTGATGTGTCCGCCTCTAAAAATTGCATAATAGAAACAAGACACGTATTTTCCATATCAAATATGAGTTGGAGGTGTGTTGGGTGAGTGTCAGTGTGTTGTACGTGTCAGACACGGGTACGGAGCCCTTTTTGAAGTGTCGTTGCTTCAAATTCCTAGCTAAGAGGATAACTCTGTGTCCAAATTTCCAGAACAGTGAATATATAATTTTAAATGAATAGTGGATCAGAACCTTAATCAAGTTTCTTTGCTATCAAATTAATTTATCATAAACTATAATGAGTTAGTCAAAATCTCTGAGAAATTTGAAAGGTTTTGAATTAGTTGTCATAATCTGAGTGATGCTTGATCCAGGTCTAATTCTCAAAGATCTAGCCATGTGATCTTGGATTTTCTTTTTAATCCTTAAACTAGACCCACTTTGATATACTGTGTGATGTTCATCCAGATCAAACTAAGGGAGTATGTATTTTCCAATTTTTTAAGTTTATGTTTCTATTGGGGAGTTTGAGTGTCATAGAAATAGTTTTGATAAACCTTTTCAATTTGCATCCAAATAGTTTCCTATGGCCTTAAGGCCCATACTACGACCATAACTTGTTCAAATTAACTCAAAGCAAAAATGAAATGATCTTGTCATTAGGTTTTGGTTCATATTATGTTACTCCTCGGAACTGCACATACGATTCTAGGACATGTGGCACGCCACCAAGGCACGTCCCATGTCATTAAAGTTCCATAAAAGTCATTAGTAAAGGTTTTGACTCATGAAATCAACACATTTTGATCATTTTTAAAGAGATTTTACAAATGCAATTCCAAACACACCATAACGAAGCTCTTTTTCAAAAGTAACACTTTTATAGTTCAAAGGGGTCCCAAAGGTACCCTCATGTTTAAGTGAAAGTAAAACAAAACACCTAAAGTAGTGGAACTAAAAGTGGTGTAGGGGGTATTTCGACCGGTCGAACTGCCCCTATCGTCCGGTCGAATGACCCCTGGACAGAATCCTTTCCCTGCTGCAGAATTATGCCTAGTGTCACTCAACCACTTCGAATATTTACATCTTCTAACATTTTGAAATATCATGTTATCTCCAAAAACATGGAAAAACACTAATAAGCCAACCTCTGGGGCTCCAAGAGCTTATAGCCATCATTATAACAAACTAAAGCAAGTGTAAATGCAAAATCCATTTCGTATCGAATTCCAAAAGTTAAACTTTGAGTCTGTCGTCCAACTAAACCAACCAAAATTATAAAAGTCGCAACATTCTCCAAACTAACCAACTTAACATAAACCTTACATTCAACCATTAAACTTACCTCAAGACCATTGCATGATCCCATTATCCAAATTACATAACCACCAAACAAGCATAGTTTTGAACAATACTACCACCTTAGCTTGTCATAAGCAAATAACCAAAGCTATACACATAAACTCTCTGAATTTCAAGTTAACTACCTCCATATTACAAGTTTAAGTTTAAACATCAGGCTATTAACATATTTACAACCATTCCCAAAGTCCCCCATTTTCTTGTCGACTACCAATTTCATTTCTTTGATGCTCCATCTTTATCACCTACAATGATTATGTAATAACACTATACTATGTAAGCTATATGCTAGTGAATGACAACAGTTATAAAAATGAGTGACAATCATGCTCAATTTCATCTTTTACACATAACTATGGTCTCTGGGAATGCAAGTATTGGCCACCCTTTCATATTAGCCCTCAACTACCCCATTAGTGTGCGCGACTAACCAAGCTACCCATGCCTCTCTCAATCAGACGTGCAGTCTCATGGCCATTTTGGCACCTTGTTACACTCTTGATGGTAAGTACAAGTTCCCTTTTGACCTACATTAACAATCCAACATGCTCAAATATTCATATCACCGTACAATTTCACTAATAATACATAAACTAGCAAAAATGCTCTACACATGGGAATTAAAACTAAATAGACATGCTTAGCATCACAAAGATCATCTCAAACATCCGATTATTTGTATTCCACAATCACTTTCACTCACCTCTTGGTTTTTGCTCCTAATCGTAGAGTTAAGATCCTAGTACAATCCAAGTACAATTCCTATTACAAGTAATGAGCTGAACCCCCGAATTGGGTCATGGAAAAACAATCTCGAAAGTAAAATAGAATGGTACTACTATATTAGACTCACCTCCAAGAGTCTAAATATGCTGCCTGTTTTGAAAATCGATGTCAAAAGGTACGTCATTTTGCGTTGCGAACATCGGCCAACTTCCGTCGTAATTTTTGTCAATCCTTTCTTTGTAAATTCATTTTGTTTGTCTATTGAATTAGGGAAGGAGACTCTAAATGAATCACTAGGACATTTGTCCTTCAGCAAGTAATTCCATGTTTTGATTCAATATTTGCCTCCCTAAAGTTTTTCTAGTTTTACGTTTATACCCGTGCTAGTTATAAAACTTATTAAAACTATCCCAAACTTAAATGGGTGTTTGTCTATGTCATGTATGGGTCCCATAAGTGGTGCCACATAACAATATGAAGTTGCTAATTAACCTACTAATTATGCAATGTGTCCAATTCGCTCTCACAAAGGTATCCCTAACTAATCACAGAAGTGATATCTAATAATTAACATATTAGTAAAGCAACATTGTATATAATATTCACATATGCTTTAATAAACATTTAAGTAGGTAAGAATTATTCCTTATCTTTGTCCCATCACACGGGGACCTCTCAAAGCTATCCCAAACTAGGACTACCACATTGGCCAATATCTGGGTTCCCAACTGGACACCCTAATCATCTTAGTGAGTGAAAATTCACTTAACACATATAATCACATCATTTATGTAATATTAATAATATATGTTAACGCAATTAAATATAGTCTGCGGGAATGGGTGTTACATCTCTCCTCTCCTTAAAAAGGAGTTTGTCCGCAAACTCATTATAAGGTCAAGAACCAAACAGAGACGAGTACACATATCATATCATTCTTAGCACATGGCTTGTTCAACCTCATATCCAAAAGAATAAATTCGTTCCTCAATACCTGATCTTCGTAGTTCAAGAATCCAACTGAATACTCAATATAATTAGCAAGAAAACAAAAATTAGCTATCACAAAAGAACTTTACTGGACAAAACAGACCAAGGTCAAAATGCTCATTTAGAAAATATGGTTAAATTTTATCCCAAATGATAGCTCTTTGAGTCCCCGTTCCAACACAACAAATGGTACACGAATCCGAATTTTCTAGAAAGAGTTATGTCCATTTTTGTTAAAATATTTTTGAAATTCTGTTTTGGGCAGAGGGGTGTTCGACCAGTAGAATTGCCTCTTTTGACAGGTCCAAGTACCCTCTGGACCATATTTTTTTCCCATTTAACATCCTTACAAGTCTCCAAACTCATAAGGTATTTAGGGCTACCTCCCAACCATTTTAGAACCACCAAAAAAGTCCTCAAAAGCATCAAAAACTCGTCGAACCTCACAACCATTGAAAGATTTCCAATCATACTTAGAATTAAAACATACTCATTCATACACATATCTTCCAAAAAAACACCTAGTCATACTTTTTGGGTTTGCTCCCTCAAACCATTACTTTATGTATGAGACATTGACACTTCAATATATGGATATCAGCTTTACATTTCATTGTGTATGTTTACTTTCATGAGATGATTATTAATCCTTCAATATCGTAGTAAGAAATTCGTGTATGTATGAGATACATACAAGTGAGATATGAATTATAATTCTTTGATACTTAGAATTTGTCACAGTGGATGATTAGACTGGATATCTCATCAGGTTTACATTGTAGCATGATTAACTACCATTGGATGGAGTGATTAATCTCAATCACTAGAGTATAACTCTTAGTTAATATGCTAGTGCTTATAGTGCATTGACGGACCTGAGCTTTCTTATTGACACTTAAGGTTGTCAACAGTCGATAGGAACTCATAACTTGTATAAGGTACGTGTTCTCAATCTTAAGATGATATAAACACAGACTATGGATATGGCTACTTTGACTTACGAATCAATGAGGTCTTAAAGATCAACACCCGGGTATCTTGGGTATATCATGTTCATAGGATTGTGAACATATATTGTCAAGATAGAATCTACCCTCTGATAAAGAGTAAGCATTCCCTTGAGAATGTTACCAAGTTGATTACTGAGAACTGCAATCTTTTTGATAAGCAGTTATCAATATATTTGGTAATCATGAGAGGTGAATGAGACTTAAGGAATGGAAGATGTAATCATCATTCAGGTTGATAGTAACAGTTATCCGATCACCTGAATGTGATTATGAATAATGACGGTAGAGGGACATTTGTACACCATACAAGTCTAGATATCACTTCAGATGTGTTCTTTTACTTTAGAGTACATGTTCAGTTATCGTTTTATAGTGGAGTAAACGTTAACTGATTAGTTAGTTGATCTGTTGATCAAAGAGTTTGGCCATGGGGATTAATGACTAATCAGAGCCAACAATAAGGAACCTAGGAGGTCCCACTCTTAGCTCCAAAGGATGTAAGAAGACAAGAGAAAAGGAGACCTGTCACACCCCAATTTTTGGACAACCAAATATTCAATCCAGAGCCTGTATCCGGACTAATATTCAATTACCAAAAATCACGAGAGCGACACCCTCACATATGCTAACTGAAAATTTATAGAAAACAGTATTTAATACTCCTTAAATAAGGACATGTGATCTTGTATTTAAAGAAAAACTCTTTATTATTAAACATGAATTCCCAAACATCCATTTCATTGTAAAAGAAATAAAGTTCCATTATAAATATTATATCACTTTTCAATTTAAAAAAAAAACATCATTTTCATAAATAAAATGTCCACATACAGAGTTCAGCGGAAATAAAAATAAATAAGAATAAAATCTATACATCCATTGGTCAGAGTAACTACAACGTTCCCAATACCCAATATACCATATTTATTACAATTATACATACTGACACACAATGCCAGAAAATAAAATACAATCAAGTACAACAAAAATAATAAACAACACAACGACCATCTCTTCACCCAAACAGAAGCTCCAACGAAAATCTCTAAAAACTAAACCTGCACAAATACATTCGACTACGTTTCATATAGAAACGCCCCCGAATGTATAACACACTCGGGTCAGTCACATGACTGGTATGAGTTAAACAAAACAACAAGTCTTAGGGATCCAACTTGAACCCGTAGACAACAAATTACACTACAATACTCTTGGGTCAAGACAGGTAGTTCCACACACATATCTGGACAATAGAGTAGTTTCCATTTATGTGGTGGCAAGTAGTTTCTTGCCCAAAATCCAAAGTTACTACGAATTTCATACTTACCCATTACTTATGGTGAGCCAAACCTGTAATACGTTAGTGGGCCCACCATCCTGCAAATTGAATGATCATAAACCAAGCAAACAATTCTGTATACAAACCGTCCACATTCTAACTCAAACGTCGCATTCATTTTTCCACGCTTATCAGTCTTATGAAATAATCTATGTTCATTACTTATTAACTTTAAATTTATCTTTGCAATCCCTAGCTTCACCACTTGGCCACCCTCCATGGTACAGCCCACACATATATCCCATGTGTGCCCGGACATACTACCAACATCCACTCCGGTGCCAGTTTGGTTGGGGTATCAACCAAACCAGGTATACACAACGGACGGCTGGTCAATATGCCTAGACGTCTATACAATATAAGCCGAGCATAAGGCTTAGGCCAGCTTGATCACGAAGCCACTGGCAAAAAGGTACACTCAGCAAGTCGAGTTACCAAAAACAAAACATATCACACAACGGGGAGCGGTGAACACTAAGGAATTATGTTGCAATTATTGTTTATCGTTCGTATTATCCCAATAATTATGAATTTTACACTTATCACAAAGTTCCGTCTCATCATAGTCCAATCACATCTCTAACTTTTAGATGCATTCCAATTTCTTACAAAAAATAGGGCTTTATCAATTAACCCATAACAATCTTTCCTCAAAAAAATTCCAAACAAATTACAAGATCTCTAATATACTATTCAACGTATCTAATTTACTCATTTTTATCAAAATGACCACAAAATAAGGTCAGTTATTTTAGGTACAAATACCTCAACCAAATATTCAATATTAGCATACATAAAGCACCTAATAAGAAATCACATTCTCCAATTTTGCACGTTTAACTACATTAAAAACTGCTACTGTAATATTAAATTTCTGCCCAAACGGTGCAGAATCAGGAAAAACTTAAAACACCAAAAGTGTGCAGAATCACGTTTTACATAAGACACGCGGACAGAATGTTCAAATTCAAAGCCACGATTTTCTGATAATTTTCTAAAGTTTCTGCAACTGTGTAAATTAAAAAAAACGAATTTCCATATATCTCTTGATAATCATGAATATTTCACATATAGTTTTATCAAACTAACGAACTACTCACCTAACCCTTTCGAATACCCTAAGGTCATAATCACAAAGTCACACGAAGGGGAAAGAATATATCTAAATCACTTCAACCATAACAACGTGTATCGATCCATTACAAAGATCTAACCCTAACAATTAAATTTTAACATACACTACTTTACTCCCATACACATACATATATATACATACGTGTATATATATATATATATATATATTCGGATACACAAAGTTTAACTCACCTAGTTCGATCCAAAATTGACAACCACGAATACTCCGCGATTCCCCACGTGACCACGAACTCGGAATCCTTCTCCTTTCTCCTCCCTTTTCTTCTTCTTCTGTTCTTTCTCTTCTCTCTCTTTCACACACACACACACATACACACACAACACGTCTGTTCTCTCTTCTACTCTCTTTTCTTATCTTCCCTTTTAGTTTTAATATGGGGGCTAGGGTTTATTATAAGTATATATGTACACTACACACACAACACATGACAATAAAACACACACAAATATATAAATCCCGTTTTTTCTTTTTATGGGCTCACAAACGAGACTTATATGAGCCCAGAATGCTGTACAAAGTGTTAAAATGAGTAGCCCAATGGGTACCCATGACCCCGGTACTAAGTTTTAATGTTAATTACATTATTTAACACATTTGCGGGCCTGTAAACACTATATAACAAAAATACATATTAACCCTTCACCTTTTTTTTTTTAACAAATATAAATTAATAAAATATAACTCCCAAACTAAACGCGCTCACTCATGATTTAATTTATATGTCCACCAAACACTTAAATTTTCCAAACACATGTCTTACATAGGCACACTCATATAATATTGCTAATTGGAAATAATAATGAAAATAATTATTTATATAGAAATTTTACGGTTGTTACAAGACCAATCGATTAGAAGCAATCTAATTGATTGGCATGGCAATCGATTGGTATCATACCAATCGATTGCCATTAATAGCAATCGATTGGACCCAAGGTCGGTGGAAATACTTATAAATAGGAGACCTACGTGCAGAATTATTTTACTCATCATTTTTGAAGCCCTAGGTCTCCAGAATTAGTTTTATAGCATTCCATTTGCCTTTTCTCTGTCTAGTTAAACTCCCACAAGTTCTAGTCTTCGCACGTGCATCCAACAGAGATATAGGAGTAAAGATAATCTAGATGAAGCTATGGATATTCAAAAAAGGAAAACCAATCGAAGTTTTGAAGTATTCAGAATTGGGTTTAAGAGTTTTAAGATAGTCTTCTTCTCTACATGTAACTAGATTCACATGAGTAGTAGATTCTGCTCAAAAAAAGTTTTTGAAACTTGTTTTTACTGCTATATAAATTAGATTTTAATAATCTATTTCCTACAGTTGGTATCAGAGCCTCGCTCAAACAAATCTAGTAACATGTTTCCGAAGTCTAGATATGATTGAATGCAGAGTTTTAGTTATTTTCATAAATTTGTAATCACAGAAACGTGTTTTTATGATCGTTTAGTTTATAAAAATAGATCTGTGAGTTTCTAGATAAAAAAAGGTACCAATCGATTGCCTTCTGTTGGCAATCAATTGGGGTCAAAGTAATCGATCGGTGTATAGATCCAATCGATTGGGAATTGAACATTGGTAGCAATCGATTAGTGTATATATCCAATCGATTGACACTGTTTTGTCCAGAAAATGTTCTCTAAAATTTTTATAAATCTAGCAATGTTTTAATAAATAGATTTTTAAAGATTTTTAAAATTATTTTTACTGCTTTCTTCCAATAGATTGGTGTTCATACCCAATCGATTGGGATGGCAATCGATTGCCACTAAGGGCAATCGATTGGGTCAAACAGAGAATATGATTTACAGTTTTATGAGACTATAACATTAATAAAATCGATTTATGAAGTATGCATGTCATCTAGGACTTCTAGTTAAATATATTGTTATACATGTATGCGTGGATGCGTGTATGTTTAACCTTGCAGCAAGGATAAGTCTGATATCTCCCATGGCACCAAAGAACTTCAAATTTACATTTAAGTGTTTTGAGATTGGTGCATGTTGTATTTGTTTTGGTTTGGTTTTAGGGCAAATGTAAAGGGTGCTGCGACTTCAATCCTTGAAAAGGAAAATTGCACTGGTTTCCCTAGCCTTCTTTATTTATTGTTATTTTCTATTTCTAGATAAATTGTAAGCTTCAAAAGAAACATGGGACCAATGTAATAGAATTGGAAAGTCCATGAACATGAAAGAGAAGTCGTTATCTATGAAGATGGAGCCGGAGGTGACCAAATCAAGAGGAGGTTCTATAGAGAAAGAGCCACAGGAGATAGAGGCATATGAATGCCTTTATTTCTATTTTAGTTTTTTGTTTTATGTGCTTGGTTTGTGATTGGCATTTTATACATTGTTACTACTTGTATGCACTTAAAACAAGTTTTCTAAAATAAAAATGAAAAACCGTTTTCAATGCATTAGTAAACATTGGATATTTATGGGTGATGTGTAGAAACAATTTTTCCAAAAGTAAAATCCTTTACTATTAAATCTAGTGGGAGAGAATCTTGTTAACAATACCCATGATCTTCCATTAACAATTCATTGTAAAGTGAGTAGTGCATTCTATGTCACCTTACTAGGGGTGATCATTCCATACAGAGGGTACACTACTCATTGGTTACTAGATGTGAACTTCCTATGGATAGGATCAATCAAACGTGTTAAAGGGTGACCACCACATGGAGGCACTACTTGAGGCGATTGTGATTGGATCCTAGTAAATGGTACACACTAGCTAAGCTATAGATAAGGTATCCCACATAGGGCATAATTCAGAAACTTAGAGATCAAATAGGTTCGGGAGTCATAACTTATTTTTCTAGAGCTGCATAGCGGACAAGTCATGATTAATCGAGAGATCGAATATTGACCACCACACGGAGGATTTATTCTTTCATTTCGATATTCTAGCAATTTTGTTTTAAATAAGAGTTTTAAGGATTCTTTTATTTTAAATTACCAATTTATGATATCTATATTTATTTTGTCTGATTTTTTTAGTAAATCAGAATGTCTGGATCTGCATTTAGTCCACTTGCCACTATACTCACTCAGAAAAAGGTAATTGGAAATAACTACACAGAATGGAAACGTAACTTAGACATCGTTTTAACTACGGAGGATCACATATATGTCCTCACCACCCCATGCCCTGAAGAACCCGCTGTAAATGCTACAGCTGCTGCTAGACATGAGTTCGATAAGTTGCCCATTGCTACATTCTGGCCTCTATAGCTGGTGTGTTGCAACACCAAGTCTAGTCGAATGATTCTACAAGTGCCCTTATCAAATCCCTAAAGGAAATGTTTGGAGAGCATGACAGGCCTGCTAGACAGGTTGCCTTGCCATGTAGACGATAATGAGTGCAAAGATGTCGGAAGGCACTCTAGTCAAAGAAAATATTTTAAAAATGATTAGTTATTTGAATGAAATAAAGGCCCTAGGTGTCAACATCGATGTACAGACCCAAGTTGATATGATCCTCAACTCACTGTCGCCTTAATTCGCTCAATTTAAACTTAACTATAATATAAATCAAATGAATTTTTCAATAAGCGAATTGATGAATTCTTTACTAGCAGTAGAAGGGGAGATCAAGCCTGGGGGCAGCATTTTGAATGTTGAGAAAAGCTTTTCCTCTTCTCGATCTGCATCAAAAGGTAAGAAAGGGAAGAAGAAGGCTAGCACTAGTGGTCCAAGTGTTGGACCAGTCACTAAGATTGTAAAATCTAAGGGAAAGGTAAGGGGAAGGAGAAGGTGGGTAGCCAGGGCAAAGGAAAGTGTTTCTAATGCGGTGAGAAAGGCCACTCGAAGAGGAACTGTATAGAATTCTTAGCTATAAGAGTTCAAAGTATGATTGAATCACATGTGATTGAAGTACGTTTTATAACGGATACTTCAAACATTTGTTGAATTGATTCTGCTGCAACTAACCATATCTGTAATTCATTGTAGGGGTTCATACCAACCAGGAAATGTAGTGATGGGGAGATCGTGCTGACTCTGGGTTCTAGCGTAACTTTTTTCGCGGTTGCTATATGAGTAGTAGCTTTAGAATTTTTAGACAATAAAGTTTTGATTTTATTAGATGTACTTTATATCCCTTTAATAAGATGTAATTTAATTACAGTTTCTAATTTATCGAATAATGGCTATTCTTTTCATTTTGGAAATGAAGTTGTGATTAAAAAAATGGTTCTTTTATTTGTTTTGGTATTAAATCAAATGATTTGTATGGGATTACTCCCAATGCTTCTAAAGATTCTTGTATGGAATTTAATAACTCAGTGGTAACTGTACCATCTAAAAGAAAGGAACCTTCCACTAATCCAACAAGGCTTTGGCATATGAGGCTTGGCCATATCAATCTAAATAGGATTGGCAGACTAGTCACTTAGGCGATTTGGTTCTTGAACTAATAGAAGTTTGCGAGTCTTGTTTAGAGGGTAAGATGACCAAATGGCCCTTTCTTGCAAAGGGCAATCGGACCAATAAATTGTTGGAATTAGTTCATATTGATGTGTGTGGATCAATAAATATTAGAGCACGGGGTGGTTATGAGTATTTCATTACATTTACTGATGACCACTCTAGGGATGGATATGTGTACCTAATGCAGCACAAGTCTGAATCCTTTTAAAAGTTCAAAGAGTTTAGGGCTGAAGTGGAAAAGCAATTGGGCACACATATTAAGGCCATTCGATCTGATCGAGGTGGCGAGTACCTCTCTAATGAGTTTATTGATCACCTCATACAGAATGGGATTCTGTCATAGTTGACTGCACCTGGTACGCCTTAGCAGAATGGTGTAGCGGAGAGAAAGAACCAGACTCTTTTAGCCATGACTAGGTCGATGATGAGTTATTCGGAGTTGCCATTATTCCTTTAGGGTTATGCTTTAGAAACCACTGTTTACATACTAAATCTAGTACCAAGTAAATCTATTCCCAGGACACCACGGGATATGTGGATTGGGCGCAAGCCTTCTTTGCAACATCTTCGGATATGGGGGTGTCCGACATATGTGCTGAAAGAAAAGAAGAGCAAGTTGGATTCTAGATCAGAAGTATCTTACTTTATAGGGTATCCAAAGGGTACTTATGGATGGTTTTTTTATGATCTAAGAGAACATAAAGTATTTGTTAGTATGAATGCTATTTTCTTGGTGGATGATTATATCATAAACCATAAACCTAAGGGAAGGATAGATCTGAGAGAGATAGAGGGAGAGCCCTCAGTTCTACCCGAAGTTAATGACAATATAAGATAAGAAAATACCACTTCTTTACCCATTTTTGCACCAGTACTTTGTCTTAGTGGGAGGATTATCAGCCAGCCTGATAAATACATGTTCTTAGGAGAGGTTTTTGAAGCTGTCTCCATAGAATCTGAATCTGATCCTGCTACATACGAAGAGGCAATGGCTGATGTTCATTCAGCTCATTGGGTTAAAGCTATGAACACTGAATTAGAATCTATGGATTCTAATTAGGTTTGGAATCTTATAGAACGTCCTGCCAATATTAAACACATTCGCTGTAAGTGGGTCTATAAGAGGAAAAGAAGATCTGATGGAAAGGTTGAGACCTTTTAGCCAAGGCTTATAGTAAGAGATTATACTCAATGGGATGGCATTGACTATGAGGAAACCTTCTCACCTATAGCCATGCTCAAGCCCATCAGGATACTCTTATCCATCACTGCATGCCTAGATTATGAGATCTAGTAGATGGACATCAAGACTGTATTCTTAAATGGAAATCTTGAGGAGGATATCTATATGCAGTAACCAGAAGGGTTCATAGCTGGTGAGAAAGGCAGCTTGGTATGTAAGTTGCAAAAGTTCATTTATGGACTTAAGCAAGCTTCCAGAAGTTGGAACATTCATTTTAACCAAGCGATGAAATCATTTGGTTTCATACAGAATCTAGATAAGCCTTGTGTATACAAGAAGTGTGAAGAAAAAGTGGTAGCTTTTCTTGTTCTTTATGTTGATGACATTCTACTCATTGGGAATGATGTAGCGGCGTTGTCAACGGTTAAGGTTTGGTTAGCTAGTACTTTTGATATGAATGATCTAGGAGAGGCGAGCTATATTCTTGGGATAAAGCTCTTTCGGGATCGTAAGTGAAAGATAATGGGATTATCTCAAGCTGGTTATATCGATAAGGTGCTAACTAGGTTTTCTATGGACAAATCAAAGAAAGGTTTATTACCTTTCAGGCATTATCTAGGTTTCTCCAAGGACTAGTGTCCAAAGACACAGGAGGAGAGGAATCGCATAGCAAGAATTCCCTATGCTTCAGTAGTGGGAAGTCTTATGTATGCGATGTTATACATTAGCCCAGATATCTGCTTTGCCGTTGGCATGGTCAGCAGGTATCAATCGAATCCAAGTCCAGAGCACTGGACAGCCGTTAAGCACATTCGTAAGTACTTGAGAAGGACTAAAGATTACATGCTTATGCATGGCAATAATGAGTTAATTCTAGTAGGATACACTGACTCAGACTTTATGTCAAATAAAGATTCGAGGAAGTCGACATTTGAACATCTCTTTACCTTGGAAGGTGGTGCTATTAGTTAGAGGAGCATTAAGCAGAAATGCATTATAGTCTCAACTACAAAAGTTGAGTATGTGGCTGCTTGTGAAGCTGCAAAGGAAGCTGTTTGGCTCAAGAAGTTCCTCATGGAACTTGAGGTAGTACCAGCGTCATTGTCACCTATTACGCTATACTGCGATAATAGTGGGGCAGTGGCTCACTCTAAGGAGCCTAGGAACCACGGAAAGGGAAAGCACGTAGAGCAGAATTATCATCTAATTCGAGATATTGTTCAACGTGGAGATGTGACCGTCACCAAGATTGCCACCGCTGATAATCTTGTGGATCTATTTACAAAGGCTTTGCCACAGAAGGTCTATGATCGTCATCTAGATAGTCTAGGTCTTAAATGTAGTCCTGAATGTTTATGAGTGCAAGTGGGAGTTTGTTGGGTTTGTGCCCTCAAACCATTACTTTAAGTATGAGACATTGACACTTTAATGTATGGATATCAGCTTCACATTTCATTGTATATGTTTACTTTCATGAGATGAATATTAATCCTTAAGTATCATAGTAAGCAATTTGTGTATGTATGAGATACATACAATTGAGATATGAATTACTATTCTTTGATACTTAAATTTGTCACAGTGGATAATGAGACTGGATATCTCATCAGGTTTACACTGTAGCATGATTAACTACCATTTGATGGAGTGATGAATCTCAATCACTAGAGTATAACTCTTAGTTAATATGCTAGTGCTTATAGTGCATTGACAGACCTGAGCTTTCTATTGACACTTAAGGCTGTCAATAGTCGATAGGAACTCATAACTTGTACAAGGTACGTGTTCTCAATCTTGAGACGATTATGAACACAGACTATGGATATGGCTAATTTGACTTACCAATCAGTGAGGTCTTAAAGATCAACACCTGGTATCTTAGGTATGTCATGTTCATAGGGTTGTGAACATATATTGTCAAGATAGAATCTACCCTTTGATAAAGAGTAAGAATTCCCTTAAGAATGTCACCAATTTGATTACAGAGTTCTGCAATCTTGTTGATAAGCAGTTATCAACATGTTTGGTAATCATGAGAGGTTAATGGGACTCAAGGAATGGAAGATGTAATCATCATTCTGGTTAATAGTAACAGTTATCCGATCACTGAATAAGATTATGAATGCTGACGGTAGAGGGACATTTGTACAGTATACATGTCTAGATATCGCTTCAGATTCGTTCATTTACGTTGAAGTTCAGTTATCATTTTATAGTTGAGTAAACGTTAACTGATTAGTTAGTTGATCTACTGATCAAAGAGTTTGGTCATAGGGATTAATGACTAATCGGAGCCAACAATCACTACACCATATGGCCTCATTACTAACAGATATATCCGTTAGAATAAATGTTACTAACGGATATATCCGTTAGTATTTTAGCGTTAGTAATATTACTAACGGATTTACTAACGGATATGTCCTTTAGTAAAATTACTAACGGACATATCCGTTAGTAAATCCGTTAGTAAATTAAAGGATTTCTAAGGGATATATCCGTTAGAAAGTTACTTATTAACGGTTTTTTTCAACTAATTTTAAAAGAATTATATTGAATACTAACAGTTTGTCAACTATTACTAACGGATATATCTGTTAGTAATTTCCAAAAAATTAAAAAAATACTTCACAAATTTACTAACAGATATATCCATTAGAAATATTAAATAATATAAAAAAAATTTGATTTATATGTTTCCCAATTTTTGTTTGCACCTAATTAACAAGCATCATAATCATACCAAAATAGGCACCAAATTATTTAATGCTATAATTTGTCAACAAAATAGAGAATAGAAAATTACATGAACAATGATACCTACTTTACAAAAGCTCCTCCCAAAAGTCTCTCAAAGAATCCAACCGAATGTCTACTACACACAAGAGTCTAGTTCCTAGCATAATGTGGGAAATAATTCCATCCAGTAATATATGATGTCAAAAATAAAGGACACGAAATGAGGAGAGAAATAGTAAATGTATCTACATAAGTAAAATTGGGTTCCATCAAGAGATCATGCTCCAAACCATCTTTTACATTGACTGCATCTTCTCTACTCCACTCTGCAGCGTGACAAAATGGATAAGAGTCATATTTTGGCATTACAAATTGCTATAGTTGATACAACAAATTGAAAAGAGTACCATGGAATTGCTAATTTTTTTTGGTTAATTGTTTTTTTGGGTTAATTGCACTTTGCACCCTTGAAGTTTGGGTGATTTTGCACTTTGAATCTAAAGTTTAAAATTTGGCACTTTGGTCCCTAAAGTTTGGAATTAGTTGTACTTCAGTCCCTCCAAGACTTTTTGCAACTAAATTTCACTTTTAGTGACGAAATCATTCGTCACTAAAGGGTTGTTTGGACTTATTTGCCACATTTGTGAAACTTTAGGGACCAAAGTGTCAACTTTGAAACTTTAGGGTGCAAAGTGTAAAACCACCCAAACTTCAAAGGTGCAAAGTGCAATTAATCCTTTTTTTTAACCTAAAAACATGTGAATCATGCTATTAAATTACAACGCCAATACAACGTAAAATAGCAAATGGCATCAGATTCAATGGGTATTTACAATAAATAAAATCCAAAGACAAAGGCATTGTTTGGTTCTTAGATTTAGCGCGGGGAAAAGAAAGGAAAAAAGAAACACATTTTGGGGATTAAAAAAGGAAGATAAAAATTTAATAGGCCAATTCCAATCTGCCTCTCCAAGCAGTTGAAGTCATGTTATTCAACTTCAGGACACTTAGCACTAACATTTCTTTGCAAACCACAGGGGGGTTATGTGTTACATTTAAAACTACAGGGGGGTAAAGTGCCACAGAGGCAAACCAAAGGGGGGTAAAATTAATTTACCGTATGATCTTTATGGTTGAAAAATATGTCCCTAGATGAATGTAACACCCGTACCCAGAAAAGAAGATTAATGTGATAATAATATATGTTAATTAAAGATAATTAATGCATAAAATGGTTTAAGGTGGGATTATGAACCCACATGTGAAAAGGTGCTCAAATGCGGGCACAGATGAAAGTCCTGTAAAAGGCGAGACTGGTATGAATGTGGGGCCCAATGAGGGTCTAATTAAATAATTTGCATTTTTATATCATTATATGTTTATATGATTACTTGTTTAAAAGTTTAAAGATATTATTATGTCTTATGATAGGTAGGGGGACCAGTATGGGTACCCCATGTGAGGGCGTAATTAAAAATAATTCATAATTGCTAAGTTTAATAGCAATCTCATGAATTATGTGGGACCATGTTTGGGACCCACGCGGGACTTAGATGAAATTTTTTTAGAAAAGATGGGTAGTTAATGTAATTAACAAGGGGGTTTCATAATAAAGCTTAAAGAAAGTTGGGGGAGGTAAATGGGAATATGGGAAAAAGGTGACAACACATATGCATGACTTGCATATGTGTCTCACAAGTGTGGCATAAGCTGGAATACACAGCATTGGAGAGAACGAAGAGCTCTCGAGTCGGCGACAGAAAAGTCTCGACGACGTTTCTTGCCGTTCCTTCGCCGTCCGGCGTCGGATTCACGATCCGAGACCACTGTTGGACTCGTGGAGGTAAGAGGATCACATGCATGTAATTCATTTTCATTTTCGGCAATATTTTTATGGCAACCATTTTTGATAAACGATGTTCTTGGCACCAAACTTGTGTAGGATTATCACCAACTAGAAATTGACCTAAACTTGGGAAGGAATTGGGGAAATTCTAAACTTAATTTGCTAGTAAATCGAAGAGGTGAGTGTTCTAATCTCAAAATTGGGTGTTTACTTATGTTAATGTCATAATAGATGCTCTAGAATGCTTAATCCATGACTAGTGTGCCAAGTTTGTGATTAGAATGAAGATTACATATCAATTATATGAAGGATTGTCATGTTCATGTGATTAGTTGCTTATATGCCTATATGGATCAAAGGAAAATCAAGTAGTGGTCTCCATTTATAAGTCCCATATGTAAGGGATGGTAAGCCCTCAATGAGCGAGGCGTGATGACGACCACGATGATGAAACGGTGATGCCTTCGAGATCACAAGAGTGTGTGTGATATGCTATATGCAATGAAAGAGTGAGAAATTCTGGGGTGAGAAGGACCCGAGGGTGGTGGCTTGAATTACTTGACTTTTCGGAGATCAATTGGTTGATGTTTATATTGATTGTTACATTTGCATATTAAACATTCCAATAGCATGATTAGTTCACTCACCAAGATAAAGCTTAAATGAAAATATATTTTTTGTTGTGGTTATTGAATAACCATCGCAGGTACAGCACGGGAAGAGGAAAGAAAGTGATCCACGTGACGGAGTGGGTGTGGGAGTTGTGTCCTTGTGAATATGTTCATATTACTAATTAGTTTATGTCTAAAATGTACCTTCTTGTTGGCAATGTATAAATACTTGGAGTTTTGGAAGTCTTGTAATATATTAAGTTGGGTGTTAATGTTAATTTTGCACCAAAATGTAAGTCGTATTTGCATGTCATGAGTCATCTGTAAGGGTGGGGGAAGGAGCTTGAACTTGTGGAGGAAATTTTGAGTTGTAAACCTTAATTTGGTTCCTTATGTTCGATACTCATGTATATGTTGGGAGAAATAGGATTTTGATTCAAATTATGATCCATGTGAGAAGGTTGTGCGTTTTAATTGTTGTAACATACTTGATTTAACTTGTGTTGATGATTGGGAACACTTAGAAATGGTTTTGGAATCATCTTTAATGTTTTCACAAAGTTTTGGGATGTTAGGAAAGGTTTTGGACATGAAAAATTGATGTTTTTGGCAGCAAGGAGGTGTTCTGCGAAGGCCAGCGGATTGATCCGCCCATTTTCGGGGACATTCTGCCTTAAAATCCATAAATTGGATCGATTCGCCCTTTTCGCGGATCGATCCATCGATCCGCCCCTGTAAATTTTGACTATCCACTTTTACGGAAATAAGCATAGCACTTTCTAGAATGATCGGATTCGCGCGCTGTTTTATGCGTTGGAACCGGGACTCAAAGACCTATCTTTTGGTATAAAATTTGCTATACCTTATAAATGACCATTTTGCCCATGGGGCTAATTTGTGCCAAGAATGTTCTTTTATGGAGTCTAAAACATGTTTTTCTTCATGATTAGTGTATGGTTGGTGTGTGGGCTTTGTTACACGTGTCCTAATCCGCCTGGGACAGGTTGGGGTGTGACAATTTTTGGTATCAAAGCCATAGGTTAGAGCCTTTGGGGACGAGTGACGATTACGACGCTTAATAAGCATAAATATTAATGAATGTATAAATCATGCATACAAGTTTACTTAGCATGTTGAATGATGTTGAGCATGCTTTGAAAAGTACAAACATAATGTGTGTGTGAAAATGTATTGTGAATGCCAGAGAGAAAAAGTCTGGTTCGACACCGCCTACGCAAATGGAAAGAATGGAAAGGATTGTAGCTGGTTTGGTACAAGTAGTTGAAACTCATGCAATAGAGGAAAGACGTGAACAACCGAATCCTAATCTGAGGGAGGAGGTGATAACTATTTCATAGTTTTACAAGCAGAACCGACACTATTCAAGGGGAAGACTGATCCAATAAGAGTTGATTTCTGGTTGTCCGATATGGAGAGGATATTCAGGGTTCTTCCATGTTCCGAGGTTCAGCAGGTTTTATTTGCTGCCGATACTTTAAAAGAAGAAGTACAGTACTGGTGGCGTACAAAGTTGGGACAGGAAAGGCCGAATACTTGGAGGGAGTTTGTGGTACTCTTCAAGAAGCAGTATTTTTGAAAATCGTTTGATGATTCGAAGGCTCAAGAGTTTATGGAACTAAAGCAAGGGGGAATGACAGTTCGGGAGTATTCCGCCAAATTCACAAGTTTGGCATGATTTGCTGAAAATGTAGTACCGAATGAAAGGGATCGAACTAGAAAGTTTGTAATGGGGCTTAGGGATGAGATTCGACGTCAAGTATCAGTGCAACGGTTGGATAAAGTTGCAGAGGCATTAGATGTGGCTTCAATCACCGAAAGAGACATGGGGTATCAACAAACCTCGCAAGTACCAACAACTCAACAATACAAAAGGCCGAGCTTAAGCCAATATAGTAGACAAGGGAGTTCGAAGAGATAAAGTTTTGGGGGTTCTTCGGGTGGTGGAGGTAACAAGCCACGATGTAACACATGCGGGAAATTTCATTGGGGTGCATGTAATCTACCGACAATGATGTATAACAATTGCCGCCAAATGGGCCATGTGGCGAAGAATTGTCCGGGGTGAGGCCAAATACGTATGCTCCGATGAGAAGTACCAACGATAGTGGAATAGTTTGTCATAATTATGGGGATCTTGGACACCGAATGCGCAATTTTCCTAAGCCGAGGCAAGGAGGTTTAGTGCAACCACAAGTAGTGCACCAACACCGCGACCACCTCAACAACAACAACCACAAGGAAGGGAACAACGTTAGGGCCGTTATTTCCAGCTTAATCCAGGGGAGACCACCGTTACTAACACAGTCGTGTCAGGTAAAGTTCTTATTTGCTCAACACCTGCTAATGTGTTAATGGATTCTAGTTCTACACACTCGTTTATATCACACCAATTCACTAGGAATATGAATGTACCCTTAGAACTTCTAGAATATGATCTATCTGTTGATGTTCCAATAGGAAGATCATTGGTGAGTTTGGGAGTTTATAGAAACTGTGAAATTAAAATCAATGATGAAGTGTTAACTGCTAATCTTATACCGATAGTAATTCAGCATTTTGATGTCATATTGGGGATGGATTGGTTATCAGTAAATCACGCGGTTATCGATTGTGAGAATAAAAGGATAGAATTCCAAGCACAGACTCATAGAATTTTTTCTTTCCAAGGGGTAGGTGTTGTGTCACCACTTTATCTTATATCCTCCATCAAGGCTTGTCGTTTATTAAGAAAAGGGTGTAAAGGTTTCTTTTGTAGTGTATAGGATACCAGAAGTACGGAACTAAAGTTAGAAGATATTCCCGTAGTTAGGGAATTTCCTGATGTATTTCCAGAAGATTTGCCGAGTGTGTTAATTGAAAGGGAGGTTGAATTTGGTATAGATGTAATACCGAGAACATAACCCATTTCGCGGGCACCATATAGAATGGCTCCGATAGAGTTGAAAGAATTGAAGACTCAGTTACAGGAGTTGTTGGATAAGGGGTTCATTCGGCCAAGTGTGTCACTCTGGAGTGCACCGGTTCTTTTTTGTGAAAAAGAAAGAAGGGACGATACGGATGTGTATAGATTATCGTTAGATCAACAAAGTAACTATTAAAAACAAGAACCCATTGCCGTGGATCGATGATTTATTTGACCAGTTACAAGGAGCTCAAGTGTTTTCAAAGATCGATTCGATGTCGGGGTATCATCAATTGAAGGTAAAAGCTGAGGATGTTGAGAAGACGACCTTTAGAACTCAGTACGGTCATTATGAATTTCTTGTAATGCCATTTGGAGTAACCAATGCACCGGCTGCGCTCATGGATTTAATGAATCGAGTCTTTAAAACGTATTTGGATGAATTTGTTATAGTTTTTATTGATGATATTCTTATTTACTTAAAGAGTCCAGAAGAGCATGATAGGCATTTGAGATTGGTGTTACAACGACTTCGAGAAAAGCAGTTATTCAGAAAATTGAAGAAAAGTGAGTTTTGGTTAACAAGTGTTACCTTCCTTGGCCATGTGATTTCCAAGGATGGCGTGTCAGTTGATCCACAGAAAATAGAAGCTGTTATGAATTGGGCGAGACCAACCAATGTGTTAGAAACTCATAGCTTTTTGGGATTAGCTGGGTATTATAGAAGGTTTGTTTGGGATTTCTCGAAGATTGCTACTCCGATGACAACATTAATGAGAAAGAATATTCCGTTTGAATGGGGGAAAGAATGTGAGGAATGTTTTCAAACATTGAAGAGTAAGTTAACTTCTGCTCCAATACTTGCGATTCCGACAAGTAACGGGGGATTTAGTATTTACAGTGACACTTTCCGTCAAGGCTTGGGATGTGTTCTTTTGCAAAGGGACAAAGTGATAGCATATGCTTTAAGGCAATTGAGAACTCATGAAAAGAATTACCCGACCCATGACCTAGAACTTGCCGCAGTAATTTTTGCCTCAAAGATTTGGCAACATTATTTGTATGAGGAAACTTGTGAAATTTTCACTGACCACAAGAGCTTAAAGTATTTATTTACTCAGAGGGATTTAAATGTGCGACAACGAAGATGGTTGGAGTTAATGAAGAACTACGACCTAAAAATTCAATATCATCCGGGTAAAGCAAATATGGTGGGCGATGCTTTGAGTCAGAAATCAACCGAAAGTTTGGCATGTGTTTTAACAGCACAAGAAAGGTTGGTGAAAGAGTTTGAACGACTGGAATTGGAAGTTATTCCTAGAGTTAAAGGTGGATTGATGGCAGTGATTGTAGCACAACCTGACTTGATTAGAGAGATTAAACTAAATCAACTTCTAGACCCAACCTTGAAAGTTATAGATGAATTACCTGAGGGTAAGCGACCAGAGTTCAGT
This sequence comes from Hydrangea macrophylla, assembly GCA_033977485.1. Lineage (NCBI taxonomy): Eukaryota > Viridiplantae > Streptophyta > Magnoliopsida > Cornales > Hydrangeaceae > Hydrangea > Hydrangea macrophylla. The sequence continues at coordinate 61,934,378 of CM066999.1, forward strand.
CTGCCTGATGGGGTACTATGGTACATCAATCGGTTATGTGTGCCTAATGTGGGCAACTTAAAAGAAAGAATCTTGGAAGAAGCTCATAGTACTCGGTATTCCGTGCATCCAGGTAGTACAAAAATGTATAAAGATTTGAGGGACGTCTATTGGTGGAGTGGTATGAAACGTGAAGTTGCTGAATATATAGCCAAGTGCATGACGTGTCAATTGGTAAAGCTTGAGCATCAACGACCCGCTGGGGAGATACAACCATTGGAAATACTGGAATGGAAATGGGAACATATTATAGTGGATTTTGTGTCTGGATTGCCAAGGTCTCCTAGATTTAATGATAGCATTTGGGTGATCGTTGATAGGTTGACTAAGTCAGCCCACTTCATACCAATTAAGACCACAGAACTGACAAAGTTAGCGGAACTTTTTGTTAAAGAGATTGTGAGATTGCACGGGGCACCAGTGTCTATTGTATCAGATCGTGATACATATTTTGTGTCTAGGTTTTGGGAAGGGCTATAAAGGGCAATGGGAATAACTTTGCATTTTAGTACCGCTTTCCACCCGCAAACTGACGGGCAGTCAGAACGGGTTATTCAGATTCTAGAGGATATGCTTAGGGTCTGTGTTATGGATTTCAAAGCTGATTGGGAAACGCATTTGCCGCTAATTGAATTTTCTAACAATAATAGCTTCTAGACAAGCATTGGAATGGCGCCTTTTGAGGCATTGTATGGTCGAAAGTGTAGATCGCCCGTGTATTGGACAGAGGTTGGGGAGAAGCAACTACTAGGGCCAGAAATTGTTCAAATTACCACCGATAAAGTTAAATTAATTAAGCAACGGTTGCAAGTGGCACAAAGTCGCTACAAAAGTTATGCTGATACGGGTAGAAGACCATTGGAGTTCGAGGTTGGTGATTATGTGTTCTTGAAAGTTTCACCTTCGAAGGGCATTACGCGATTTGGTAAGAAAGGTAAGTTGAGTCCGAGATTTGTTAGACCTTTTCTGATTTTGAATAAAGTGGGACCGGTAGCTTACAGGTTAGAGTTACCACAAGAGTTGTCACATGTTCATAATGTGTTCCACGTGTCTATGCTCAGATGTTATGTGTCGGATTCGAGTCATATCCTTGAACCAAAACCGTTGGAAGTCCGAGAAGATATGACGTATGTTGAACATCCAGTCTGGATTCTGGATAAGAAAGATCAAGTGTTGAGAATGAAGACAATTCCGTTAGTTATGGTCCTTTGGCGTAATCATAGCGTTGAAGAGGCAACTTGGGAGCGAGAAGATGAGATCAGGGAGAAGTACCGCACTTGTTCGACTGATGAGGTAAGAATAAGTTTAGGGACAAACTTCTTAAAAGGGAGGGAGAAATGTAACACCCGTACCCGTAAAAGAAGATTAATGTAATAATATGTGTTAATTAAAGATAATTAATGCATAAAATGGTTTAAGGTAGGGTTATGAACCCACATGTGAAAAGGTGCTTAAATGCGGGCAAAGATGAAAGTCCTATGAAAGGGGAGACTAGTATGAATGTGGGGCCCAATGAGGGTCTAATTAAATAATTTGTATTTTTATGTCATTATATGTTTATATGATTACTTGTTTAAAAGTTTAAAGATATTATTATGTCTTATGATAGGTAGGGGGACCAGTATGGGTACACATGTGAGGGCGTAATTGAAAACAATTCATAATTGGTAAGTTTAAAATAGTAACCTCATGAATTATGTGGGACCACATTTGGGACCCACGCGGGACTTAGATTAAATTTTTTTAAAAAAGATGGGTAGTTAATGTAATTAACAAGGGGGTTTCATAATAAAGCTTAAAGAAAGTTGGGGGTGGTAAATGGGAATAAGGGAAAAAGGTGACAACACATATGCATGACTTGCATATGTGTCTCACAAGTGTGGCATAAGTTGGAATTCACAGTATTGGAGAGAACGAAGAGCTCTCGAGTCGGCGACGGAAAATTCTCAACGACGTTTCTTGTCGTTCCTTCGCCGTCCGGCGTCGGATTCACGATCCGAGACCACTTTTGGACTCGTGGAGGTAAGAGGATCACATGCATGTAATTTATTTTCATTTTCGGCAACGTTTTTATGACAACCATTTTTGATAAACGATGTTCTTGGCACCAAACTTGTGTAGGATTATCACCAACTAGAAATTGACCTAAACTTGGGAAGGAATTGGGGAAATTCTAAACTTAATTTGCTAGTAAATCGAAGAGGTGAGTGTTCTAATCTCAAAATTGGGTGTTTACTTATGTTAATGTCATAATAGATGCTCTAGAATGCTTAATCCATGACTAGTGTGCCAAGTTTGTGATTAGAATGAAGATTACATATCAATTATATGAAGGATTGTCATGTTCATGTGATTAGTTGCTTATATGCCTATATGGATCAAAGGAAAGTCAATTAGTGGTCTCCATTTATAGATCCCATATGTAAGGGATGGTAAGCCCTCAATGAGCGGGGCGTGGTGACGACCACGATGATGAAACGGTGATGCCTTCGAGATCACAAGAGTGTGTGTGATATGCTATATGCAATGAAAGAGTGAGAAATTCTAGGGTGAGAAGGACCCGAGGGTGGTGGCTTGAATTACTTGACTTTCCGGAGATCAATTGGTTGATGTTTATATTGATTGTTACATTTGCATATTAAACATTCCAATAGCATGAGTAGTTCCATCACCAAGAAAAAGCTTAAACGAAATTTTTTTTTTGTTGTGGTTATTGAATAACCATCGCAGGTACGGCACGGGAAGAGGAGAGAAAGTGATCCACGTGACGGAGTGGGTGTGGGATATTACTAATTAGTTTATGTCTAAAATGTACCTTGTTGTTGGCAATGTATAAATACTTGGAGTTTTGGAAGTCTTGTAATATATTAAGTTGGGTGTTAATGTTAATTTTGCGCCAAAGTGTAAGTTGTATTTACATGTCATGAGTCATCTGTAAGGGTGGGGGAAGGAGCTTGAACTTGTGGAGAAAATTTTGAGTTGTAAACCTTAATATGGTTCCTTATGTTGGATACTCATGTATATGTTGGGAGAAATAGGATTTTGATTCAAATTATGATCCATGTGAGAAGGTTGTGTGTTTTAATTGTTGTAACATACTTGATTTAACTTGTGTTGATGATTGGGAACACTTAGAAATGGTTTTGGAATCATCTTTAATGTTTTCACAAAGTTTTGGGGTGTTAGGAAAGGTTTTGGACATGAAAAACTGATGTTTTTAGCAGCAAAGAGGTGTTCTGCCAAGGCCGGATCGATCCGGCCTTCCCACGGATCGATCCGCCCATTTCCGGGGACATTCTGCCTCAAAATCTATAAATTTGATCGATTCGCCCTTTTCGCGGATCGATCCATCGATCCGCCCCTATAAATTTTGACTATCCACTTTTACGGAAACAAACATAACTCTTTCAAGAATGATCGGATTCGTGCGCCGTTTTTTGCGTTAGAACCGGGACTCAAAGACCTATATTTTGGTATAAAATTTGCTATACCTTATAAGTGACCATTTTGCCCTTGGGGCTGATTTGTGCCAAGAAAGTTCTTTTATGGAGTCTAAAACATATTTTTCTTCATGATTAGTGTATGGTTTGGTGTGTGGGCTTTGTTACACGTGTCCTAATCCGCCTGGGGCGGGTTGGGGTGTGACAATGAAAAAGAATTTCCATATTAATTTACCAGTCCAAAGAAATCTGTTAAAACACATCAACATACTGTCAAGCTGCTAAGTTGGTGGGCATGAAATCATCACAAGCATTACTATGGTTGCTTAGTCATTAAAGCTCAAGTAAACAAATATATTTTTGAGGTTTAATTCAAACTAGTCCTAGCAACAAGGTCCAAAGAAATAGGCCATGAAGACAACTATTATTTCTTTCAATAAAATTCCACCACAAAGCAAGGATGATGTTTTCCCCTTCGTAATTGTTAGTAATTTCTTTCCTAATTCTTGAGTTTTTATCATACTAAGGTGAGGAACCTAAGATTCCACGCATAAAACTTTGGTGAAGAACATCTAAAACATTTGGACTAAGGGATTAAATGGCTAATATTTGCACTGGGGATTAAATGGCTATACTTTATCCACTTGCATTCTAGGTAGTCTATTGGCTAAGAGGTTTTAAAGGGCTGTTTTGACCTTATGCCTACTATTAGATTAATTGGTCCAAAATTTTGGATTAAGTAAAGCCCAATTTCAGCCTGATTCCCTACGAACAAGTCATACCACAACAATTATATCCGTCAAAAATCAGGATTCAAAAAAGCTCCTCTGATGGAAGATTCTACTAGAATTTGAGACTTGAGTAAAGCCCATATAATAGACTAACCTTCTTACCCTCGTTATCTCCAAGGAAAGATAGAAGTAGAACATATATCTGTGATCAAAATCATGCAGAGATGGCGATTGCAAGAGCAGTCCATCGAATATGTTGCTTGAAGAGACCTGAAAACGTAGTACCAAGCAAGAGAATCAAAATATTGCTGCAAATTAGTATTACAATACTCTGGCACAAAATTACTCTTTGACCTAAACATCAACATAAGTACAACACCATAAATGAATATTGTCCAGCATTCACATTAAGGCTAAAGAGGAAGCAAAATATTCAAGATGGCCATTCCCCCAATTAGGTAAATGAGGTTGTTCTATTATCTTTCCATAGAAAACCAGCATTGAAGGCCAAAAGTTTGGTCCATATGGGCCGAACCCTCTTACTAACTTAGATAAGCGAGACCAAGACCATCAATGAGTATTGACTCTTTAACTTCAACATAATATCTAAAGTCTTTGTAGTATAGTGGAATAATAATATTGATATGACACTTAAAATGAAGGGCAAAGTCAAGATTTTAATTTTTATCAAATAGGTCAAATTGATCGAGGCTATGCATTATCAAATAGGTCAAACAGAAAATCAATATTGAACTAAAATGTTAAACAATCAACCACCCCCACCCCCACCTCCCTTTCTCTTCTTTGCAGACTGATTACTAGACCTGACGCTGTCAATACTTCTCAAAAAACACCAAGATAGGTCCAAGGCAAGTTGGATATGGGAAACTAACATTCTTAAATTTGAAGAAGTACCCAATACTTCTTGTAGAATGCGGTGTCCAGTGGTGTTGCTACATGACTGACGTGGAAAACTATAAGACAAGTTTTTTCTTTTGTTCAAATTGAAGTGTCCGATACTTTCCTAATTATTGACACAAAGTAATTATTTTTTAGAAGAACCAAAACGGGAACTTGATGTTGTCAAAATCAAGATATAAAAAGTGTACTTTACTTTTCTAAACATTTGCAGTGTGGAAGTAAAGGTCGAACCCACGGAGATTGAATTTCTACGACTCTTAATTTTAAAACCTAAATCTAATTAATTATGAAAACGAGATTTTGATTTGAATTTCAATTAAATTAATGAAACTAATGAAATTAAATCTAAATTATGAAAGCGATTTAAAAGTGTTTTTATAAATATGTTTAAAGGAACCTAGGATTACAAATCCACCACTAGCTTCATAATAAGAATATTTATGCATTCAATTAGATTATTAAGTTGGATGATAATGGGGAATTGTAGCTACAAGCCCAATTCCTCCGTCAAGAAAATAACTATGGTTCAAGCACTAACATAATCCATCTTCGGTTAGCACGAATTATCCTACACTAAACTAGGGTTGTGACATAATCCATCTAACCTAGGCATGGACTATTCAGATACTTGATAGCACAATTCAATTTAAGCACCATTACATGTAAATAACTTATATAAGCACAGCAAACATAGATCATTGAGCACATCACAATCAAAATAGATCTAAGACAAGAATAAACTTTGAAAGTAATGATTTAATCAATAAAAGTACGATTTATTTATAAAAATCCTCTAAACATGTAACTGTCATCTATACATAATAAAACTAAAATAAAAACATAAATAAAACCCTATTACTTGGATAGGGTTTCATTGAAACCCTAGATCTAGGTTTAGTTGGCCATGGAATTGATGAACAGCAAGAGGTTGATGGAAGAGGCCATGGGAATCCTTGGTCTTCTACTTCTTCTCCTTGCTCCCCTCCCTTCAATGGCTGAAATTTTAGTTGTATATGGCTGTATCTAATGTTGTGTAATGATGTGTAATCCCAAAATTGATTTAGAATAGGATTTATATAGAGTTTGGAAGGATTTAGGAAGCTTTCCTAAGTCAAATCGCACTAAAACAGCTATATTTACGTTTCTGGACGTCATATGCACAAACCACCTTCGCTGGGCACTTTAATTTAACAAAATACGTGTTTTTGATTTTTGCAAAGTCGCTCGCGCGAGCCGCGTGAGCGCGATGTTGGGACCGAGCGCGAGTGGATCGCGCGAGCGATATTCTGGGTTTTCGCGCGAGCGGGTCGCGCGCGCGATTGTCTTTTTTCAGCTTCTTTCTTTATGCTTTTTCACCATGTTTAGCCTGGTTTACTTGATTTCTTCCAAAACCTGTCAAAAAATATAAAATAAAGTAAAAATATACAAAAACAGGATAAAAAGGTACTAACAAACGCACGTTATGGCATATAAATAGGATTTGTTCTCTCCCGATCACACCCCCAAACATACATTTTGCTAGTCCTCGAGCAAAACTAAAATAAAAATTAAAATTCTAATAACATACTACTCCATTTTCGCATAGATCACGATTGCATTTAGCATATGCAACAAGCCTTTTAAACCCCTAGGTGTCCCCAGTCGGACAAGTGAAGTCTCGTGAGGGTTCTCGTCAACAAGTCACCCACAACCATCTTTATTAACTTATAAATTTAAAAAGTTTTATTCAAACGAGAATCAAAACAATCACTACTCCTTCATCATATAACAAAGATTTGAAATAGAATAACGAGCAAGAAGAAACGGAATCAAACGTCTACCTACATCATGAAAAATAATCATAAGCACATACATCGTATAAATCAATAGAGTTTATCATAAAATTGCACGTTTGTGATATGATAGTCAAATGAACACGCGCATGTCATGAACTTGGAATATAACTCGGATGACCATCTAACTATGCTTCGACTACGAATCTCGCAATGTTAATTACACTCTCAAATGAAACACTCAGAAACATGTGTAATTATTCTAAAATATGTGAGTAAAGGAAATATATTCAAAGCAAGATACCGCTCACATATAACTCAGAAAAGACGCATGACACGAAAGAAGACACGAAAGAACAGTAGTCTCATGGATAGGATGCCAATCAATCAAGAAAAAAATAATCATTACCATGTTTTAATCCCCCTCCCATCGTTTACATATCCAAACCATGTTTCCTAGAATCAAATAGGACTTTTCAAAGGTTGTAATGTGGCTCAGGTAATGAAAAAGGATAGAAAGGATTCATTAGGTAGTTTTCAGAATGGCATCGTAAGGCATGTTCGATTTCTTTCATTCGTCTCTTCTACCAACTTCATCATTTCATTCTCTTCTTTTCATTCTTTTCAATTTTTTTCTCCTTCTGTTTCTTTTTCTTTTTTTTTTCAACCTTATTCTTTTTCTTTTTTTTTCTTTTTCTCTATTCTTTTCCTCCTTGTTGCTTTTGAAACAAATATTCAATCAATAACAAGGCAACCACCCCAAACATCATCTTATTTTCTTTTTCTTCTCAATCACACATCACCTTAACACCACTAAAAGTTGATCAATCTTTCAGGGGTGAACTCTAAGTTGGCCAAATTAGAGCAAAAACAGGATAATGGTAATTAAAGAAAAAACGGCATTGGCTCAAAGGGCGAACTAAGGAAATTTATCATTTATCGGTCGGTAATAAACAAAGAAGGCCTACGATCATTTCCTAGGGTGATACGGTTCTTCAATATTTACGACGGAAGATTATTTAGCATGGTAACTAATATTTTACTTGACTATCAACCAAAACAAGAATAATGAGACTATAACAACGAGTTAATGCGCTTATTTCAATGAAATTCGACAAACACAATGTATTTATAACCCTCAAAACAGAAAAGATAGGCTCAAAAGCTCACTGGTTTAGTCTCCACCTTGTGTTATCTGGAAATCCGAATCATATTATAGTTCACATCAAACATGTATTCAAGCGACTACGTGCAGTGCATAGGTTTATGTGCAAATCTATGATATAAAACTACGATTCAAACGATACGTGACCTAAAATGTCATATCATGACTTTAGCATATATTTAATCACATTTTATCATGTTTACCATTCTATAACAATCATAGTTACAAAACAAGAAGCATCAAATTTATGTTGCAAAAACGTCGGTAATCATCGTTTATTTAAGCAAAAAAATTTGAAAAAATTGCAGTATAATGTGCATGTGTGTGTGCATACCCCCAAACCTAAACCTTTCATTGTCCCCAATGAAACAATAAAACAAAAGAAAGGAAAGTACGTAGAGAAGGAACGATAATACCTCGATCTCGACAAGCATAGAACAGGTGAACACAAAGGAATATGGCAATAAAGTTCAATGTTACCTGTTAATACTTAACAATAGAGAATAAAAGAACAGAATAATAACAATAACAACTAATATATATATATAAACAGAAAGTATAAAAAACAAACAGAAAGTATAAAAAAACAAAAAACACTGACCAGGTATGGAGAGATGAGGGAAGAGAACAAAAGAGAAAAACCAGAAAACCCTACCTCGCGCGAGCGAGCCTCGCTCACGCGAATCCTGATTTTTTTTTTTTTAAATCGCGCGAGCGAAAAACCTCGCGCCCGCGACTCGAGGCGCGAGGAGAACCCGAGAGCTCATAAACAAAAAGGAAACGAAAATTTCACCAAGGCACATTCTCGCGCTAGCAACGTCTCGTGCGGGCGGGCCGCGCGCGCCAGAATGATATTTTCTCTAGGTTCACTTATTTGATGTATATAAATTAAAAATAACTTTACTCCAACCCCCCAAACCTGTCCAGAAACTCAAAAACAGACCAAAACGACCCAAAAATCGTCAAAAATCATTAAAAACAAACGAATTATAGCTTGGGTTGCCTCTCAAGAAGCGCTATCTTTTACGTCTTTAGCTAGACTGTTCTAGCTCAAGATTTATGGAGGCTGAAACTCGAACTTTGTACCCCTAAGGATATCAGGAAGAGTCCGGTGATGAGTAGAAATAATATCACTATGAGTTAATTCAGTTAACGGTTTATCTTGCTCATGTTCACATCGATTTCTCACCTTCTGAGTAAATTCATCGTTAGGGTCCGGGTTATTTGCATTCATCCGCTCATTACTCACTATATTAATCTCCTCACCCATGTTCAATTCATTAGTAAGTTCAGTATTCCGTATAACCTCACTACCCTCCATACGTAGATAATCATCGTCTTTGGGAGGTTGATCGACAGCATTAAACACGTTTAATTTTAAGTTCAAATTCCCAAATGACACCTTCATCACCCCCGTGAGACAATTGACACGCGCATTAGCGGTGGCTAAGAATGGACGACCAAGAATAACAGGGGTGTGCTTCCTAGCATCTAGGACAGGTTCAATGTCAAGGACCATAAAATCAACAGGATAAAAACATTGATCAACTTTAACTAGGACATCCTCGATGATTCCTCTAGGTACTTTGACAGAACGATCTGCTAATTGAATAGTAGCGGCCGTAGGTTTAAGTTCACCTAAACCTAGTTGTTTATAAACGTGATAAGGTAAGAGATTAACACTCGCACCTAAGTCAAGGAGAGCCCTATGGATGACAGTGTCACCTATGACACATGAAATAGTTGGCGTACCAGGATCCTTATACTTTGGAGGTGAGTGTTGAAAAATAGAGCTCACTTTTTCAGTGAGGAATACCTTTTTCGGAATATGACTACGCAACTTGCGCTTTTGCGTACACAGGTCTTTTAAACATTTAGCATAAGCGGGAATTTGTTTTATAGCATCGAGGAATGGAATATTGATTTTAACTTGTTTAAACACCTCGAGTATATCCTCAACCTTTGACCCTTTCTTAGACAAATGTGACGGTCCCTCAACGTTAGGTGGAAAGGGCAATTTTGGCATATAATTAGTCAGGGTCGTTTCTTTTACTTTCTTATTTTGGCTCACGTCCTCACCCTTCTTCGTATTAGAGTTACTATTTATATTTTTCTCACTTGTAACCGGAGTTTCAACAACTTCCTCTTCTCTAGTAGTCGTCCTAGTCGAAACAGCGTTCATGCTCTCACTCGACCCCCCTTTTTCGTATTGTCCCTTAGGGTTTTGAACAGTTTGCGCAGGCAACGTCCCCTCATTTCTACGACTCACTACAGTAGCTAGTTGTCCCATTTGGGATTCAAGCTTCGCAATGGATTGTGTATGAGAGTGCACTATTTGTGCTTGTGCTTGGACTTGAGTTTCTATGTTTTTAAGGGATGCCAACACCGTAGCCTCAAAAGCGTTATCCCTTGGAGGGTTAGGATTAGGAGGTGGGTGTTGGTATTGACTTTGTTGATATTGAGGTCGATATGTATTAGGAAAATTGTTCGACATAAGATTATAATTATTTCGTGGGAATTGTTGCATAGAATTAACGTGTTGCTCAACAAATTTCGGATATTGAGATGCAGAAGGACATGCAAAGATATTATGTGACGGTTCAGAACATAATGCGCATACTTCTGAAGAAGGTGGATTGGACCTAATTCCCATCCTCATAAGTTGGTCAAGTTTTCTATTTAATTCTTGAATTTCAATTGATTGACTTGACTCAAACTTTACCTCTCGCTTAGGTCGAAGGTACCCCTCAGAACGTACCGACACCGCCTGATGCATCGAATTCTCACTCAAAGTTTCAAATATTTTCCAGGCCTCGTCGGCGCTTTTGTGTAGGAAGGTACCCGCACAAACGGCATCGACAGTGTTACGGAATGAGGGAATAAGTCCCTCGTAAAAGACATGTACCAACTGCCACTTAGGAACCTGATGATGTGGACACGAACGTAATAATTCTTTAAATTTTTCCCACGTGTCGTAAAGTGTTTCCCCATCTTGCATCACAAAATTTGTTATCGATTTTCTTATCTGATTAGTTCTTGTGATTGGGAAAAACTTTTGTAAAAATGCATTATGTAATGCTTCCCATGTTTTAATCGTGTTTGGCTCAAGTGATTGAAGCCAATATTTAGCTTTATCTTTTAAAGAGAATGGAAAGAGCTGTAATTTTAATTCATCATCAGGGAAATTTTGGATTTTTAAAGTAGAACATATATCTTGGAAATCTCCTAAGTGCTGATAAGGGTCTTCATTTATACGGCCATGGAATGATGGAAGTAGCGAGATGGTAGACGACTTTATCTCAAAGTGAGATGCCGTCGCCTCCGGTAATTCAATACCTGCTTGAGGCGTGTAAGTCGTAGGAATAAAATAATCTTTAAGCCGAGGAGGTGGAGGTGGAGGTATATTAGGATTATTTAAATTAGTTCCGTTATTTCCGTCAGCCATTTTAATCGGTTCGATTTTAAAAGTTCGAGTTCTCCTTAACCGTTTAAGGGTACTTTGAATTTCGGCCTCAAATAACGACGACGGAATCGGCGTTGATTCGTCGTCTTGCAACCTAGCTCTAGAAGCTTGGGTTGCGGACTTACTAACTCTTAAAGGACGTTCAAGTTGAAGATCGATAAAATATAATTCAGGTTTATTTGAACGCGTACCAAACATAAACTAAAAGAAAAATAAACTAAAATAAAGACTGACTAAAACAAAAACAAAAAAATAATCACGCAAGTAAGACAACAAGCAAGCACACAGTACTATTATGATGCATGAATATTATCATGTAATGCAATGACTGCGTCAAGCCCAGCGCCCCGGGTTTCCTAGCTAATGCACGTGAACAATCACTCCTAAACTAATGCAAATAGTGCGTCACAACGCCCTGACTTACAGTGGTTTGAAGCAAATTTAAAAGAAGCGGTTTATGCGATTAGCTATTCCACTCAGAACCGTTAGAATTTGATGACTCGAGAAACTACAAAATAAAAAGAAAAGTTAGTGACTCAAAATAAAAAGAAAAAAAATAAGAAAAAGAAAACCTAATATAATATTTATGAATTAACTAAACTAAGATTCTAAAACTAAAGGTAGTAATGCAATCCCCGGCAACGGCGCCAAAAATTGATGTTGTCAAAATCAAGATATAAAAAGTGTACTTTACTTTTCTAAATATTTGCAGTGTGGAAGTAAAGGTCGAACCCACAGAGATTGAATTACTACGACTCTTAATTTTAAAACCTAAATCTAATTAATTATGAAAACGAGATTTTGATTTGAATTTCAATTAAATTAATGAAACTAATGAAATTAAATCTAAATTATGAAAGCGATTTAAAAGTGTTTTTATAAATATGTTTAAAGGAACCTAGGATTGCAAATCCACCACTAGCTTCATAATAGGAATATTTATACATTCAATTAGATTATTAAGTTGGATGATAATGGGGAATTGTAGCTACAAGCCCAATTCCTCCGTCAAGAAAATAACTATGGTTCAAGCACCAACATAATCCATCTTCGGTTAGCACGAATTATCCCACACTAAACTAGGGTTGTGACATAGTCCATCTAACCTAGGCATGGACTATTCGGATACTTGATAGCACAATTCAATTTAAGCACCATTACATGTAAATAACTTATATAAGCACAGCAAACATAGATCATTGAGCACATCATAGTCAAAATAGATCTAAGACAAGAATAAACTTTGAAAGTAATGATTTAATCAATAAAAGTACGATTTATTTATTAAAATCCTCTAAACATGTAACTGTCATCCATATATAATAAAACTAAAATAAAAACATAAATAAAACCCTATTACTTGGATAGGGTTTCATTGAAACCCTAGATCTAGGTTTAGTTGGCCATGGAATTGATGAACAGCAAGAGGTTGATGGAAGAGGCCATGGGAATCCTTGGTCTTCTACTTCTTCTCCTTGCTCCCCTCCCTTCAATGGCTGAAATTTTAGTTGTATATGGCTGTATCTAATGTTGTGTAATGATGTGTAATCCCAAAATTGATTTAGAATAGGATTTATATAGAGTTTGGAAGGATTTAGGAAGCTTTCCTAAGTCAAATCGCACTAAAACAGCTATATTTACGTTTCTGGACGTCATATGCACAAACCACCTTCGCTGGGCACTTTAATTTAACAAAATGCATGTTTTTGATTTTTGCACAGGTCGCTCGCGCGGGCCGCGCGAGCGCGATGTTGGGACCTCGCGCAAGCGGATCGCGCGAGCGATATTCTGGGTTTTTGCGCGAGCGGGTCGCGCGCACGATTGTCTTTTTTCAGCTTCTTTCTTTGTGCTTTTTTACCCTGTTTAGCTTGGTTTACTTGATTTCTTCCAAAACCTGTCAGAAAATAGAAAACAAAGTAAAAATATACAAAAACAGAATAAAAAGGTACTAACAAACGCACGTTAAGGCATATAAATAGGATTTGTTCTCTCCCGATCAGAACTATGTACACATGACTTAGAAAAACAGGATAAGAAGTAAGAACAATATGTCTTTCCCCAAACCTATTATTCCTCTCGTCCCTGTATACCACAATCCACTTGACAAACCTCTTCGACTCTCCTTCCACCTTGCAGCCCCTTCACATAGACACCGAGGACATATCTATGCATGGAGATCCCAACACTAAATTATCAAGCTCACTACGAGTTCATGTCATCTAGTTAGCAAGTTCTAATTGTTAAGGAAAATGCATCACCCAATACACATGGTGCTGAAGTCTTGGGATATGATCACTCAATCCCCGTAACATAGCATTGACTCATTGAATGGGTTTTGATTATGATTGACCAATCAATCTTATTGATTGGGAATTGATTCTTTTTATTAATTTGTTTTATTTTCTTTACTTGTATAGATTATCATTCTTGTAGTATAAATAGGTGAGTGTCTTGTAAAACTAAAGATAAGTGAATACAATTCTTCTTTTTTGTAACTCTTTGACTAATCAGCTGAGGCCATCCTAAGGCCGGAAAGACTCCATGAGTGGGGCTGAACAAATTGAGTTTGAAATTAAATAGCGAAGCTGATCATAAATCGTTTAGTAAGAAACCAAACTGTGATAGATTAGCCTTAATATTTTATGTGAATATAGTATATTTCCTAAAATACAGACATCTTTAGAGCAGCCAATTAAATGTATAAGAGGCTTAATTCCTCCTATCTACCCGACACCTAGAGGTCAGCACAAGATTCAAATAAATGCTCACCCTTTTTCCATTCTTTTTTATTATTTAAGGGAAACTAAAAGTGAACAAAGCAGGAGATATGTTTAAGTTTCCTATCTTAATTCAGAACTTAATCAACAAGGCCTAATCTTTTTTTTTTATTATTTTTTTGTATTTTAAACAGATTTTTTCCCAGAAGCTACCATTTTCTTGTAGGAAAAAAGTTAGAAATACAACCGAGGTTTTGGTGAAACATGTTACATGACCATTGCAGAATAAGACCTTAAAGTTTAAAATCAACTAGTGCGCGTGCACATGTACTGCTTGTGCGAGTGCTGTGCGTGTGCATTGCTCGTGTGCTGTCCGCATGATGTGCACATGTCATGTGCACGCGTGCTATGTGCGTGCTGTGTTGTGTTGATGTGCACATGTGTTGTGTGCTTTTCACTTGGGCTGTGTACCCAAATTATTTAGGCTTTGCTCAGTTTATGGATTTAGAGAAGCAAAAGTAAAAGGAAATAGAAACAAGAATGAAAACTATCTCCCTCATGTTTTTCCTAGTGTTTTCCTCCATGTTTCAATGACATCAGCTCAAGTTTGCCACCATGCCAAACCAGCTAATCTAGCTAGCATCTTCATAAAAGCCTCATTTTCCACACCCCCATTTCATTAATTTTAATACTCAAAGTTGCCTAAGTTCACCTCTGGATTGATGTAACTAGGAAAAAAGAACACATTCATGCAACTACGGTGTGTTTTATAACATCTAGGCAGAAAGAGAAAAATCTCAGAGCAAAAATATAAATAAGTAACAAATGGACTGATTAAACAGGCATCAAACATCCATGGAAAAAAAGAATTACCTTGCGCTATATGATAATATTTATCAAAACCCGAGGCCTTTAGCATTTTCTTAAACAGATGTGGACTTTTGAGGCAAAGCATAGAATGTCCCCTTTAGTTTTAAGTGGTTTAAACAAAAAGAAAGTCTAAAATAGCCGTGTATTTCTATTAGTGCCAATGAAAATAAAGGATCAGTGGGGTAAGGGATAAAGGATAAGCATATGTTTTTCCCCAGTTCAGAAGAAAGAGAAACGCAATCTAACTGAGCAGTACACTAAAAGATAATATCTATATATACCATTATATTAACATTGAACAATGGCTCTTCAAGGGTGATATGACATATGAGTAAACAATGTAATTACTGAATAGATGGCTTTAATTTAAAGATGTATTCTACTAAAAAAATAACTTAACTTAAAGATGCAATCTGCTAAAACAAAATTAAAACCATATAAAAATCAAGTCTTGTTTCACTTTTAAGTTGAAGTTGGTGTCTTGTATTACAAGAACATGAGCTGGGGAGGGGGGGGGGGGGGGGGGGGGGGGGGGGGGGGGGGGGTCCATGGAACAACCATGCTCCTCAACTCTATACTTTATAACTCCCACTCTATCATGTTTCAAACTCCATTTTTATCCCTCTTTCACCAGTATTCTCCCCCTCTACATCTAAAGTATATCTATATTGATATACCATGAGAGAGAGAGAGAGAGAGAGAGAGAGAGAAGGATGTTAAAAAGGTATGAGCTACCAACCTTGTAGTCAAAACTAAACATGCCATGCGACATATGTGGCTCACCAGTCAGCTGGAAAAGAAGCATAACAAAGTTACTTAACAAGCTTAATAGACTATTAAAAAAAACTAGCTTAATGGACAATAAATTCTGCTAGCCAAAGGAAAGAAAAAGAAGAAATTTTCCACTGACGTATACAAATAACATATATTTACTTTAGCATTGGCCTTCAGAGTAATACTCTCAGTCAAATCACACTTTACTCTAGCATTTACTCTTCCATCAGTCAATATCCTCCCAAAAAGCATCAACTGCAAATACCAACAATGCTCCCACAATTAGATTGACATTCATAAAATTTGAGAGCATCGACTGTGATCTACCTACCTTCAGATCTATAAAGTTAGCACCAAACTCATAGTGAGCAGTGGGAATCTTAATTGTTTCCGATGACTGAGAAGGAATTTCATGAATAGGTCCCATGAACACACTGAAGAACGATGAACAAGGCACAATCAATAGAATCAATAAGAATGAATACGGGACCAAAAACAATAAACATACACAAGAACGTTTCTAAAAGATAAAAAGGCAAAGATACCTGTGACTGAGTGTGAACTTTGGACTGAGCCCTTTTGTAAAATCAAAAATGCATTCCCTCAAAAAGTTCAAGCTTCAAGGATACTACCAAAATTATTCAGCAGATTCAATATCCATGGTATAATAAAAAGCAACACAACAAGGTCCACAACACCCAATTTTTCCCGAGAAAGTTTTCAATACAAGTTCCCCTTAATATTATATATCACACTAGAAATGCATTAAAAAGATCTAAACTTTTGGTACTAAGTGGATCAAGTAAATTAATTAACTTGAAAATAGTGCAATGCCTCTATGAGCAACACACCGTCTAAGCTGCAGCCAAATGGGCAACAAGTGAGGTCATAGTAAACCCACACAAAGTATACCACTAATAAATCCCATAACCGTCTTAGCCGCTCTCATCAATAAATTGACCAAAATATCATAATCATGCATCAAACTGAAATAGCATAAACTTACAAGCACTTTTATTTCAGAGTCCCCAGCTAAAATATAAATCTTTGGCTTTAGATTCACATAATGCATTAATTACAGTGCAGATTTTTTACTACAAAATCAAATCATTTAAAATGCAGTTATACACAAGCTTTTCGGTTGACCTATAAACCAAGTCTTCAATGGAAGTCCAAGTCTTCTGATTTAGAAACAAAGTATAGAATAAATGGATTATGGTTCCAAAATTAGACTTCAATACAAAGCAAACTGAACTAAACACAAACTACATACAATCATCAAACAGTAAAAACACTAATCAAAGAAACTAAGCACGAACATATATATATATATATAAAGAAGCGAGCTTGATGAAACTAACTGAGTGCTTCACGATGAATTTCTTCGTATGGAATAGGGCAAGGAAGGTCCAAGTAATCGACTTTCTCTGGTTCAATCACAGTAGGATTCAAAGCTGAACAAATCTGCAAAAAAGAACAAAAAAAAACAAATAATGAGGAGTGTGCGTGCTGGAATAGGGTGTATGTATGTGTATCGAACAGATTTGGTACAGATCGAGGGGTATGTGTGTGTGTCTTGTACCAGATCTGGGGTATGTGTGTAAGTGTGAGTGAGAGAGAGAGAGAGAGAGAGAGAACTAATATGTTCCGGTGGTGACACACAACGGCGGTGGCAAACAGAAGCAGTGGCGGCAGTAACAGTAAGAGGGAGAGAGAGAAAAGGAGAAAGAGAGAGAGAGAGAGAGAGAGAGAGGGAGAGAGAGAGAGAGAGAGAGAGAGGGAGAGGTGGTTGAGAAAGGTGGAGATGTCAAGGTAGAGAGATGTGTTGCTGAAGGCTCTATGGTTCGTTATTAAGGTTAGGGTTCATGGATTGAAGGAGAGAGAAGAAGAAGGCGAAGAAGAGAGAAGAAAGGGATGAGAGTACCAGATGGAGAGAACCAGTGAGTCTACTGAGATGTGGATCGTCTATCAGTAAAGGGAGTGAGAGAATTAGCTAATTTAGGTGGGAATTTTTGGGGGAAAATTTTGGGTGAAAATTTTGTAATGTTTATTTACAAAATTGCCACAGTATTTTTATTTTTTGGATTTAATTTACAACAATGCCACCGGCTCTCATTTTTTATTGAAAAAAATTCACTAAAAGAAAAATACTAACGGATTTTTAATATTACTAACGGATATATCCGTTACTAATTAGTAATGGATATATCCGTTAGAAATCTTGAAAGTTGTCTGTTAGAAATATGGCCATATGGTGTAGTGAATAAGGAACCTAGGAGGTCCTACTCTTAGCTCCAAAGGATGTAAGAAGACAAGAGAGAAGGAGACCAATTGATTGGCATGGCAATCGATTGGTATCATACCATTCGATTGGGATGGCAATCAATTGCCATTAATGGCAATCAATTGGACCTAAGGTCGAGGGAAATGCTTATAAATAGAAGACCTGCGTGCATAATTATTTTACTTGTTGTTTTTGAAGCCCTAGGTCTCCAGAATCAGTTTTAGAGTATTCCCTTTGCCTTTTCTCTCTCTAGTTGAACTCCCACAAGTTCTAGTCTTCGCGCGTGCATCCAACGGAGACATGGGAGTGAAGACAATCTAGAGGAAGCTGCTAGATATTCAGAAAAGGAAAACCAATCAAAGTTTCGAAGTATTCAGAATTGGGTTCAAGACTTTTAAGGTAGTCTTCTTCTCTACACGTAACTAGATTCACATGAATAGTAGATTCTGCTCGAATGAAGTTTTTGAAACTTGTTTTTTTCCGCTGCATAAATCAGATTTCACTAATCTATTTCCTTCAATACTATAATGATTTCCAACTATTGGGAAACCGTTGAAAGATTTGCGGTCTTGATATACCATTCACCTGTGATAAGTTAACATCTGGTCATACTATAAATACCAATCGTCATATTACTCTTGGTCCCCAGAATTACTTCAATTTCCAAGTTTTCCTTCTCAAGTAACCCCATATTTGTACCATTTCTATAGGCATATCCATGTCAACCGAGTAATAAGAAAAACCCCTATATAAAATGTTCAGGAACTTACTAGAATCACTACATCCTTTGTTGATTCCAACTCAAATATTAGCCACCATATTGGTTCTTTCCGAATGACAATAAATTTTTAGTCATACCCTGTTTTTTTTAATCACCTACATTGCATATTTACCCTTGCTGTTTGAGAAGATACTTCAAATCCTTCTTTGTAATCAATATAAGTTCCAGGCGCTTTACTCAAACAAATAATACCATATTTTATTCTAACCAGAGAATGGCTACCAAACCCTACTCATATATAGAATAATCCTTGTCTTCAATTTCTGTAGACATATGTTATCTTCTTGTCCTCTCTCAATTCAAATTCCAATGTGAAACCCCACTTCATACTTATAAAATCTTCCAACCTACCGTAAAATAATCGAAGTCAATATCAACACAAACCGATACGTTGGTTTTTGAAACCACTTCACATTTTAAAATTCATACAACTACAAACTCTCATACTAATTGTAGCATCGATGTCACGGTGTCACCATATAGAATAAATTTTAGACCAATGCCCATTAGTAATCGATCAACCTCTTAATCATCACAGATTTTTTTACCACGTCCCCTGAGATTTCAAAAATTACACGGACCTCCCTCGAGGTTTGTAATTAGGTAACAAAACGCCCCCTCCCCTAACGGTCTGTTAGTTTTTATTACCCCCCTAAAAATTATAATTAGCCCACCTAATATTATAAAATTGTCATACTAAGCCCCTTTCTCTTATATTTTTGTGCTAATTATAAAATCCCTCCTCCCTCCTATGTTTTGGATTAATTTTTAGCATTAATTTGTATCTACACAAAATACATATAAATAGGTGCCAAAATTTTTTTTCCCCGAACAAACCTCTATCAAGCCCCCCGTGTATTAATTTTCTAGATTCGCCCCTACCCCTATACTTCAAATTGATATCCATTAACCCACCTATGTGAGGCTAGTTTTGGGGTTAAAGGATATCATTGCTCCCTTAAAGAGAGTTAACCCCAAAATTAACATCACAAAAAGGGTTAAGTATTTATATTTTTAACCAATTTTAGAATTTTTGTCAATTTTAAGTGAAATCATAACAATTTCATTTTAGCCCACAATCACAGGGGGTTAAGTGTCCACTTTTGAAGCATAGAGGAAGGGGCGGATCTAGAAAATTAATACAGGGGGAGCTTGATAGAGGGTTGTTCGGAGAAATTTTTTTTTTTGGACCTATTTATATATTATGTAGATATAAATTAATGCTAACAAAAATTAACCCAAAAATATAGGAGGGGGAGGGATTTTATAATTAGCACAAAAATATAAGAGAAAGGGGGCTTATTATGACAATTTTATAATATTAGGGGGGGCTAATTGTAATTTTCAGGGGGGCTAATGTAATAAAAACTAACGGACTGTTAGGGGATAGGGCGTTTCGTTACCTAATTACAAACCTCAAGGGAGGTCCGTGTAATTTTTGAAACCTCAGGGGAGGTCCGTGTAATTTTTGAAACCTCAGGGGAGGTTCGTGTAATTAAGGCAAACCTCAGGGGAGGTTTGCGTAATTTACCCTTAAAAAACAATTTATAGTTTTATAACCACTAAATTATAACACAATGTGTGATTTACATTTAAAATATTCATAAAAGTTTTAGAAAAACCACATCTCCATAGAACCACGATCCCTAACGTCTGTAGATTCTGAGAAACCTCTTTTTCATTTCGATTCTCATTTCCAAGAACACATCACTTATCACTTGTCAATACTGCAGCTCATAAGACTTATGTACATATTTAGTGTACCAATCACTTTGAGTAATCCCATTACAAATTTGTTGTAATCAAATCAAGCCTCCAAATATAACCTGTTTATTGCCTTCCACCTATTTCTTTCTCTCTTTTTTAGCTACCTACATATTGATCCATTTCGGCAAATCTCCATGTCCACTAAAATTAACCCAATAACCATCTACTTGCAGCGTTAAATTCTTACCACATGGCATTTTCTAATTTTACCCCTCTAAATTTCTCATATCAAATTACTACACACGAACTCCCCCTTTTCTTATACAATCAATCCCGATATAACTTGTCAATAACCCTCAATTGATGTATGAGATATTGTAAAAACATTTAATATTACTATCGAATCCCAAATCCATTACCAGTCTTAACTTTACCTCATTCACATAAGAAACAATAATATGATGAATAACAACAAATAGATTCAAGTTGAGAGATTCCTCAACAAACCGAGAGGAAACACCAATAATAGAAGTATTGTTGGAACATTCCCCAACAAACCAGTAGTATAGTATAAACTACTGTAGACACACCCGAATAGTCCTCCTACCCCCAATAAGCACCATATACCACTCAGCCTAAAAAAAATATCCACATAGAAAGCACTAGATAGTTGTAACAAAATGTCCACCCATGATACTCATAATATCGCACAAGAAATCCCGAGCACCCGTAAATAATAAATAACATGTCCCCATATTACCCAAAAGAAATCAACATAATTAGAAATCCAGAATACCCGAAACCATAACTTCCATATCAGAGAATCGATGAATAATAGAAGACACTCATATACGCATAATCCAGAAATAGAATGATCAAGATACCCGACGTTGTAGGAAATGAGAATCCCCACAAGTAAGAACACCCGATCACATACATAATACTCCATGGAATAAGATGCATGCCCAATACCATACCTATAAACTTATTGTATGAGCTTTGCCACCCCTGCTTTATAATCTATTTCCATCTTTCAAGTTTTAAAAACTTAAACTAATCCTAGAAATAATAGTTATACAAATCCCAAATCAATTTCCAGAAACTAGAAACTTCGACAACCATTCCATAACCCATCCCAACGACTATCCTAAATCCATACCCTGATAGAATGTCAATAGCTTTCACTTGGAAACTATTCGGATATACTTCTTCAACTCTTAACCCCAAATTCAGAATTTACACATTTTACCGTTACCAATAGTGATAGAATTCTATTATTCTTGTCAACCACATAATTACCATTTTTTTCCAATTCAACTCGCTTCAACACATAATAACCATACCTCTCATAATCCATTTTTACCACACAACCCAATATCTCCTTGTCACCATACATATTACAATGTATAACATAATATGCAGCATGATATGAATGCTAAATGTCATTCCACATATATCGTATAAACATTCGACATGCAATTATATGCCACACCAATTATATCCCATGCATATTTCTATATGCAATCTCACAACATATCGTGCACATCGCTGTCAAGTCATCGTCTCTCGCACCCAAATTTCTAGCCTACTGCTCTGATACCACTAAATGTCACGCCTTAGAACCGCACATATGATTCTAGGACACGTGGCTCGCCACCAAAGCACATCCTATGTCATTAAAGCTCCATAAAAGTCATTAGTAAAGGTTTTGACTCATGAACTCAGCACATTTTGAACATTTTTAAAGAGATAATACAAACGCAATTCCAAACACACCCTAATGAAGATCTTTTGAAAAAATAACACTTTTATAGTTCAAAGGGGCCCCAAAGGTGCCCTCGTGTTTAATTAGAAGTGAAATAAAACACCCGAAGTAGTGAAACTAAAAGTAGTGTAGGGGGTATTTCGACAAATCAAATTGCGCTCATCGACCGGTCGAATGTCCCCTAGGCCGAATCCTTTCCCTGCTACAGAATTATGCCTAGAGTCACTCAACCACTTCGAATATTTACAACTTCTAACATTTTGAAATATCATATTAGCTCCAAAAACATGGAAAAACACTAATAAGCCAACCTCTTGGGCTCCAAGAGCTCATAGCCATCATTAAAATAAATTAAAGCAAGTATAAATGTAAAATCCATTTTGTATCGAACTCCAAGAGTTATACTCCGAGTCCGTTGTCCAACTAAACCAATCAAAATTATAAAAGTTGCAACATTCCCCATACAAACCAACTTAACATAAACCTTACTTTCAACCATTAAACTTACCTTAGGACCATTACATGATCCCATTGTCCAAATTACATAACCACCAAATAAGCATAGTTTTGAACCATACTACCACCTTAGCTTGTCATAAGCAAATAACCAAAGCTATACACATAAATTCGCTGAATTCCAAGTTAACTACCTCCATATTACAAGTTTAAGTTTAAACATCAGGCCATTAACATTACTACAACCATTCCCAAAGTCCCCAATTTTCTTGTCGACAACCGATTTTATTTCTTTGATGCTCCGTCTTTATCACCTATAATGGTTATTCAATAACCACTATACTATATCAGCTATATGCTGGTAAATGACAACAATATAAACATGAATAATAAACATGCTCAATCTTATCTTTTACACATAACTATGGTCTCCGGGAATGCAAGTACTGGCCATTCTTTCATGTTAGCCCGCAAATACTCCATTGGACCGCGCGACTAACCGACATATCCACGCCTCTCTCATTCAGACGTGTGGTCTCATGGCCTTTTTGGCACGTAGTCACATTCCCAATGGCAAGTACGAATTTTACTTTGACCCACATTAACAACTCAACATGCTCAAATATTTATATCATCATACAATTTCACCAATAATACATAAACTAGCAAAAATGCTCTACACATGGGAATCAAAACTAAAGAGACATGCTTAGCATCACAATGATCATCTCAAACATCCGATTATTCGTATTTCACATTCATTGTCACTCACCTCTTGGTTTTCGCTCCTAATCGTAGAGTTAAGATCCTAGTACGATCCACGTATAATTCCTATACAAAATTACAAAGTTATGAGTTGAACTCCCAAATTGGGTGTAATACCCTGTATTTTCAGGTATACATATATATATATTGTATATATATATCCCTTGCACTTTCCTTAGTCTTTGGTAAGTTTGAGTTTCCAATCGATTGCCATTCATTCCAATCGATTGACATTCATCTCAATCGATTGACATAGTTCTCAATCGATTGCCATCAGACCGACCTGAATTCATGACGTCGCAGTTTATCAATCGATTGCCATTCATCCCAATCGATTGACATTATTCCAATCGATTGACTACAAATATCTGTTCCCAATCGATTGACATTAAGTCCAATCGATTGACATAAGCTGAGACATATTTTCTTCTTTCCTTCAGCTTTAAACGTGTGGCACTCTTAACCCTTATATATACTTGTTCATTTGTGGCCTTGGGCCAAGTTTGGCAGCCTTGAGAGAGAGAGATGCATACTCTCATATATATAATATACACACATATATATCGTATATATATTACACACACACACACACTCTCGGGTTGAGAAGAAGGAGAAGAAGAAGAAGAAGAGGAGGAGGAGACCAGAGAGAGAAAGAAGAGACAGACAGAGAGACCAAGAAGGAGAAGAGAGAGATCAACCACCATAGCCGCCGCCGCGGAGCTCGGGACGCCGTCAACGGAACGCCGGAGAGAGGTGAGTTTATTAACTCATTCAAGAGGTTTGTTTTTGTGATGTTTATGTGTGTATAATAACGTGCATAAGGAGGAAAGAGGACCCCAACGTTTTTATAATAAAACCCAGCAGTTTTGAGGAAGAAGATAGAGTTCAATCGATTGACATCGGATCCAATCGATTGGATATTTTCCAATCGATTGCCATGGGATCCAATCGATTGATATATCAATCGATTGCCATAGAGTTCAATCGATTGACATTATACCAATCGATTGACATTATTTCCAATCGATTGCCATTAAGTCCAATCGATTGACATTAAGTCCAATCGATTGACTTTATTTCCAATCGATTCGGTAAAAGCAGAATGTTGTTTATCTATTGTTATATGTTATGAGCTGATTGTAATGTACCCAAGCTATTAATGGTTGTACCATACGTGATATGGGATATGTGCTTAGTCAACATGATACTACGTAAGCCTTATATGATGTTTATGTTAATGTTACAAGATGAACTATTTATTATTAACTGTCGATATGAGATGCTCTAATGGTTAAGTAACTGCCATATGTTATTGTCAAACTGAATAGTAGGACGGAACACGACAGCATGTTAATAGCGAATTAATAAGTAGATATGTTGAATACAGAGCATGTGGTATTTCCTGTACTTAGTATATGAACATTTCACAACATGTGTCAGCATGTATGGGATAGTGATGTGAAGAGGTAAGAGAATCTGATGAGAAATGGGATATTGATATGAAGAGATGAGAAGATATGATGAGAAAGGGGAACTGTGATTCATATGGAATAATGAGATATGTGTACTTTGGGATCCGTGGGATCAACGGTTGACGAGTCGGGTGGACGTGGGATGGTTAGAGTTCCTAGTGCGCCTCTCGCTGTTGAAGACGTCCAGTGATGCGTATGCCCTGTTGAAGACGTCCAGTGTACCGTTGAAGACGTCCGGCTAGTGCTCTAATGTATTCTCAGCTGTGTAGACAACCAGTGAGGGTATACGCATCGTTGAAGACGTTCGATGTGCCGTTCTATCATTTACAGATAGGTGGTACCGTGTAAACGACCGGTAACCCTATCAAGGGATTTTGGGATCTATTGCTTAGTCGGGTGATTCCGATTGGCATTAAGGTATCGACGAATGGATATCAGATTGGAATGATGGGATTGACGTATGGATACAGAGATGGATAGAGATATGAATATGAGTACGGATATGATGAGATAAAGGTTCAGTCGTGGATTCAGCGTCCCGACGTAAAGGTAGATGCATGGGTGGTTGCACGGTTACATGCATGGATTTGGTGAATACATGATGAGATATTTATACCATGATCTTTATTATTGAGTTCATTTAATCTGTTTCCTGTTATCGATGAATTCATGCATAGTTTAATGAGACCTCTGCTATGTCCGTGAGTGACGTCATTGATAAGAGATTAACCGCATTTTATGATGCTGAACAATAGCGGTGAGGAGTGTTGTTTAATGTACTCACTCAGCTTTGTATTCGAAGCTGATGGCGTTTATGCCCTGGACATTCCAATGTCTAGAGCTTGGCAGGTAGTGAGGACGGAAGGCCGATGTTTCGCCGGAAGTGGAGCTAAAGGCTTGAAGACGAAGACGTGCCGCTTTGTAATAGTTAGTTGGTATATCTTTTGTACTACTGATGTTATTGGTATAGGCTTCAGACTCTAAGCCAGCTGTTGTAATATTTTTAGTAGACTTTTATAATTGGTACTTGGGCATTTGTTGCTTCCAAACCTTTTATATTTCCGCTGTAGCCTCTAATTATGTTAGTAAGTTATGTTCTATGAATAGCATCCTCCCTATCGTGGTGTTTGTTGGTTTGATTAGATGACTATGCGGTTATTCACCCGTCATTCCCTATGGACCCATAAAGGAAATTTATTTTTCCCTATTTATGCTGCTCCGGGGTGTGACATTGGGTCGCAGAAAAACTATCTTAAAAGTCAATAATAATGGTATTACTGCGTTAAACTCACCTCCAGGAGTCCGAATATGTAGCATCTTTCAAAAATCAATGGCAAACGGCACGTCGATTGGCGTCGCGAATGTCGGCCAACTTGCGTCGTAATTTATGTAAATCCTTTCTCTGTAAATTCAGTTTGTTTGTCTATTGAATTGGGGAAGGAGACTCTAAATGAGTCACTAGGACATGTTTTCTTCAACAAGTAATTCCATGTTTTGATTCTATATTTGTTTCTCCAAAGTTTCTTTAGTTTTGCATTTATACTCCTGCTAGTTATAAAACTTATTAAAACTATCCCAAACTTAAATGGGTGTTTTTTTATGTCACGTATGGGTCCCATAAGTGGTCCCACATAACATTATGAAGTTGCTAATTAATCTACTAATTATGCAACGTGTGCAGTTCGCTTTCACAAAGGTGTCCCTAACTGACCACAGAAGTGATCTCTAACAATTAACATGTTAGTAAAGCACATAATATATAATATTCACATATACCTTAATACACATTTAATCACATAAGAATTATTCCGCGTCCCTGTCCTACCACATTGGCCAATATCTGGATTCCCAGCTGGACACCCCCAATCATCTTAGTAAGTTAAAACTCACTTAACACATATTATCACATCATTTATGTAATGTTAATAATGCTTGCTAACGCAATTAAATATAGTCTACGGGGGCGGGTGTTACATTTTCACTTTCATTTTCATGTATTCTAGACATCAGAATTAGAGCCATTGGATTGCTAGAATAGTGATTGTTAGCTAGAATTGAATAGCTATTGGTTCTTCTGATATTAAGATTGCTTTGATTATGATTAGGATCATTTTGAATTATGTTGAGGTCATGTCACCTCTACGTTGAGGTCATCGTATCTCTGGGTTAAGGCCTATTTCGGACTTCCTGCTGAGAAGTTATGATTTTCGTATAAAAAAAATTTTAACTTCCGTGATAAGGAATGGCCCGAGTCATTGAATCCCCCATTAGTTCTAAATGAATTCGTGTCATTAATATTTATCCTTGTGGACTATCCCTTATTTTGGAGCGCTATCAAGATATAATTTCTTACATTTCTACCTATTTATTTAGCTTTGATAATTTAATCGAAGGGTAATTCCTTATGTGCTTATGTGCATTAGAGACCTTCTCTTAGGTTTTATATTTATGTATGCATTGCACATTTCCCTATCGCAACTGGATCCCCGTGAGCTTTCCTGTTCATTTATGCATATCATAACGTGTGCTACTTGAACTTACATGGTTTTGAATGCATCTTTTTGCAATCTTACACCCCTTTCAACCTGCATATGTCAAGTGTATCTATATCTATGTATTGTTTGGAATACATATGAACTTATAAATTGAATAAAAGGATGATGACTAGAGGTCTATCTATGATAGAAAGATGCTACAACAAAAATGGGCTTTCGCATAGAAAAAGTTCCTTGCCTAAGGCCACAATTTCGTTGCAAAACTCTTTTGCAAGGAAAATTTTTCGTTGCTCAATTCCTTGCAGAAACTTCCTCTCTAAAGCTTCTAGCAACGAAAACAAATTTCCTCGCAAATTCTTACATTTGGAAAGGAAATTTTTTCCTTGCTGGTGCTCAGGTTTTTCATTGCTAAATGCCTAATTTCCTTGCAAAAAAACATGTCTTTGTGTTGTAATTTGGACAATTGGTAAAGAAAAAATTTCGTTGCTAAATATCCAAGTCTAAGTCAAGAAAATATGTTCCTTGTTAAAAGTCATTTTTAGCAAGAAATATGATTTCCTTGCAAATAATATTAAAATAAGGCAATGAAATAATTTCCTTGCTAAAGGAGACTTTTAGCAAGGCAAAATTAGTTCCTTTCCAATTAAATAACTCTAAGACAAGGAAATAATTTCCCTACTAAAGTTAATTTTTAGCAATGAAAATATGGTTCCTTGCCCATTTTGTTCTCTTAAAAGTAACTCCAACAAATCATGTGTAATCCAATATTTATTTCTAATCCTGGAATATTTCCAAACATGTTCAATTTATAAATATAGAATAAAACCAAACTTGCCCAACATATAATAATATTAAATATC
Source organism: Hydrangea macrophylla (assembly GCA_033977485.1). Taxonomy (NCBI): domain Eukaryota; kingdom Viridiplantae; phylum Streptophyta; class Magnoliopsida; order Cornales; family Hydrangeaceae; genus Hydrangea; species Hydrangea macrophylla. The sequence continues at coordinate 61,962,855 of CM066999.1, forward strand.
ACATCCAAAATTACACAAGTTTCATATATCCGAAAATACATAATAGTTCACAAAAATAATCCAACATAACATAAATTTTCATATATCTGACATCTTAGTTACTAAATAAGTTCCACAATACACATTTAGTAAAAAAAAATAAGTCCCACAACATAAAGACATTAATGAATTGTTGAACACTCTAACGAACAATCCACCAACTCTACGCCCCATCTCCATAAATTAATAAAAGAAGAGGAAAAAAACACGGAATTACCGTATGTAACTTCAATTTGAGCACATAGTTTATAGAGTTCGAGTAAGTGAGAGTGTAATAGTGAATAAAAAATCAAAAAATTAGTGTACATGCAAACTAATATCTTCTATACTAAAAGTGGACAGTACTGGAGAGGCATTATAAAAATCTACAAACAAAAATCAAACGTATATCAACACTTTGCTCTTGGATCTTTGACAACACATGTAAGTCATGAGAGTCTTATACAACCAATTAAATGGACGATATTATAGGAAAAAAGTCGGGAAAAACAAATAAACTTTTTTTTTGTTAAGTGGAGAATAATCTTGATATTAAGGGAAAAACACATATTACCATGTAAATATGCACAAACAATACTCAATTCCAGATTTGTATGCTAGCACAAACAATTCACGTAACAAACTGTTCAAGTTAATAAATTCTAAGTTAGTTTTTGTTGTGTTTTATTGTGAAGTACAAAACAGCCATAACTAATTTGAATTGAATTTATCTATAAGCAAAACCCACAGTATGTGGCATTTATAGTAGTATAGATACAAAAGATTTATGAAGTCAATTACCTCTTCTTAGACATCCTTTCCCAAGTTGTCTTTGATTTTCCTATACTATCCAAACTCATTTCTCTCCCTACCCTAATTCTTTGTTCTCTCTCTCTCTCTCTCTCTCTCTCTCTCTCTCTCTCTCTTCCCCCCTCCCGATTTTGGCTTCCTCAGTTCATATCTTAATAGTATTACCAAATTAAGGTTTTTTTAATTATGGAATTAATCTCACCTTCCTCTCAGGCGGTGGTTATTTCAGTGTGCTGCAGTTTTTGCAACTTTTAATAACTGCCCAACAATTTCTCTCACATTGAATTTTAAAGAAGTGGAGAGGGGAATTAAGTTTCAAATGATAATTTAGGACTAGAGTATTGGTTTTGAATGAAAAAGCTTAATAGTTCTACTGTAAATATGTGTGCCAGTTAAAACAAAATGGGTACCCCTCTTTCAAAATATGATATACTTACATTTGTTTACATGGACCTCTATATTTTTTGGCTATTTTAACCATGCAGACTATTTTCCTATCATTTCAAGTTGCCAAATGCATCAGTATGAAACTTCATCATGCTTATAAGAAATGTATTTTGAAAGCATCTAGGACAACATATTTTTAAAGCATCCAGGACTCTAGAAATGTATGCTATATAAGAAATGTATATTTTCAAACCCATCTTGAGAAATATATTTCTCCTAACTTTCAGGACAGCATCTAGGTAATTATAGTTTGAATTCTCTATACATAAACTATGAATGGAAAACTTCAAGATATTACAAAAAGAAAGAAAAAAAGAAAGAAAGAAAATTAGAGATATTCAAAACGAGGGGAGTGAGGGAGAGAGAGAGAGTCTGAGAGAGGGAGAGGGAGAGAGAGAGAGAGAGAGAGAGAGAGAGAGAGAGGGGAGGGAAGGAAGGGGGAGGGAAGGAAGAGGAGATTTTCACCAATTTTGTTATTTTTTGGCTTTACAATAATTACCCACGTTCCTATCTAGAATATTGCACACCACATGTAAAACGCACACATGTAGGTACACAAACAGATTGGCAATGGAAGTAATAAGTATATTGCAATATGTCTTTTATATTGACTAGCCACTTTAAATTCATGAGATCCCTCTTAAGCTCAAACACACATATACACACAAATATACAATGCCAAATAAAGGAATTTTTTTACATTCAAGAGGTCACTAATAGTACCAGTTCTGTTTTTATGTAAATCTAAAGTACATTTTTGTACAGAATAAGTTGGCAGCAATTTCATTCACTTTAACAACCAACTTTCCAAGAGCATATATATGCCATAGCATTTACCTGTAAGAGTCAGCATCCTGTTGTATTCACACAATATGAATTCCTTTCCACAGTCTAAATCACATAAAACTTGTTTTTCCCCATCCAAAGAAAATTAAAACAGTTCCATGAAAAAGGTTATAACAAAAAAATTGAAATAGTTCCATGACTAATATGTAAGTACAGCGTTCAGGAAAGAGATAATATGCCTTCGACAAATTGAAAAAACAACACCAAAGACAATATGATCTTACATACACACAGCGGAAAGAACGACAAACCAGGAGGAGGAAATCAAACATAAGACAGACTGGTTTACTGTGACGTTAAATTACATCTCTATATGCATCATAAATGATCCTAACCTTCTTTTAAAATTTTAACTCAATATTATCCTAACCTTCTTCTAAAATTTTAACTCAATATTACCTAATTTAAAAGGAAATCTCCAGAATTTACATTAGAAGTAGAACTTCTACCCAAATTTTGAATCTAAACTTTCCCGAGTATTCCTAAGCTCGGCCTAAATTTCAAGCCATACTCTGACCAATTCAAATTTGCCAACATTTAGTGAAAAACAAAAGTCATGAATTTCTCCATCTTCAACTTATTGAAAAAGTAGATAAAATGGACTGATACCAAATGGAGTGGAAAATGAGAGAGATGTTAGGTAGAGCATCCCTGCATGCCCTATCACCACCCAAATGCAAGAAGTAGCAAGGGACATAGGGGGATGATGAAATAGTGTCATGTATGTTCTATTCTTGTAATTTTAAAGTATTGGGTTCTGAACTATTCAAATGATTGGAATTAGTACACATAGGAACCCAATAGGGCCCACTTTTGGACATATGCATAGTCTTGTTTTTCTAAAGAGATGTTCAGAGTTCAGATAGAGAGAAAAAATTAACAGATGTTAGCAGACATCAGGGATTGGATCTAATTGCCTTACTTATAAGTATTCAAGGACTTAATAATTGAAATATTAAAAGTACAAGGATACAGTGGAAAAACAGCCAAAATTGTGAGGTAGTAAAAAATAATTTGGCTCTTTTTTTTTAAGTCCATTAAGTGATGTGCTTCTTACAAAGTCCATCCTATCAATGTCATTCAATTTTTCAGAAGTTACACCAGGCATAATAGTAGCATCCAACGATGTATTTCTACAATTGTATATAATTACCATGGGCACTACTATATCTTCAATCCTTGAGCTCCTCAAAAATGTGTAGGACAACAATCCAATGCTTTGAGTGGGCCAAAAAGAAAACAAGCCAATAAGTAATTAACAATAGCAGTGCAAATAGATAAATCACATAAGAGGAACAATAACCAAATTTAAAATCCCAAATAAGATAAAAACTGAAAAATCAGAGCAATTAACCGCATAATAAGGGCAGTGCATACTCTTAAAATATAAGCTCAGTGAGGAATTAGATCATGGAGAAGTACATCAATTATTCAAAAAATTGGCATAGCATATACAGGAGGAGAAGAACATAGCATGAAAAAGTTATTATACATAAACATACATTCATAAGATTAAGAGAAAGAACCTCGTAAGAACTACAGACGAAGGAATACTAACCATTTATTCGATAGCGTTGCTCCAAAATTGTATTATTGTTCTCTTCAAATATCTGATTAACAAGCTCGATATCTTCAGCAGAGACCTCAACTCCTATTAGCATTTGTAGTTTTCAACTCAGAGAATTCTAAGAGTAGGAAATAGATCAATGGAAGTATAGAGAAAGGAATATCTCCAAACAAAGGAGTAAAGCTTATGTCGGTCAAAATATTCAGTGGGTGACCTCAACTTTTGGAAACTAAAACTATGTAAAGCACAATGATCAAAAACCATCTTCCATATTGCCCAGTTTTTATTAGCAATAAATAAAAGGAAAATTGGAAGTTATTCATCAAATGCTAACTAACATTACATTAAACATGTTCTGGAAGAACCGGTAAAATGATTAAAGAAAACTAGAATGAATACTCAGAATTAAAAGTAAGAAGGATGAATGTAGCAACTATTTTACTACAATACTTTTCTTTAAACGAAAAAATAAAGGTAAAATAGAAGTAATTGAGTCATTATACATGTAATCATACTAAAGATATCCCACAAATTCTAACTAGAAAACTGGCAACCAAACGGACTCTATTACTTTTCTTTCTCAGTTTCCTTCTCTTCTTTCTGAACTAACAACCGCCTCAACATAGAGATATAACAAACAAAATACAGAGAACCAAACAGAGCATGGAAGCAAATAACACAAAGACGAGAAAATTAGGTCTTCCAATAATAATTTCACAAATTTTCTCGGGAACCAAACAGAGCTTGAAAGCAAATTACAGAATAAATTACGAAGTTGTTTTATAGTTCAAGCTCCAACAGGAGTTTTCTAGGTCAAAAAAGACAAAAATAGAGCTAATTTCACAAATTTATTCAACTTTTTATCGACTCAAAAGTTGAAATAAAACTATTTTATCATCAAAAAAGGAAAATCAAAGCTCTATTAATAGCTTTTTAGCCACAAAAAACACAAAGACAGAAAAAGGTAACACAACAAGAGATAGAGATTTATCGAAACCCTAAATAAAATATAAACGAAAGTAGAAATTACCTGTGAGAGCCAAGGGGTCCAGTGTTAATGATGGCCTGAGATAGTGATGGTACCAGAGGTATGCCAGAGACTCGCGGTGGCCAGCAATGATGTGGTGGCCAGAGCTGGTAGTAATGGTGACCGGTAGTGGTGTGGTGAAGAAGTGAAAGGAAGAGGTGAGATATATATATACATATGAATATGCTCAAATAAAGAGAGAGAGAGAGAGAGAGAGAGAGAAAGAGAGAGAGAGAGAGAGGTTGTCAAGCTTGAGTCTAGGGAAGAAAACCCCAAAATCAAATCTGATATAATCTCTTGACAAGTGATTTGGGTATTTGGGGAATGTAAGAGAGAGATGATGGTGAGAAGGCCATGGAGGAGGTGTCGGCTAGGCTTGAGGTGCTGAGAGTAGCGTCGGTGGCCTCAGATTTGGTGAGTCGCATCCTCCTCTTTTTTTTTTTTTCCTTTCTTCAGACTTCAGTGGTCATAAGAGTATGAGTACTATTTGACGACACAATCTCAGCACACACACACAATCGTAGCACACATCATCGACAAACACACACACGCACACACACACACACATGCACATGCACATACACATAGGAGAGAGAGAGAGAGAGAGAGAGAGAGAGAGAGAGAGAGATACCTTGTTGCTGTGAGGGAGAGAGAGTCAGTGCAAAATTTTGAGGGAAATTTGGAGAAAATTTGGGGGTAGGGCACATATATATATATGCATTAGTTAATTTAATTATTTTAGTAAGGAAATACTTTCCTTGTAAAATGTGTTTTTCCTTAAAAAATATTCATTTTAGACAGAATTTTAGGCAAGGAAAAAAAATTCATTGCTAAAAGTATATTCTAGCAAGAAAAAAGCTTCCTCGCTAAAAGCAAGTATTAGCAAGGAAAACATTTCCTTGCCAGAAAGTATTTTTACAAATATTTACTTAACTTTAGGCAAGGAATAACAATTTCCTTGCCAAAACACACTTGTAGCAAGGAAATTAATTTTTCATTGCAAAATAATTCACTATAGGCAAGGAAAATGAATTTTCCTTGCCAAAGTCTACACTTTTGGCAAGAAAATAAAATTTTCCTTGTCAAATGTGCACGTCTTTCAGCTATTTGGAAACAAAATAATATTTCCTTGCTAATACTACACTTTTAGCAAAAAAAATTATCTTTCCTTGCCAAGCTTTGTTGCAAAAACCTATTTTTGTTGTAGTGAGAGAGCGGGTGCTTTAGTTCTACTGGGCTTCTTCCCCTCTCATTCTATAATCCCCGGATCTATAAATCTATATTTTCAAAGAACAGTAACTTTATAAGTGGTTTCTTAATTTCTACTTAAAATTAAGTGGCTACTCTTTTCAAAAATAAAAACAAAAAAATGTGGAGATCCTAGAGAAAAGGCAGCGTCCACAGTACGACCTTGCACCTTCCGGGCATATTATTCAAGCAGCTCAACACATTGCTCAGTCCAGGTGTGCCAGCATATTCGTAGGGAAGCTAACATGGTGGGTTATCGCCTTGCTTGTGTTGCTATTGATTATGAAGAGTTTCGGGTTTGCCTTGAGAAAATTCCAGATGTTTTTGCTTATTTTGTTTGTCAGGACCTAGAGCTTGTTCCAATTTGATTTATGAAATCGTTTTTTTATTTAAATTTTTTTTTTCAGAGTTGGTTTTCTGAAGAAAAAATAAAAATGCCCATTATTTTGCTTGCTGGCTAAAAAAGCCTATTTTCCTATATATTAGCCACGCTTGTTTTGATTGCTAATTTAGCTTCTTTTTATAAATTATGGGAAATGCCCCTTGTATATTTTAGTTCTATTCAATTATCCCATTTCTGAAAAAAAGAAAAAAAGAAAAAAAGAAAAGAAAAATCATCACTACGATGGCAGAAATGATTCATATATCTTGAATTGAATGGAATTTACCATCAATTACTAATTAAATTGCTGGCAGTTGGTAAGATTTTATTTAAAAAGATTGCATTTATACACACTAATAGAAATGAGGTTGAACAAAAATAAATAAAAAGAACAAAGAAAAGAAAAAGCAGAAGAAAAGAATTGCATTAAGCGGGTGAAGTTTCTGTGAAACAAGGTTGGAGCATGAATTAATTAATGATTAATTTTATGTTTTCCCAAATTTGAATCTCAAATTTGGTTCACAAGTGCTTTGTGTTGGGAATTTAAAAACACGGAACCAAATTCTCCCCAACTAAACACACTCACATGAGCAGTAATTAAACATGCACAACAAAGAAAAGACACACATTTCTACGTGGTTCGGCCAAACACCTGCCTACATCCACACCCGAGAGATTCATTCTTTCACTATTGAGTAAAACATGATACAATTTACATGGATTAAATCCCATAACCAAAATACAAGACCCTTGTACACTCCCCGCTCAATACCCCAAACAACCTGACATAATCACTGTAATACATAGAGAAATCATAGAGACAAAGAAATACCCTCTCTACCTCACATCCCTATGACGCTATAAACACCCCTCACAGAAAACCCCAATGATTAATATCTCTCTCACCCTAGACCATGCACCCCATGAGGGGAGACCCCCAACTTGGTACACTAAGGGCTTCCTAAATTCCTATACAACATCCCTATATATAGAGTTTGCAACCCATTACTTATTGGACAAGTAATACAACTCTATCATAAAAGGAAACCAAATCACAATAGGAATTTAGCCAAATCACCGTTCCTAAATTAATGGGATTATCCCACATGTGATATAATCCCAACAATCACCCCCTATATCAATTGTGGGGAAACTGTCCAATCAATCTATCACACATGATCAGCATCCCCTCAATCGGAGCACCCACAACAATGACGACTTTGTAACCGTTTACTATTGACCGTCTTCCGTACCATTGTGCACACCTCGAATCAGTATGGTCTCAACACCTCCGATTCATCAAACCGCAGCCAACACATGTGCAGTTGTACTGCGTTAATTATACCCATTAACTCCACTAGAGAAGAGCCTCGTTCCCTCTTTCTCCCCAAGCAGAATTTTTCCTCACCATCGTCTGAACAGTGAACATACCATCCACACACTCACTTATATAAGAATTTTTCATCGAGGACTTGGGAGTTTCTACTCTACCAACCAGATGACACAAACCATTCACACTTCTCTCAATCGCCGTGTGTGATTTCAGCAACAATATTAGATTCCTCAGGAACTTTGGAATCAATATCACTCCACATAAATAGCGAACCTACTCCAAAAATATTTGGCCAACGTTTCTGCGTGCAGTATCCTAACAATTACCTCTGTCAGATAATTGCGCCTGTGTCTGCCCTCGTCTTCTTGGAACCTATCAAATTATTTTCTCCAGAAACACATACTTACCATACCCGGAATCTACCAGCCCAAGAGAAATGCCATATGAGTGGAATGTGAGAACCTTTCCACCATACGCAACCTGCTACAATCACTGTAATATCAAAATTATTTTTCGGCCCTAGATCCCAAACTGCTGCTATATATATATCAGCAAGAAAAATAAATTCCAATCCGTGCAAGATTTCATAAATAATACGCACCAACAAATGAATATGCAGCACCCAAAAATCTTAGGAACCATCTCTGACCTAAATTCCAAGCAACATAGCTTATCCTCACAGGTTACTTGAAATTCCAACCAATCATGATTCAAGTTTCGCTACATCATACCACATGGAATAATTTACCATGACAAACTTCAAAAATAAATTTGAAGCCTATCATTCACGGGACCACGACCATGACCACCGTCACCACGCTACTAACATGCTCACATGTTCCTTTTTTTTTTCTTCATCCTGTATTATCTTTTAACCACCGTGCTGCTAATCTGCACTCCATCGTGCGCCTCTGACATCATGATCTGACCACCATAGCTCTGTCTAGCATGATCTCACCAACCTGGCTCTGATACCACTTGTTGGGAATTTAAAAATGCGGAACCAAATTCCCCCAAATAAACACACACACACATGAACAGTAATTAAATATGCACAATAAAGAAAAGACACACTGATTTCTACGTGGTTCGGTCAAACACCTGCCTACGTCCATACCCAAGAGATTCATTCTTTCACTATTGAGTAAAACATAATACAAGTTACATAGATTAAATCCCATAACCCAAATACAAGACCCTTGTACACTCCCCACTCAATACGCTAAAGAACCTGACATAATCACTGTAATACATAGAGAAATCATAGACACAAAGAAATACCCTCTCTACCTCACATCCCTATAATGCAGTGAACACCTCTCACAGAAAACCATAATGATTAATATCTCTCTCACCCTAGACCATGCACCCCCATGAGGGGAGACCCCCCAACTTGATACATAAAGGGCTTCCTAAATTCCTATCCAACATCCCTATATATAGAGTTTGAAACCCATTACTTATTGGACAAGTAATACAACTCTATCATAAAGGAAACCAAATCACAATAGGAATTTACCCAAATCACAATCTCTAAATTAATGAGATTATCCCACATGTGATATAATTCCAACACTTTGTCTGTTATACACATGCTCTGATATTTGATTCCATCCATTATTGCAATAGCATATGATTCAAAACATTTAGAAAGAAATTTGTGATTCAAATTCCAGAAGGATAGAAGTATTCTTAATTAATGCTTCTTGATATTGGAGCTTAGGAGGACGGATGTTTTACTCTTGAGGATGGATATTCTGTGAGGTATCAGGTATGCTTTACTCTAAAGATGGAGATTCAATGATGCATATCCATATGGACCATATCGTTTAGAGCATCTCAATCCAGGTAGGTCTAAGAGGAGCGTTAATAGTTAAATTTGTCTTTTTGGCTCCTCGTGGATAGAAAATTGTGGTCTATTGATGGAGCTAAAGGTAAAATGGATTCAACTACTTTGGGCCCCATATATCTGTATTTTATTTTTTAAATTTTTTTGGTCATCGGCAATTATGCGGAGAATTAAAAAATAAATAAATAAAAAAGGGCTGTTTGGCACGGCCCATAGGTCCTCCACGTTGGACCATAATAAGAGATAGATCCCCGTAATTTTTTTTTTTGTCTGTGTGTCAAAGGTTTATGTGATTTTCAGTGAACGAAAATGCTCACTTTCCTTATATTTAACAATTGTACTACACATATGCCATATCAGCCTATAATTTAAGGCAGTTAGTTATTGTTTATTTTCCAAACTTTAAATTGTCATAACTTCTAAACCACAAATTATTTTTTCATAAAAAATATATATTCATAATCTAAAAATAAGATCTATCAACAGGATCTATAGTGCCTACAAAATTCTTTTTTTTTTTTTTTTTAAAAAAACGATATCTTTAAGTGCTACCCAGGTAAAAACAGTTACATGAGACAAGGACATGATACTATCTGTCACGACCCATCCCACTACGCGTGGAAATAGGACACGTGGCACGCCACCAAGGCTCATCCAAACATCATATAACTATACGCAACGGAAAGAACTTTAAAACAACCCTGAGTATTTAAAACTTTAGGAAACATTGCCCTCTGAGTTGAAAAAAAAATCCATTAGAATCAGAGTTATAAAAAGTTTTGGCCATTTGAATCCTTTCAAAAGAAAACAGTTTTGAAAACAGAGGTTCAGTCGACTGTGCCTATGGTCCAGTCGACTGTGCCTAGCAGAAACCAAAATCCAAAATTCTCAACAGAGGTCCAGTCGACTGATCAGGGAACCCAGTCAACTGCACTGGTTACTATTTGGATCAGTAGCTAAAATCTACAGTAGTTCAGTCGACTGATGACTTCCCCAGTCGACTGTGTTATGCAGAACCAAAATGCAACATTTCCAAAAGGGGGTCCAGTCGACTGATTAATGGTACAGTGGACTGGTTTTTCCATATATAAAAGCAGTAGCCAAAATCAATAGTGACTCAGTCGACTGATCAAGGGTCCAGTCGACTGTTTCCATTACTATTCACTTTCAGTGTCTCAATCCCACGGGATCCAGTCGACTGATCTAGGGTCCAGTCGACTGCTCCCCTGCTGGGCAGCCCTGTGATGATAATACTAATACAAGCTTCTCTAATATCCACACGCAACCACGACCAACATCAATTACAACATTTAAAACATAACTACAGATGTTCAATTACAAGATTTCCAAACTACGAAACTAATCAATGATTCTATTACAACGTTTTACAATTTACAAATCCTTACACAAGATTAGGATTAAAACAAAAACATATACAATTGTGGTTCCCCGGCGTTCCTCGGCCTCACTCCTCACGATTCTTCTTGTCTTTCTTCTTACCTGCAATGGAGTACATCTCCACTGCTCAGCTATATGCTGAGTGCACAACTCTAAATGTATGCTTATATGAGAGTTCATGGTTTAAGCATCTAAAACACATAGAAATAGTCTCTAGGGTGAGTGGTACGCATTCATCCGGTCGATGCCGTAGGAGGCCCACCTCTCCCACGCATCTCGTACACTGGTTGGACCTTCCTCCATACCAGGTACCGTGTCCTAGTTGGGCCCACCTCCAATCCAGACACACCCACAATTCCAATTCTATCACAATCACAATCAAATCACAATCCTCAAGGTTCGAGGAGCTTACCCCGGATGAATTTGCACCAAACTCCCCTTTGACCCAATAGACACATAACATACTCACATAAACAGTTATACGTGCTTTTCACATAATTTCACGTGCATAATTAACAGGCCTAATTAATACATGAATTTCGCCCGGATCCAAAGATATCAAAACTGATGTTCAAAACATGAAAATCCATATATTTCACAGATCTAGAATTCATACCTCGTGCGATTCTCTTCAAACTTTGAAGGATCGTCTAGGGGGCTAATTAATCTTCTGATTTCGAATCTGAGACAATTCCTACAAGTTTTACTGGGTTTTTCCCAAAAGTCTAGAATTAAGATTTTTACAAAAATTGGCCAAACACGGCCTAAGTAGTATCAAAACGTAGCTCTTACCTCCACGAGTTCAAATATGAAATCTGGAGAAAATCTGACGGACGAACGGTCGTCGATCGGCGTCGCAAAGCCCGTGGCTACCAAATCTCCCTTCTCTCTCCTCTCTCTAGATATTTTTGGAAAGTTTTTGGATGAGAATGAATCTCATCCACATCCACTACTATATATAGGCAAACTCTTCGGGAATTGTGTTTACCTCCCCACGAGTTCCTCAAACTTCTAATTAACCCATGAAACATCGCACACGTCCATTTTATAACTTTACGAGTGAAAATTATAAATTCCAAAAGTTTTCGACTAGGTTTCGTTTGGGTCCAAAAATAACGTCCGAAAACATATTCTGTGGAATCTCTACACAACCTACCTTTTTAATTAACGTATCACTCACGTTCTCACCACAGTTCTCAAAATGATATACTAAAGTATCCAAATACCAGAATTATACTACACATGCATAATTACTATTCACAGGAATACCAGATAAAGTCAAATAACATTTAAATCATATAAATGTCATTTAGTCATGCCCATGCAATATGAACTGCCATGTTCCCGTGTCCTCACTAACACCTTACCGTTGACTCACAGTCAACTCAACTCAAATTATTAATAACATTAATAATTTCAAAATCTCAAATTATGCATGTTTCAAAATCATAAATTTCTGGAACGGGTGTGACAACTCTCCCCTCCAAAAAGGAAGTTTGTCCCCAAACTTTACCTCATGCGTCGAACAAGTACGGATACTCATTCTTCATGTCTTCCTCACTTCCCCATGTAGCCTCTTCCACCGTATGACTATGCCACAATACTTTTACCATCGGAATCGTCTTAGTTCTTAAGACTTGCTCTTTGCGATCCCAGATCTCTACAGGATGTTCAACATAGGTTAAGTCTCCTTGGATTTGTAACGGTTCTGGCGTTATAATCTTACTCGCATCCGTCATACAACGTCTCAACATTGATACATGAAACACGTTGTGCACATGTTCCATTTCTGATGATAAAGCCAATCGGTAAGCCACTGGTCCTACCCTCTCTAGGATCTCAAAAGGTCCTATAAATCTCGGATTGAGCTTTCCTCTCTTTCCAAATTGTACAATGCCCTTCGAAGGCGACGCTCGCAAGTATACAAAATGTCCAACTTTAAAATTCATCGGTCGTCGTTTAGAGTCCGCATAGCTCTTATATCGACTCTGAGCTACCTTAAGACGTTCCTGAATCAATTTCACCTTCTCGGTAGTCATTTGTACTATCTCAGGTCCTAACAACCTTCTTTCTCCAACCTCGGACCAATAAATCGGTGATCGACACTTACGGCCATACAAAGCTTCATACGGTGCCATTCCGATACTTGACTGGAATCCATTATTATAAGCAAATTCAATTAACGGTAAGTGGTGCTCCCAATCATTCCCAAAGTCTAACACACACAATCTCAACATATCTTCCAAGGTCTGAATCGTACGCTCTGACTGTCCGTCGGTCTGAGGATGAAATGCGGTACTGAAACTTAACTTTGTACCCATAGCCTTTTGCAAACTTTCCCAAAACCTTGACGTAAAACTACTATCACGATCTGATACAATCACAGCTGGGACTCCATGTAGCCTTACAATCTCTTCACATACAATTTCGCTAATTTGGACGGCTTAGTAGTCTTAATTGGTAGAAAATGAGCTGACTTGGTTAATCGGTCGACTATAACCCAAATCTTGTCATTATTGTTACACGATCGCGGAAATCCAGAAACAAAGTCCATCGTGATCTCATCCCACTTCCATCCCGACACTGGCAATGGTTGTAGTAACCCCGCGGGTACTTGTCTCTCTGCTTTGACCTGTTGACATGCCGAAAACTTAGCGACTTCACGCTTCATACCCTTCCACTATAAATTTTCTCTCAAATTTCTATACATCTTATTACTTCCCGGGGGCACTGAATATTTCGTACTATGAACTTCTTCGAGAATCCTCTCTTTCAAGTCTTTCACATTCGGTACACATAATCGATTTTTGAGTTTCAACGTTCCTCGTTCCAACACAAAACCAGGTCGTCTCCCCAAAGGTATCTCGTCCCTCATTTTGCACAAATAGACATCGTTAAATTGTTCTTTCTTGATCTCATCAATAACATCTGGGTGTGCTATAATCGCCATCATTAAGCCATCACTTGTCCCTGGAATCACATCTAATTCTAAGCGTTCCATCTCTTTTATCAATTCTTTTTGTTGTGTTAGCTCGTCGGCTAAATTCCTCGGCGTCTTCCGGCTTAATGCATCGGCTACTACATTCGCCTTTCCCGGATGGTACTCAATCGAAAGATCGTAATCCTTCATCAACTCCAACCATCTTCGCTGTCTCATGTTCAAGTCCCGTTGGGTGAAAATATATTTCAAACTCTTGTGGTCTGTGAATATCTCACACTTTTCCCCGTACAAGTAGTGTCTCCAAATCTTCAAAGCATGAATTACCGCGGCTAATTCAAGATCGTGAGTCGGATAGTTAACCTCATATGTCTTTAACTGTCTAGAAGCATATGCAATTACTTTATCACCTTGCATAAGCACACATCCCAACCCTTTGTGTGAAGCATCACTATAGATTACAAATCCTTCGGTTCCAGATGGTATTGTCAGTATCGGTGCTCTCGTCAAACATGACTTCACTCTTGGAAGCTGTCTTCACATTCTTGACTCCATTCAAAAATAACACCCTTTCTCATTAACTTTGTCATCGGCAATGAAATCTTCAAGAAATGTTCAATAAAACGGCGGTAGTATTCCGCTAATCCCAAGAAACTTCGAATTTCAGATACGAAAGTCAGCCTTTGCCAATTTGATACAGCTTCTACTTTGTGAGGATCAACTGAAACTCCATTCTTATCAATCACGTGACCAAGAAAAGTAATGCTAAGTAGCCAGAATTCACATTTCTTGAATTTTCCAAATAATTGCTTTTCCCGCAGTCTCTGAAGTATCAATCTCAAATGATTCTCGTATGTTATCTCACTTGGCGAATAAACAAGGATATCGTCGATGAACACTATCACAAAATCATCCAAATAGTCCTTAAAGACTCGGTTCATAAGATCCATGAACGCAGCTGGTGCATTTGTAACTCCAAATGGCATAACTAAAAACTCATAGTGTCCATAACGCGTTCTGAAAGCTATTTTCTCAACATCTTCGGCCTTCACTTTCAACTGATGGTAACCCGATCTCAGGTCTATCTTGGAGAATACTTGTGCCCCACGAAGTTGATCAAATAAATCATCAATTCTGGGTAACGGGTACTTGTTCTTAATCGTTAACTTGTTCAGTTCCCAGTAATCAACACACATATGCATTGAGCCAACTTTCTTCTTTACAAACAATACTGGAGCTCCCCACGGCGATACACTTGGTCGGATGAAACCTTTGTCAAGTAACTCTTGTAGTTAAACTTTCAGTTCCTTCAATTCTACTGGTGCCATCCTATACGGTGCTTTGGATACCAGTCTTGAGTCTGGCTTTACCTCAATGATGAATTCAATTTCCCTCTCAATCAAGACGTCTGGTAAGTCATCGGGGAATACATCCGGGTACTCTCGCATTACTGGAATATCCCCTACTATTGGTTCAGTCGCTGAGGCATCAGTCACTGAACATAAAAATCCCTGACATCCCTTTTTCAATAACTTTCCCGCTCGGGATAGCTGAAATCAAGTACGGCGGCGGTGTAACCCCACTCCCTTAAAAGCAAAAGTTCCCATGCACCGGTGATAAAAAATTAACCTCCTTCCGTTTACAATCTATGGTGGCTTGGTTAAGGGCTAACCAATCCATTCCCAATATCACATCGAAATGGTTCACCACAATCGGTATAAGGTCTACGGTCATTAACTTCTCGCCTAGTTTGATCTCACAGTCTTTATATATCGTAGATCTCACTACCGGTTTACTAAGCGGCACGGCAATGGATAAATCATATCCTAGTGGCGCGGACTTAACATTCAAATGTTCAACAAAGTTATTATATACAAACGAATGCGTAGATCCCGAATCAACGAGTATGCGTGCTAAGTGCGAACATACAAGCACCATACCTGAGACCACTGTATTAGTAGCAGCCACGTCTCCAGGGTTCATCTGGAATGATCTTCCCTGACGTTGCTCCGTCCTTTGTCCTCCATCACTAGACTGCTTAGGCTTAGAACCACTAGAAGCCATAGAACTTGTCCCTTATTGAGAACGCTTCTTTGGGCAATCCTTCGCTCGATGTCCTAAGGTACCAAAATCAAAGCACTTGAGTTGCAGGTAGGTCGCAGAACTCACACTGTTTCCCCCTGTAGATCTATTTTGAAAGTTGGTCAGAAAACATCGACCGGTATGTGGTCGGTTGCAAAGCGGACACAACGGTATATCACTTGGTACTCTCCTAGAATCATTAAAACCAGAACTAGAGCCTTGTGAAAATGACTTCTTAAAAGATCCCCCCTGACTTCGGTCACCACCCTCATGACTTCGCTTTACTTGGTGATTTTGTCTCGATCTCTCTATTCCACTTTCGGCTACAAGCGCCGTCTGCTGTACTGCTGCAACAGTCGAATGCTCGTAGGTCTCTACTCTCAACCGGATATTATCCCTTAAACCCTCTTCAAATTTTCCTGCCCTATCTCCTCTTCGGGCACTGAACCCTTACCACATCTCAACAACGCGTTATACTTGGAAGTACACTCCGTTACAATCATGTCTCCTTGATTGAGGTTATCAAACTCTCTCTTCTTTGCATTATAGGCGGCTCGCAGAAAGAATCGGCGATTGAATTCTGCATTAAACCCTTCCCAAGTAATCGGTGCTCCTTGATCTAAAACGTTTACCCACCAGTTCTGAGCTTCACCCCTCAATACGTCACTTGCGTTCTCAATCTTCTCCCTATCGGACATCGAAATAGATCAAAAAATTCGTTCCATGTCCATGACCCAATGTTCTGCCAATGTTGTATCAGGTGTCCCATGAAATTCCATTGGTTTCTTTGGAGCAAATTGTTCAGATACGGATCTTATGCCTCTAGTTTCGTGTGCGTACACTACAGTTATTGGTTCCACTTCGATGTGGGGCGTGGGAGGCAGTCGCTCCGCTATATTCCGTATCATTTCCCCCATATTCCCCATCATTTCTGCCATTTCATTCATACGTCGAGTGTGTGGCAATAGATTTCGCTCTTCGTCACTCATGATTATAATCCTGTAGTTCTCAATGCATAAACACTATGCATATACAACAATTACAATAGCATGTATGTAAAACAACATACATATGCATCAAACATCTCTAATATGTATGGATGCAATTTAGAACATGTGACAATTCACTCAACACTCCACTCGTCGTCGAACGTTCCCAAAGTTTTGTTACCTGTAGCTTTGATACCACTAAATGTCACGACCCATCCCACTACGCGTGGAAATAGGACACGTGGCACGCCACCAAGGCTCATCCAAACATCATATAACTATACGCAGCGGAAAGAACTTTAAAACAACCCTGAGTATTTAAAACATTAGGAAACATTGCCCTCTGAGTTGAAAAAAAAATCCATTGGAATTAGAGTTATAAAAAGTTTTGGCCATTTGAATCCTTTCAAAAGAAAACAGTTTTGAAAACAGAGGTTCAGTCGACTATGCCTAGGGTCCAATCAACTGTGCCTAGCAGAAACCAAAACCCAAAATTCTCAACAGAGGTCCAGTCGACTGATCAGGGAACCCAGTCAACTGCACTGGTTACTATTTGGATCAGTAGCTAAAATCTACAGTAGTTCAGTCGACTGATGACTTCCCCAGTCGACTGTGTTATGCAGAACCAAAATGCAACATTTCCAAAAGGGGATCCAGTCGACTGATTGATGGTACAGTGGACTGGTTTTGCCATATATAAAAGCAGTAGCCAAAATCAACAGTGACTCAGTCGACTGATCAAGGGTCCAGTCGACTGTTTCCATTACTATTCTCTTTCAGTGTCTCAATCCCACGGGATCCAGTCGACTGATCTAGGGTCCAGTCGACTGCTCCCCTGTTGGGCAGCCCTGTGATGATAATACAAATACAAGCTTCTCTAATATCCACACGCAACCACGACCAACATCAATTGCAACATTTAAAACATAACTACAGACGTTCAATTACAAGATTTCCAAACTACGAAACTAATCCATGATTCTATTACAATGTTTTACAATTTGCAAATCCTTACACAAGATTAGGATTAAAACAAAAACATATATAATTGTGGTTCCCCGGCGTTCCTCGGCCTCACTCCTCACGATTCTTCTTGTCTTTCTTCTTACCTGCAATGGAGTACATCTCCACTGCTCAGCTATATGCTGAGTGCACAATTCTAAATGTATGCTTATATGATAGTTCATGGTTTAAGCATCTAAAACACATAGAAATAGTCTCTAGGGTTAGTGGTACGCATTCATCCGGTCGATGCCGTAGGAGGCCCACCTCTCCCACGCATCTCGTACACTGGTTGGACCTTCCTCCATACCAGGTACCGTGTCCTAGTTGGGCCTACCTCCAATCCAGACACAACCACAATTCCAATTCCATCACAATCACAATCAAATCACAATCCTTAAGGTTCGAGGAGCTTACCCCGGATGAATTTACACCAAACTCCCCTTTGACCCAAGTAGACACATAACATGCTCACATAAACAGTTATACGTGCTTTTCACATAATTTCACGTGCATAATTAACGGGCCTAATTAATACATGAATTTCGCCCGGATCCAAAGATATCAAAACTGATGTTCAAAACATGAAAATCTATATATTTCATAGATCTAGAATTCATACCTCGTGCGATTCTCTTCAAACTTTGAAGGATCATCTAGGGGGCTAATTAATCGTCGAATTTCGAATCTGAGACGATTCCTACAAGTTTTACTGGGTTTTCCCCAAAAGTCTAGAATTAAGATTTTTACAAAAATTGGCCAAACACGGCCTAAGTAGTATCAAAACGTAGCTCTTACCTCCACGAGTTCAAATATGAAATCTGGAGAAAATCTGACAGACGAACGGTCATCGATCGGCGTCGCAAAGTCCGTGGCTACCAAATCTCCCTTCTCTCTCCTCTCTCTAGATATTTTTGAAAAGTTTTTGGATGAGAATGAATCTCATCCACATCCATTACTATATATAGGCAAACTCTTCGGGAATTGCGTTTACCTCCCCACGAGTTCCTCAAACTTCTAATTAACCCATGAAACGTCGCGCACGTCCATTTTATAACTTTACGAGTGAAAATTATAAATTCCAAAAGTTTTCGACTAGGTTTCGTTTGGGTCCAAAAATAAAGTCCGAAAATATATTTTGTGGAATCTCTACACAACTTACCTTTTTAATTAACGTATCACTCACGTTCTCACCACAGTTCTCAAAATGATATACTAAAGTATCCAAATACCAGAATTATACTACACAGGTATAATTACTATTCACAGGAATACCAGATAAAGTCAAATAACATTTAAATCATATAAATGTCATTTATTCATGCCCATGCAATATGAACTGCCATGTTCCCGTGTCCTCACTGACACCTTACCGTTGACTCACAGTCAACTCAACTCAAATTATTGATAACATTAATAATTTCAAAATCTCAAATTATGCATGTTTCAAAATCATAAATTTCTGGAACGAGTGTGACACTATCGATAGTAGCATTCCTTCAAATTGACCAAATAATTCCAAAACTATGGTCATTTCATCAGATGAACTGCATTTACAATACTTTTCAAGTAAATACAGTAATATTTTATCAAAAACTAAACGTTTTTACAAAGATAGTAACATCATTATTGCAAAAAATTGCAAAATTAGGACCATTTAGTAGATGTTACTGTCTTTAAAATCTATCCTCATGCAAAAAATAGTAATATACCATTAGGGTCTATTTGGTTGTCCTGGAATGCAATAATTGTATTCATATTTCGTACACAATTTTACATAAAATTAAGGATGATGAGCTTGAATGATTCAATTTAGAAAAATGATGCTCGTCTAAAAAATGATGCTTGCAATTATGAAGTTTGGCATTCTAGAAAAATGAAGAAATTGCCTCATAAGAAGAAATGTGGTTAAGTCTCCCATATTTATAAATGGCATGGATTCATTCATGGTGATGAAGTTTGCCTTTAACTTATATACAAAAATTGAATGGAATCATTGAAATTGGAGGGACAACTAAACAGGCTCTTAAAGATTAACAATATGGTATTGAACAAAGAAACAGTAACATGTCTACAATAACATTTCTTCAAATTGACCTAATAATCGCAAAATTATGGCTAATCATCAGATGTTACTGTCCAGTTAAAGACAGTAACATATAATCAAATGCAAAAAAAAAAAAAAAAAAAATTCAAAGGTAGCATCATGTCACTGTTATAAAAGAGACATTGACATTACGTTATAATGGTCCGACAGTAACATGAATTTTTTTTTTTACATTTTTTAATATAATTATGGATCTTGTTTGATAGATCTTTCCTTCTAGGTTACAAAGATATAAATTTTATTCAAATAGAGTTGTGGTTTGAAAGTTATGGCATTTTAAAATTTGAAAAAAAAAAAAGCACTTTCTTGAAGAACATGATAAGATGGCAAAACAGCAACGTATGTGTGACGAGGGCAAATCTACCAATATCCTTATTTTCAGTTTAAAAATGAATTTATGACCATATAATTCAAAATGATTGTCCTTATCTCCTTAAATTCAAACCACTTGTACTTATCTTTTATTTCCTTCCAAAATAAGGAATTTTATTTAATTTTTCCAAAAAAAAAAAAAAGGATGGCATAGCAATATTTTTATGGATCATCATAGTTGTTGGATCACCATTATATATTTATGGCCTTTACAGTGGAAGCCGAAATAATTTTATTTTATTTTATTTTTTATAAACAGTGGAAGCCAATTTATTTATTTATTTGATTGAAAATTGGAAGGCAATTAAGACTTAGTTTTTCCCCTTTTTCCTTTTGTGATTTTTTTTTTCTTTATTTATTTGTTTATTTATTTATTTATTTTTCTAAAATTTTCTTTTGTGATCCATATACAAATCAAATGGAACTCTAATGTGAAAGTATGTTGCAAAACAGAATTTGACACCACCCCACCGTCACCATGCACCCACCAGGTGGGGCCGACCTCAAGAAAAACAAAACCCTTTATATTTATGTTTTCACATTTGCTTTGAAACTATGCAACGAAAAATTATAGGGTACATTTGAGTGGTTTTGTATATACCGTATATGCTAGTGTTTTTTTTTAATGCTAAAATGTTATACTTGGAGTACTAAAATGTTATATGATTTACAAATTAATTAACGGTTTATGAAAGCAAATATAATCTACTTCAAAAGTTATTTGGTTTTTAAACTTACAAAAATTCGTAATCAAAGTGATGTCAAAAATATTATAACATCAGATATATGATACATTCAAGAGCAATGATATTTTGTAAAAGTTCCAATGGGCATATAGAGCCAATATAATATAATATAATATTATATAAACGATCAAGGAAAAAAAACAAAGTCTTAGGAAGCTTACACCATAAGTGCCTTGCAGCATACGGATCTTACAAGCTCCGCGGAGAAGATAGAAGACTATTTCTCTATTACTACTATTATATAAGCATCCCCCCTTGCCTTTCTCATCTTCTTCTTTCCATACTCTTTTCTATATGATCCTCTTTCTTTGCCTTGCTCTCTTTTTCCAGCTTCATCTGTTCTAAATATTGTTTACATATACTCTCTCTTATTTATCAAGGTGATGTATTTATTTAGTGGCTAGCTAGGTGTTGCTGGAGTTGTTAATATTAAAGGATCGTTTGTGTGTTATAAATATATATATATATATATATATATATATCATTGATTGGGATACAGGCTAAGCTTTTGATTGTTCACACACCATATGGAAGGGGCGACTTCAATAGCACCGGTGAAGGAAATAGATAATCAGGATCATCAGGACCTTATAGATCATTTGCCTCCAGGTTTTAGATTCCACCCAACAGATGAAGAGATCACTTCTCATTATCTCACACACAAGGTCATGAACGCCAGTTTCTCTGCAAGAGCTATTGGTGAAGTCGATCTCAATAAGTGCGAACCATGGGATTTACCAAGTAATTAATTCATTAATTATCTCTCTCTATCTCTCTCTCTCCCTGATCATATGTATATTTTATGTATTTAAAACCAATCTTTACTTATAATTAATTGGTTTAAAATATAATATTACTAACTTCATGTAGATATATATGCAGAGAAAGCAAAGATGGGGGGGAAGGAATTGTACTTCTTCTGGAAAAGAGATAAGAAGTATCCAACTGGGACGAGGACAAATAGAGCAACAGATTCAGGGTATTGGAAGGCTACGGGAAAGGATAAGGAGATCATTATTAAGGACAACAAGGGGCAAAAAGGTCATTTGGGTGTTGTTGGAATGAAGAAGACACTTGTTTTCTACAAAGGCAGAGCTCCTAAAGGAGATAAAACCAATTGGGTAATGCACGAATTCAGACTCGAATCCAAATTCTCTTATAATTTCAACAAGGTATATATAATTATTTAACTTCCACATCCATTAATTTCAATTTACCAATTATGATCCACTACTTTTCAATGTTACCTCGTCAAAAAAAATTTAATTAATTTTTTTTTTTCTAATCCCTTTTTGTGCTGTTTTATCTGCCTGATTAGCCTTTTCTTCAATATATATGTATGTAATATATTGTGATATATGGATGTTGCAGAATGAATGGGTTGTGTGTAGGGTTGTCCACAAGAATACAGGAGTAAGAAGAAGCCCAAGCAGTCCAATTACAACCACAGGAGGTCATGAAAATATGATCACTAGGATGAACAGTATTAACACCTCATTGTTTAAGGATGATGATATACTACTGTTGGGATGTCCTAATAATAATTCGATGCCTCCTCTCATGAATATGGACCCTCCTAATCACTACTCAGAATATTATAAAGACAGACCTGGGGGTTCAAGGTTTTCGGATATTGAAGAAGAAGAATCAGAATCCAAAAGGGTGAGGGCGAGGGCGACGGATACAGTTGGGAATGATGAATATCTCCGCTATTTCTCGACCACCATGAACGACCAACAACGGTTGCAAAAGAAGTTCAATTTATACCCTGATCATCATCCTTATTATCATCATGGGATGCATATACACCCCGCGACAGAGAATCGTCCTATATTTCCTTTCCAAGCCTATCATGATCACTACTTACACCACCACCACCACCAACAACAACAACAGAGAAACAATACTACTACTACTACTACTTCTAATTCATGTACTTCATCATTAGTCCCAAGTTTCCCAAGTTACAATAAGAATGGAAAATTACACGACAACCCGGACGAGGAGAGGCAATCCTATTATTGCAAATTGGAACACTATTTACCATCGTGTTATCAGTCTTCTTCTATGGTCACGAGCCTCTCGCAAGACACTACTCTTGACGTGGCAACACCAACAACTACAACAACAGAGATATCATCCTCCCTCGTCCACGTTTCAACTAAGCAGGAGAACAACGTTGGAATATATAGCAAACTATCATACGAAGAAGAAGAAGAAGATGAAGAAATCCTTGGAGGTGCCTTTGGCCCCGTTTCAGATTTGGATATTTTGTGGAATTAACCCTGGCCTCTTGTGTAGAAATTAACCAAATAATCATTATAGGATATTCATTTTTAGTACCATATGTATGTATGTATGTATGTGTCATTAGATTGTTTCCAGATGATGGTAGGTAGGCAGTCCAAATAATCATTTGTCATTTGTCTGTTAGTTTGAATTGTACTAATTTCTAGAGCCTTTTTAGTTTTCATTTGTATGTGTGGTAGATAGATAGTAAGATAGATACATATAACCAAAGAAAATTAAATATTGCAGCTTAATTTTATGCATGTACATATATCTATTTTTTACTAATTGAACAAGATATATAAGTCAAATTCGTATTGTTCTGTAATCTGGCCTTTCATTTTCAGTGAAATTTCATGGTGTATTATGTAACTCAATATTATCTGGACTAGTTCAGATGTCATAGTATTTGATTTGCCACTTTAATTTGGCTGATTTTATATCGGCTTCATTTTTAACTCACCTTTTTAGATTCCATAAAAGACAAATGGTGCTTTAACTGCTTTCCTTTCTAAGTTGTTGATCGGTGATTGATATATATATATATATATATATTTTTTTTCCTGGTTAATGTTTAGCAGTTGGACATTGAGATTTGCATATTCTTAAAAATAGGAGTTCGAAGTTGACAGAAACTCATTCCCAGAGAATACACATCAATCATAATTTTTCACTTCATGTCTCTGTTTAATAATACCTTCTTATTGATACTTTTAATACCAAAAAAATCAAGTCATTTGAGTTACAAATCCAACGATAATTAGTTTAGTCTGATAATCCCTTTAAACCAGAAAAAGTGTTAATTCTCTTTAAAGTATATATAGTGACTATCGATTGGGGTATTATTGAGCAATGTGAACTCAATTGAGAGCAGAACACCTTTTATTATAGCTCTTAATGTATAATCTCTTCTTTCATTCCAAAGGTGAAAGACAAGCTTGCCCATCAAAACAAACAAACAAACAAACAAAGGGTAAATTAAATTGCATCGACTTCTCTTCTTACGCTTAGTTTGGTCCCCATTTTGGTGCTTTTCCTTTAAAATTTAAAGCACAATTTCATATTAATTCATTTGGTAAATAGTTTATGAGGTTTGCAAAAATTGAACTTAGGGTTTTTTTTGGAAGAGCTTTTAAAAGCTCTAGAATGGAGCTTTTAAAAGCTCAAGGTTATCTTTTAGTTTTATGATGTCTTTTTGAAGAGTAGTGTGTTACTTGTATAAAATTATCAAATAACTTAGTAATAAATTTCATAAGGTCCTTTTAAAAAACCACATGGGGGTCTGAGATATAACATTAACAGTGCTAAAGATTCATGCAAAAATAAAGATTTACATGTGAAATAATAAAGTACATTTATTTTATAACAGAAATCGAACACCGTATGAAGTGACCAATGTGTTCTTAAAATATGCCCTTAAAAGAATGAAGAGTAAAAAATCATTATTTTGGAATTTTTATTTTATCTTTTTGTGGAATTTAATAAGGGCAAAATGGTCAGATCGAAAAAATACTGCCGTTAAAACTCCGAGAAAATGATCAGATCGAAAAAAATACTGCCGTTCTGATAATTTTGACGGAGATGGCCAAGAAATGAGGAAATAAAATACTTAATTACCCTTCGTGAGAATAACGTGTTAATGAATTCCCGGAAAATGACTTCAATTGCTTGTTAGCATTGGAGAATTGAATTATAAAAAGAAAAATAAGACAATTAAATTTCTTAAATGAGGGCTTACACTTCCTTTGAACGAAACCTATTAATGGTTCTTAATATTGCGTATAGTTTATGCACTCCAATCTAGCACAAGCTGCAATTTAAGAGCTGAGCTGTGAGAATATTCTCACATGAAAATTGATTGCTTACACGTTAAGCAGAACATGATTTTTTTTTTTTGAGAATTTGTTTAATTACTGGGGTCTTCTTCAAGCATTCACTAGCTTGATCATATGGTTAAAATCTTTAATTTGTTGAAACTAAGAAAGACCCAATCATGTAGTATATGTTTTCTTTTTTCTTTCATGAATCCAGCGCTCTCTTATTTAGTCGCAGACACATTGAGAGACGTACAGGTAGAGAATATTTGGGACAGACACGCAATTCTTCTTGTTTTAGGGAAGTGATTCCGAATAAGGAATTGCTAAATACACCACCTTTGTGCTAAATACATTACCATGTATTGTAGAAAGATAAAAAATATATATATATATATATATATATATATATTTGTGAATAAAAATGATATATTTAGCAAAAAAGATGATTTATTAGTCATTCCCTTCTGAATAAGGCAAAAAGGAGTAAACAGAAAACAAGAGAGTGAGAGAGAGAGAGGGGTTTGGGGGTTTGATATCGGTTATTGGAAGAGAAGAAAGGTTCATGTGATTTGCTTTTTCAGTCATCTTACTTTCTATTAGAAGCCAAGCTTACGTTGGCTTCATACTTTCGGGGATGGTGTACAGCTACCCTATTTTATACGGAGTAACTTAATTGATTTGTTATGAAGTATTTTAAGAGAAGTTCTATGGAGAAGTTTATGGCTACGTACCACAAGTGTCATGCCTATGCCTAAGTTGGTATACTCTAATCAATTCGTGTGGTTATTTTGAGTAAGATCTGTGTGTTAGTGTGTTAGGTGGGGTTGTCATTGCATCCCTCATATGTGGTAGATTATTTATACTAATATATATGTATGTGTACTATACTTTATATTTTGTTGTCTCTTAGCACTCTCAAACAAAAAAATCTACTACTCCTCATATTTGGTTGTTTCTAGCACTTCTAAACAAAAAAAAATAAGCTACTCCCTTAGTTAGCTTAAATCATTTTTTCATTGTTTTCTTCCAACTCTAAACTTCAATCAGATGTGTTTGAGAATCATTTGGGATACAAGATTTGGGTAGAATAGCATTTTCTGTACAATTAGACCACTCATTATGATAAACTCAAATTAAATAACCCCCCTCCCCAACAACTTTCAAACAGTACAAAATAACATCACATGGTAAATTTGTAGTCTTATTGATAAGAAAAAAAAGTATACTCGTGTATAAATAGAACCAAAAAAATCGTCTCGGGGGCGCTGCTCTCAAACCCTCGTGTGTCATTGTTAGATAACCTATGTAGTAACTCGGCACCCCCAAAAAAAAATTCCTGATTCCACCCCAGCACTGAGTGGTGGGTCTTACCTCAACTATCAATTCTTGATGGTTAGAGGGCACAACATAGATAAGCCAATGTAGTAAAAAATTTCTCTGTTCTATCATACATCCTACTCCCTTTCGTTTCACAAAACATGTGCCAAAATGTAGTAATTTAGTTCAAGAATGTTTGAAGTATATTCCAAGTAATTTTTAAAATTGCAAACACGTTAAAACAAGCCAAAATGTAGTAATTTAGTTCAAGAATGTTTGAAGTATATTCCAAGTAATTTTTAAAATTGCAAACACGTTAAAACAAAATTATAATGGGTAATACTTCATACACAGATTTCACACAATCTTTTGTGTACAACTTATAAAAGTGTGTCTATCTCTCTCCTTGTTACTGTGGAGTCCACTAACATCACAAAATGATGCAGAAGAAAAATAAACACAATTTTATAAATTGTGCACAAAAAATTACGTGTGAAATTTTATCGAGTTATAAAATAGTACCAAAACCCCTAGATGACTAGTAATATGACCAAAACTAATAGGATTTTTAAAGGGAATTGCTATGTACACTAGTGTATTTGTTATGTACACTCAAATTTTTTCACTTTAACCATTTTTCTTCTAAACATTTTTACTTTTATAAATGTGAGCGATGTACGTAATAAAATTAGGAATATACATAAAAATTCTCTTTTTAAAGAATATTCCGTATCTGAATGTTGAAGTAAATAATATAATACACAATGAAGCAAACAAATTGTCAGTAGACCATCCTGATTTGTTGGAGTAAATTAAGGGGACACTTAACCATTCGCTGTGTCAGCGCAGCATAAATACATCGCTGTCCTCGTGAAACCAACGTGCCACTCATTTATATCTTTTACTCGGTCTTACAATTTGCAAGTTGCAACCATATATATAGAACTGTACCAAATAGGTCGGTTCAATCGTTGAACCACAAAAACATGGTTCGGTTGTTTTTTCAGTTGTTCCCGCTCCCCCGTGTGCAATTGAATGGGAATATGAAAAGGGAAACATTTAAAATTGTGTGTCAAAAAATGTATGTATATAACACTACTCATATTAAAATTCAACCCGTAAAAGTCTACGGTCAAAGTAGCTGAATTCCAACAACCCCAATGCCAAGAACACAGAGTGTGAGGTAAGAGGAAGAAAATGTCCAGAGAGAGAGAGAAATAGTAGAGGGAGAATAGCAGTTTATTTCACAATTTTCATATCTTTTCTATAGTAATCACACACCCTTTTTTTTAAGGCCAAAGTTAGACTAAGATAAGTAGTAGACGAAGTTGTTACTTGCGCCTTTTTACTATGGCTTGCCGTCGATTTCTTTCTTTATCTGGAGTCTTTTGAGCCGCCTTATTACTATTAGCAAAAAAAACAAAAACAACAATAGAGGAAGTTGTCCAAATTCAAGGCATAATGAGTCGGGGTTGGCAAAGCTAGCTAAATCTCCGACACCCTTTGTACTTTAGTACTACTCTGTCATTACACTTCGTATGCCATAAAAATAATAGTCTTGGTGACATCCTGCAACAGAAATTACCTGTGCTAAGGACCCATTTGGGGAAGACTTTGCTTTCGTGATTCAGTTGGAATAAAATAATAATAATAATAATATTCAAACAACACAAGGTACATGTATTTAAAGTATAGTATGTTAAAAAGTGTAAAAAAGTGTGTATACCTAGCATTATTATTTCACAAAGGCTGTCAAAGGTAGCCTTTGGCTCACATCATTTTGTGATTAAATAGAAAATTTTGATTTGCCAAACAATTTCATTTTAATTTTTAAAATTGTACAAATTCACTTAAGAACTCCAAAATGTGCTATCAAACACCCTCCAAACACAAAGTAGAAGCACTTTTTAACAATCAAGAGTGATCAATTTGGACTTTCCTTGACGTTGCAAATTCATTGAAACTTCTTTCTTAATGCTGGGATTATCACCTCCTTTTATAAAGATAAGAAACAGAGGAAGTGATTCAAACTCCGGAAGAAGAGTCCAATTCACAAAGCTAAATCTTCAAAACCATTGGACTTTGCCTGGTTACAGTAAATTAAAACTTTATGTGTTCCAACTTTTTATTTTTCCCTTTACGAGGGTTAATTTATTTCAAGTCCTCCTCATGCTCATGCTCCGTATCAAGTTATTAGTAATACATTATAAACCATTTTAAAAAAATAACAGAAGACAAATTATTCATACTCAGATGAAATTGAAAAATCTTTACTTTATGCAATGTTTTCATAACTGGACCGTTAATCGAACCGGAAAAATGACCGGGTCACGGGTTTGCGGTTTAACCGTCGGGTGAACCGGAATCAAACCGTGACATCATAATTATATTTTTTATAAATATTTTTATTTAGGAGTAGTTATTATATTTCAAAAAAAAAAATATACATAAACGAAATTTTAATTTTATACACTTTTTTTGGGTCTTTCTTTTAATTCTAGACTTCTCTAGTTAATATTATTTATTTTATATACACCAAACAGACCATATTTCTTTTTAATGAGCATTCTTGTCCTGGGGTCCCACCATGGCAGGGGGACTGCCATCACAGTGACTAAAAGGTGAGGTTTTAAATTTTTAATCATGTGTGGTCATAGTCTCATAGTAATAAACAAAGGAAAAGTACACTCTCTCTCTCTCTCTCTCTCTTACTTTTCAGTCTTGAGCAGTGTGTTTAAGAAAGTTTGGTCCTCATTTTTTGAAAATAAGCAGTCAAAAATCTAAGTTTTCCCGACCGGTTCATCCCCAAAAACCGTCACCGGTTCTCCGGTTATGCGGTTCAACCGGTCCATCCACCGGTTTTGGCCAGTTTTTAGTCTAATAACAGTTACCGAGTTAACCCGGACCGGAGAGCCGACCGGTCGATGGTTGAACTGGCCGGTCAGGTCCGATTTTTAAAACACTTACTCTATGTATATATCACTCACCGGAGCAGCAAAAATAGAAAAAATAAAAATTCCTTTTTGGGTTCATAGGCCATGACTGGTGAAGTCATATGATTGTCCACACCACACAGTTCTAATCAATAGATAATAAGGAGATAGTAATAAAAGACCTAAGTCTACATAGATATAAAATAAAAACTACTTGTCTTATTACGACAATTGCTATTGTACTAACTGGGGACAAAAGTCTTGAGGCAACAACTGTCAGTTACAAACGTATAATATTTAAACATATCGTCAGGAAAACTACAATCTAATCTAGTCTTCAGTTAGCGTAGACGTAGTTGTTAGCATAGTAGTCTTCCTCCACCGATCCTTCCACAGGGTAGCCTTTAGTAACATTGCCATCGCCTGCGTAGAAGTCCTCACCCTCATGTCTGTTTGATTGTAGTTTTACGTGGGTGTGCCAGAACCAAAAGTGGTTCGGTGTGTGCAAATTAATTTCCTATATGCTTGTGTGAGTGATACACAAGGCTTTGTGACCTAACTTTTAACAGGATGATTGTGTGAGGTGAGTAGGAAAGTGCCCTCACTTAAAGTCCTATGACAGTACTGAAGCACATAAGTTAATTAGTGCAGAGTTTACTAGATAAACAAGCACAAGCAAGTAATAAAATACGAAGATATTTCATTAAGCGTGTTTGGAAAAATAACCACAAAAGAATTAGGGAACAAGATTGAAACAGGCTGTAATTGTCCAACTCGTTCAAAAGAACTAAAAACAAAAGAGAAACAATAAGGGCAGACCTAGCTAATTGCTATGGATGCAGAACAAGAACGCAGGGGTTGAATGCTTTGAGTGTTGTGTATGAATGCTATGTGTGCTATTTTTGAGAATGACGCAGAGTCCTTTGCACGGTTTGCCAGCCTCTGTATATAAAGCGGTCTTAGAGCAATCTTGATACGATAAGAACCCCTTGAATTGCGCCCCAAGCAAGATATGGCTGAATCCTTTCCGATTTCCAACTCTTTCCTTATCCCTATCCTGACTGATTCAATCCTGAAATCCTTGGGCTCATCCCTTCATATCTAGCTGGATGTGACCAGATTCTTTCCTAAACGGACTCTACTTCCCTAATTTTGGGATATTGAGAGCTAGAGGTAGAACTGCCTAGCTAATTCATCGGGCCAAAGGAATCGGACTGCCCTCTCGCCAGCTGTCATGTCTTTGATGCCTATGAGCCCGATGACGGCTATATACGTTCTTCCGACCAATCGGGCTCATCATCTCCTCCTGCCAGCCCTTCCTTACATGGATGTTTGATGGTGGACCTATGGCCAAATTTGACCAATCGAGCTCCAACACTTACCATTGCTCACTTATTCCAAGCATGGTGCCCGATCTTTGTGTACTTGACCTTCATCGCCTATCGGACTGACATATTACTTGAGGCTGTGCTTTACCCTTATGAATCACGCGACTTCTTGAGCCCGATCACTATTTGCAACCTTGGGTCGGCCAGATCAAAGCCCATTTCAACTTACTCGGGCTCAAAAACCTCTAACGTTTTTTGGGTGCAAACAATTGCCCCCCAAAAGGTTATATCAAGCGTCCTGCCTTGATTGATGTGACATTTTGAATTTTAAAAGTTGCCACGTGTCTGTCATGCAGGGTATCTCAAGAATCCCACTAGTTGCTCCCCATTTAATGCTAAACATATAAAATGATGGAATTTTTCAAATCTCTTCACTTTCCAAATCTTTTTCTTCGTCTTCCTCTCTCTAGAAATACCAGCCTAGAGCCTCCTCTAAACCCATTTTCCCCAGTGATATGACCACTACAGAAATGGCCCCCAAAACTACTCTGACGGCAACATCCATGGCCAAGAAAACATTTTTAGATGCTCCACGTCCACAAAACCGGTGCAGGGAGGTGCTGGCCAAGACTCGTGCTCTGGACATTCCCACCAACTGCTTTGTGTTGAAAGCCACTACCGATGGAACTCCGGCAGCACCTAGTTTTGGCACAGTGTTTCGCGGCGACCTTTCCGCCGCCTTCAACCCCTATTTTCTTTCGTGGCCAATGAGTCTTTTCTCCAACTACCAACCCATTAGAGCAAAGTCTGGTCTACTTCCCATCCGATCAAGGGTTGGCCTACTCCTGCCGCAAACTGGGACAAATGGGTGACAATGGTTCTCGAAGGCCGATCTCTGGACGGACAAGCATCTATGATGCCATCATGCTCAATCGATCTAAACTTGATATAGACTGATCTCTCTTCTTCTCTGCCCTTCTCTTATAGTCCTCCTCCTGCAATGGATTCCTATTTTGCTGTGGACCGATGGGGCCAACTGTTAAAGACATAGCTATTTGCTCGTGCTCCATCCTCATGGGAAAGAAGTTATTCTAGGCCTGGATATCGGCACGGCCAGCTTTTCCTACCCACAATAGGAGTCTGTTAGGGACGGGGCTATGTCCTACAATACTATTACAGCTTTTGGAGGTTTCTTGGCTGCTTCCATGGGCAAGGAGGGGACACCTGTGTCCAATGCTGAGCACACCGCCTTCCTTATCTACTAGTTGAATAGGTATATTTTTTGCTTGGTCAGTCAGGCCATTACCAAAGAGTACACTACCCTAGCCTTGGTCTGAGCTTCTGGCAGGCCTTTGGCCTTAGCCACTCTTGTCTGGGCACACCTAGTTGGGGGTATGACTGATTTTGTGCATTCGGGCTTTAGTTCTGGAGGGAGGCTGATCTGGATCCTCCAACTCTAGTTGTACTTGTATTTTCCAGAGTTTTAACCACCTGCCCGTCAGCTAGCTGATATCCTCATTTTTGTGGTCCAATACGTGGACGTTGCGCCTTCCTCACACTCCTTTGAGAAATGCTTCAGTTTCTTCTTTAAAGGATGCTCCAAGTGGGCTCTTCATCTCTTTAACCCCTTTTTTCTCTCTTCAATTCCGCTCTAATCTTCAATTCTATAATAATCTTGCCAACTGGGGCCCGGGCACTCAAACCACCTACAATAAGATCTTCTCTAGCTACTTGGTGGCTAGAGACATTATATTTAGTCCGAGCATCCCCTCCAGTAACAACAAGTGTGGGGCAGAATATTATTTTGCTCCACTCTACGCCCGTCAGTTCAGGCTTTCCCAAATGGTACCTGTTCCACCTACCATTACGGTAAACGTGGATTGGGTAGAGTGGGGTCTGATAGTGAATGAAGATCAAGTAAAGAAAATAAAAGAATGATCGTGCCAGTTAAAGGCAGCGTTCACCTTCCAGCCATTTTCAGCCTAAGCTGTAGTTACTGAAGAGCTTGAGAAGTGGTGGTCTAATCGGACCACCCAAATATTCAGGAGTACTGCTTCCGAGGTTCTTCTTCAATTTACTGTATCATCGGCCACTGTGGCCGATGAACCTATTGATGTACCAGCTGTAGCTCACAAAAAATAACCAAGCAAGAGACCAGCCCCAAAAAGGTAGCGGGCACAGAGCCGACCAAGAAAAAGAAAAAGGCTGCCACTCCATTCACTCGAGTATTCCAATTCTCTGCCTTTTATTTTTTATTTTTGTCCAATTCATCTTATCCTCATTATAAACCTTTATTTTCTTTCTAGCTAATGGACGAGGATTTTGAAGAGGAGATACTACCAGCCAGGCAGACTTCCTAAGTGCAAATAACTCAACCAACTCTAGCTTGGTCGCGAATCACGCTGCCTCCTATTCAGGTTCCTATGCTTGTTGAACAGGCAGAAGCCGTTCTAGAACAGGTTGCAGAAAGGAGATCCCCATCTGAATTGTACCTCCTCTAACTCCTTCAAATGGAGATAATGACGTTGACCCTGCTGCTAGGTCTATTCCAAAACAAGTGGTACTTTCCTCCAGTAGTGAGGAATTGCCCAAAGACAATAGCATGTTGGGGACGGCCTGAGAAGAGGCAGAATAATCGGCCTTTGACATGCCAAAATGGACTGGTGTTGATACTATGATTGATCAGGTTAACTCTGCTGTTGTAACGGGATTGGCCAAAGAGAGTATAGAAGAAACGATTATGGTCGATCTCATTGCTTCTAATCTTTCGGCGGACCCTAATCCAAGTGGTGAAGACCGAGCTCCATTTGCCGCTCTGGGTACTGAAGCAGATGCTCAACCTAGTGCAGGCATGGGCATTGGAACTTTAATGGGGAATACTGCTATGGCTCCCTCTTCTGGGCCAAGTCAACATTCAACTCAGGCTTCTGACCACCAGCCAAGCCATGGGGCACCGTGTCATAGGACGTATCGGCCTCCATGCCATCATCTGCCCAGGTAATTTAATTTTTGTCTAGTCTTATTTCCTTGGTGTCTTTTGCTAATATTAACCCTTGGGCCTTGGTCTTTTGAACAGTCCATTCCTTTGGGTTCAAAATCGTTCATTCCTGTTGATGACTTCTTCACCGGCCTAGACTTTAGAGCGTTCGATCTGGGCTCTCTTGAACCTGACATCGCCTCACCCTCAAGTTTGTGGCGGTCTAAGGACCTTGCTGTTAGGCTTATTTCCTATTGTCTGAGTAGTCTCCCACCAACCACCAAGATTGATGCTACCTTGGCTACCCTTGTTGGTGATCCTTTGCTCTCTGTCGGCCAGCTTGTTTTTCTTAAGAAGATCCAGGAATGGCTACCGGGCTACTGCATCTTGGATCATTTAACCTCAATTTTTTTTAACCTCGGTAGACTGAAGCCAAATCTCATCTCAATGCTCGGTAGAAGGCGATGTAGTTCCTCAAGTCTTCTAAGATGAAATATGAGGTTGGGAGGGTAACTCAGGCTCAAGTGATTTCCTAAGACACCTGGCTTCAGGCCCGTATTGTGTTGCTCAAGGCACAACTAGAGAAATGTGAGGCAGAGGTTGTCATAAATGATGCAGTGTTGGTGAAAGTTGATGCAGCCTTGGTTCAGTTGGGCGGAGATGCTCAGAAGTTCAGTGACCAACTACAAGCCAACACTCTAATGTAGGGTTTGTGCCCTCAAACCATGACTTTATGTATGAGACATTAACATTTTAATAGATGGATATCAGCTTTACATTTCATTGTGTATGTTTCTTTCATGAGATGACTATTTAATCCTTAAGTATCATAGTAGGTAATTCGTGTATGCATGAGATACATACAAGTGAGATACGAATTACTATTCTTTGATACTTAGAGCTTGTCACATAGGATGATGAGACTAGATATCTCATCAGGTTTACACTGTAGTATAATTAACTACCATTGGATGGAATGATGAATCTCAATCACTGGAGTATGACTCTTAGTTAATATACTAGTGCTTATAGTGCATTGACAAACCTGAGCTTTCCTATCAACACTCAAGACTGTCAATAGTCGATAGGAACTCATAACTTGTATAAGGTACGTGTTCTTAATCTTGAGATGATTATGGACACAGACTATGGATATAGCTGCTTTGACTTGCCAATCAGTGGGGTCTATAGAAGATCAACACCTGGGTATCTTGGGTATGTCATGTTCACAGGGTTATGAACATATATCGTGAAGATAGAATCTACCCTCTGATCCAGAGTAAGCATTCCCTTGAGAATGTCACCAAGTTGAGTACTGAGAACTACAGTCTTGTTGATAAGTAGTTATCAACATGTTTGGTAATCATGAGAGGTAAATGGGACTCAAGGAATACAAAAAGTAATCATGCTTCAGGTTGACAGTAACAATTATCCGACCACCTGAATATGATTACGAATGCTGATGGTAGAGGAACATTAGTACACCATACAAGTCTAGTTGTCGGTTCGGATATGTTCTTTTACATTGGAGTTAAGTTATCGTTTTATAGTGTTGTAAACATTAACTGACCAGTTGATTAGTTTGCTAACCAAAGAGTTTGATCATGGGAATTAACAACTGGTCTGAGCCAACAATAAAGAGCCTAGGAGGTTCCACTCTTAGCTCTGCTAGGATGCTTGGAAAGGTACTTGAGGATCATGTCAAGACAGGTTCGATCGATCGAAGGAGTCTCGATCGATTGAAGTCTTGGCGGGTTCGATCGCTCGAATATGGTTCGATCGATCGAAGGTTCAATCGATCGAAGCCACTTCGATCGCTTGAACATTATGTCAGATCTGGGAATCTATAAATAGGGCAGTTGCATCCAAAAATCAGAGTTCATCGTTTTAATACATCAGAGGCTGCAGAAACTATTTTTAGAGCTCCCCAAACCTTCTCCTTCTTCTCTATTAGGGTTCCTACCAACCCTAGTCCTTTCAGCAGGCATCCGCATGAGTCATAAGAGTGAAGACAGCCTAGTGGAAGTTGTTGCACCATCAAAGAGAAAGAAAATCAGAATTGGGTTCAAGACATGAGGTATACTTTCTTGTCCCCTCTTGTTAGTACGCATCTATGGAATTGACGAGTAGTAGATCTTGGGCTACCAATAAAGTTTTTGTAACTTAATCTTTCTGCTACGCATTTAAAAATAATTTTAAACCTATTTTTCCAACAATTGGTATCAGAGTCGTGCTTGTTTGGATCTATAGATGCGTTTGAAACACTAGTTTTGATTTGCATGTTGATTTTAGGACTGTTTTCAAAACTGCATCATCATAGATCTGTTTCTGTAGTCTTTTTATAGTAGAATACAAATCTATGATTGCATTGGATGCATGGTGAGTTGAACCGATCGAAGTAGTCTCGATCGATCGAAGCTTGTCTGTTCTCAAGCGATCGAACTAGTTTCGAGCGATCGAATGTTGGTTCTATTCGATCGATTGAATGGTGTTCGATCGATCGAGATTGATTCTCTGGCCAGGTGTTTTATTCACAGTTTTAAAGCTTTTAAAATATATACTTTAATTTTAAATTATTCTATAAATATTTTCAAATCATTCTGTGAAACTGAAAAGTTCAATCGATTGAACTCAGTTCAATCGATCGAACCTTTGTCGATCGATCAAAGTATGACATAGAAGTGAGATGTTGTTTTGAGTTCTAATTTAGTGCGTAAAGAGTTTATACACTGTGTGAATCAATTAGGGGTTCCAATATTACTTATATATGCGTGGATATGCGTACGACTAACCCTTTTGCATCAAGATTAGTCTTCTATCTCCCATGGCACCAAGATCAAAGTTTTAATTTTGTATTAAGATGTTTGTGATTGGTGGATGATTGTAAATTGTATTTGTTGTTGGTTTGATTTTAAGGCATGTGTAAAGGGCGCTGCGACTTCAATCCTATGAAAAGGAAAGTCGCACCGGTTTTTCTAGCCTTCTTTATTTTCATGTTGTTGATTTCTATTTCTAGATAAATAGTAAGCTTCGAAAGAAGCTTGGGACCAATGTATTAGAATTAGAAAATCCATGAAGATGGAGTAAGGAGCCGTTGTCCATGAAGATGGAGCAGGAGGTGATCAAACCAAGAAAGAGATTTTATGGAGATAGAGCCATGGGAGATAGAGGCATCATTGGATGCATTTATTTCATTTTAGTTTTTTGTTTTATGTGCTTGGTTTGTGATTGACATTTAATTATATTGTTACTACTTGCATGCATGTAAAATAATTTTTCTAAAATAAAATTCAAAAACCATTTCAACGCATTAGTAAACATTGGATGTTTATGGGAAATGTGTAGAAATAATTTTTCCAAAAGCAAAATTCTTATTTACTAAATCTAGTGGGAGAGGGTCTTACCATAACACGCACGATCTTCCATTATCGGTTCACTATAAGATAAGTAGTGCATTCTGTGTCACATCGCCAGGGGTGATCATTCCATACGGAGGGTACGCTACTCATTGGTTACTAGATGTGAACTTTCATTGGATAGGATCAATCAAATGTGTTAGAGGGCGGTTGTGATTGGATCTTAGTTAATGGTATACACTAGCTAAGCTCTGGATAAGGAATCCCACATGGAGCATTATTCAGAAACTTAGAGATCAAATAGGTTCAGTAGTCATAACTTGTTTTGCAAGAGTTGCATAGCAGATAAGTCATGATTAATTAAAAGATCGAGTATTGACCACCACACGGAGGCTTTACTCTTTCGTTTTGATATTCCAACAACTTTGTTTTTAAAATAAGAGTTTGAAGGATTCTTTTATTTCAAAACTGTCAAATTCTGTTATTTATATTTATTTTGTCTTTTTGATTTTTTAGTAAATCATAATGTCTGGATCTACATTTAGTCTACTTGCCACCATACTCACTCAAAACAAGTTAACTAGAAATAACTACACCGAATGGAAATGAAACCTTGACATCATTTTAACTACAGAGGATCACATATATGTCCTCACCACTCCATGCCCTGAAGAACCCATGGTAAATGCTTCAGCAGCTGCCAGACGCGAGTTCGATAAATGGAAGAAGTCGAATGAAATGGCCCGTTGTTACATTCTGGCCTCAATGGCTGGTGTGTTGCAACACCAATTCTAGTCAAACAATTCTTCCATTGACGTTATTGAATCCCTGAAAAAAGATGTTTGGGGAGCATGGCATGCCTGCCAGACAAGTAGTTATGCAGAAGATAATGAGCGCTAAGATGTCGAAAGGGACTCCAGTCAAAGAACATGTTTTGAAAATGATTGGTTATTTGAACGAGCTGGAGACGCTAGGTGCCAACATTGACAACCGACCCAAGTTTATATGATCCTCAATACGTTGTCGTCGTCATTCGCTTAATTTAAACTAAACTATAATATGAATAAAATGGATTTTTCAATGAGTGAATTAATGAGTACCTTATTGGCAGTGGAAGGGGTGATCAAGCATGGGGGCAACGTTCTGAATGTTGAGAAAAGCTCTTCCTCTTCCCGATCTACACCGAAAGGAAAAAAAGGGAAGAAGAAGGCTAGCACTAGTGGTCCAAGTGTTGGATTGGTCCCTAAGATTGCAAAATCTAAGGGAAAAGGTAAGGACAAAGGGAAGGTGGGTGACCAAGGCAAAGAAAAATGTTTCTAATGCGGCGACAAGGGCCACTGGAAGAGGAACTGTCCAGAATTCTTAGGTATAAGAGTTCAAGGTATGATTGAATCACATGTGATTGAAGTAAGTTTTATAACGGATACTTCAAACACTTGGTGCATTGATTGTGGTGCGACTAACCATATTTGTAATTCATTACAGGGGTTCAGATCAACCAGGAGGTATAGTGATGGGAAAATTGTACTTACTCTAGGTTCTAGCGTAACCGTATCTACAGTTTCTATAGGAGTCGTAGTTTTAGAATTTCTAGACAAGTTTTGATTTTATTAGATGTACTTTACGTCCCTTCAATGAGACGTAATTTAATTTCAGTTTCTAATTTATCGAATAATGG
Source organism: Hydrangea macrophylla (assembly GCA_033977485.1). NCBI lineage: Eukaryota > Viridiplantae > Streptophyta > Magnoliopsida > Cornales > Hydrangeaceae > Hydrangea > Hydrangea macrophylla. The sequence goes on from CM066999.1 coordinate 62,001,711, forward strand.
TTATTGTTTTTATTTTGAAACTGAAGTTGTGATTAAAATAAATGGTTCTTATATTTGTTCTGGTGTTAAATCAAATGGTTTGTATGTGATTACTCCCAATGTTTCTAAAGATTCTTGTATGGAACTTAATAACTCAGTGGTAAATATACCATCTAAAAGAAAGGAACCTTCCACTAATCCAACAAGGCTTTGGCATATGAGGCTTGGCCATATCAATCTAAATAGGATTGGCAGACTAGTCAAAGCAGGGGTCATAGGCAATTTGGTTCTCGAACCAATGGAAGTTTGCGAGTCTTGTCACTACACCAAAATGGCCGATTTATCACGGTTTTGGACAGTGACGAAGGCCCTTTATCACAATTATAATCCGTGACATTTTCGGGTGTGACAAACAATATTGTCACTGTCCAAAACCGTGACAAATGGCCTTTGTCACGGTTCATTTGTTACACTTTAAAAGTGACATATCACTTCCAATTGTCACGGATTTGTCACTGTTTAGAACAGTGACAATTTATTTATTTGTCACGGTTATAAACCATGACAATTTATGGTATTTGTCACATTATTTGTCACGGTTGTAGACCGTGACAATTTATGGAACTAGTCACATTCTTTGTCACGGTTAAGGACTGTGACAATTTTTAAGAGTAATGACTAGTATGTAAAAATAATGTCACAATTTTCTCTAATCATCACGGTTAAGAACAGTGACAAATTAGGAATATTTTTTTTTAAATCTTATTTTGGGAAGAATTCACTCAATTATTTTTTGTACCTGATACAATATAAACACCAATAACAAAAATTGATCGGATATAATGACCTATTATAAACATAAATTGCAAAATAACCACAAAACACAACTGATTTCATAAAAAAAAAAACTTTGGCTTTTTAATCAACTCAGTTCTACTTATCAATATTTGTGGCTTCAAAATTCATAAAACATAAAAAAAAAATAGTTAATTGATTGTAAAAATACATGAGGTGGGTGTGTCAAATACATAGAATGCTAAATGAATCCCTTGTGAAAAGCTTCAAGTTCGCTCTTAAAGTGTGTGTGAAGGTCCTCAATGCTCTTAACCGAATTGTCTGCCCTGTCTCTCATTCGCACGCTCATCTGAAAACAACGAAAGAAGAGACTTATGTGAGAAATCTACCAAGAACTGTATCCATCCATACATACAGATAGGCCAAGAACGTATAAATGTTTTAGAGTTCATTGCTAAATATATATAGTGTGTAATTGCTTTATTAGTAATACATTTTTCTCGACTCCAAAAATGTGTTAATTGAAAATGTCGCTGGCTAATAACTTAGTTTTAAAACATTATTTAATAACTATACTTTTAAGGATTTGATGCTCATTCCAGGAAGAGGAATTTACTTTAAATATTAAGCAATTACGAATATTCCAAGTTTATAAAATATACATGTTTATACTAATATTAGTTATCAAATAGAATTACCTACCATTAATGCCTATTGTCCATTAGCTGTTGAGTTGATCTCTAGTCAGTGATTCCATGCAGCGCCACATCTAGCCACCAAAAGGACTAATGGTCATAGCTGAACAAAGAATCAAAAAAGACCAAGTTAGATTGCAAGAAAGCTACTGAAAGACATATTTGTAATAGGAATACATTTAGCATCAGTTGCATTGACACTTTGTGTCAAATCACTTAAGAGGTACATCAATGAAAGAAAGACCAAGTTAGATTGCAAGAAAGATTTCTTGTACACCAAAGCTTTTTCAATGAACATTATACAGGTGAAAAGGATGGGATTCAATTAACTGTAACAACCACAAATCATATGAGGATAAAAAGCACAAAAAGACTTGGCCTATGTTTTTACACAGAAATGGAAGCAATATGCATGATTCAATAGATCAAACCCAAAAAGAATTTTGAATTTTATTAGTAAGATTTCTCAGTTGAGAAGGGAGAAGAAAGAAAAACAGGGAAGAAGGAAAAAAAAAACTCTCTCAACCTTTCCCCAAACCTCTCTTCCTTATCTCTCCATCTCCTCTCCCTTTCAGACCAACCAAAACACCCCAGAAATTTCCTTGCTCAGTCCATCCCAAAAGAAAGAGAAAAAAAAAAAAAAAAGGCTGCCCAGGTGCAGCACTGTGCGCTGCACAGCACATACCAGCCAACCAGAGCACATAGTGTACGTGCACATGCAGCCCACTGCCACGCCCCAGTACCAGTAGCACAGCGCACCAGCCCCCAGCGCACATGCCCATGCCCTGCACAGGCGTTCATAAGCCAAGCACCAGCCATCACACACACAATTTCAGGATTACAGTGGGGGTGTAGAGAATGGTATCGTCATTAATTTTTACTAAGTTTCAACCAAATTACATACATGTCCATTCTCTAATCTACAACTTAGTATGCTTTTCAAAAAATGTTGTTAACTTTTTGTTTGTTTGGTAAGTTCAATTGTATACAAAAAATAAAAAGGAGGGAGTCAAAACATGGGCCAAGCCTTTTCAACCAAACAAGCACCAGGATGACAAGTACACTAAAGCTTGCAAATAGACATCCACATCGAACTAAATTTAATAGCTGAAATCAAAGGGATTACTTCAGTGACAGTATAACCCCCAATTGCTCAGACTAGTTGAACAACTTAAGCCATTAATAGCACTCTATGCATCACTATTTCCACATTGCTTAAATCAGTTGAAGTCAATATACTAGATGGTAAAAAAAAATTATTTATATGGTTGGGGAAACACATCATCATATTGTTAATCATATTTGGTAAAATTTATCAATAAAATATTGGAAGGGCTCGAACTGCTAAATCCGTTGAATATCATCAGTGATTTTTTCTCCCATCATCGTAATAATAAAAAAAATATTTATATGGTTGGGGAAACACATCATCATAATAACTGTATGTCTCCCAAAATGACTATATATATACCTTGAAGTTGCAAAACATTATAGTACTTGCAGTTTTTTCCCAGTAAGAAGAACATAAACAAGATAAAGCTAGGACAACAAGGTTTGTTTGGCATAATCCGAATTTTTCATTTTTTTTCCCAGTATTCTTAATGAATTTGTTTTTCAAAATTTATTATACTAGGCTGCTATTTTCAGCTTTCAGTTTTCTTAGACTAATCTAAAATAAGAAAGGAAAAAAATTGCTCCCACAGTTACATTTAACATTAGTATATATATACACACTTAATGTTTAAGTTAATTATTAATAGATCTCTAATAGTTTTTTAAATATTAAAAACCTACTCATAATCTTTACTTATTTCCAAAAACACCACAAAACCTTTATATAGATCTATTATTTGGACCCAAAATCTATAATTATTCTTAAATAACACATTAACACCACATAACTGGTATATATTTGTCGTTAGCAATTCTATCTCCATAAAATCCTCACCAGGACCACCGTCTCATTGCAGTGAACTTCTGTATGTAGGAGGTAGATTTGTGTTTAGTTGTATCATTTCTATAGAGCCCAATCACAATCTCACAAGAGAATGTTCTTGATAACTCTAGAACTGTTTTTAATTGATGATGTAGACTTGTAGTGATTGGGTTATCAATAGTTTTAGCCCTCAGAAAGCTTGTACATACTAGAGTTTTCTTTCCTAGGCGTAGGGGTGAAGGAACCTAAGCCGAGGAAGCCATCTTCCTAATGGTATTGGATCAGCCCTACGCTTACTTTCACTCGCCGCTACTACCTGCAATGACCGCTCTTAAAGCAAGAAAAAAGTGTGGAAATTAGACTTTCTTAAATACTCGATCGAGGGGATATCCAAAGTCCTTTCCCTTTAACAGTTGCGACAAGACCAGCCCCTTTAGCTTTTAGAACCCTCTTTCTCTCTGATCCTTCGTGCATTCTTTATCCTATTCCGATTCCATTTAGCTTTCTTTTAGTTGCCACCCTTGTTAAACTCAAACTCCTTTCTGAGTTCGCGACCCCTATCTAAAATGGATTTTCCCTGCTTTCGGTACCCTACCGAGAACTGATCTTCTGACTAGGAGGAACTGAGCCCATGGAAAATATCTGTTTGCCACTCTACAATTTGCCTCTTGTAGTCTCCTATAACCTAGGGTGTAGTGCTATGTATATAGCTTTAGAATAACAAGTTGGAATAGAACTGATACGACGACTAATGTGAGAACGAAAAAGGGAGCCGTTTGAATGCTAAAGCTAAGTTGCCATTGAAATGCCAGTTACAAATGTTCCAATGCCACTTTGTTTTGAGCGAGTTTGAACAACTCAGCAACCTTATCCGAATTCTCACAAAAGTGTTCTGAAGTTGTGCAGTTCAAACGAGCTTCGGATCTGTCCGCGTGCCTGGTAATTGTTACTCAAACAGAGTTCAAACGCAATTCAAATGTCAGCCGCACAAATGCCTATAACAATGGTTCAAACATTTCTGTGTATGTTGCCCATGTTTGAGAGCAAGTCCTACTTAACTAAGAATGCAAAACAACAAAGATGAATGACGGGCCCATTCACAGTGGTATAGTTGGTAGTAGAAATTAGGATAGTGTAGAGGATAGTGGAACTTAAGTTTACCATTTCGCTAATTTTCGCTATTGTACAGAAAAACGGCAAACATAAGGCCACCAAACGTCCATAGACAAAGGCTCTGCCGTCTAAGCTTCTTCTTCCTTTTCTAGTTTTTATTTTTATTTTTATCTTCACCTTTATTTCGTTTAGTATTTTTTTTTTAAAAAAATTGAAGGTGACCAAACAGCAATGTGATTGTCGTTTGAGGCCAAACGGCAATCACTTAGCCATACATTGTTGTTTGGTGAACTACACCACTGTGAACCTCCCAAAACTCGTACCTTAACTTGGCCTAGATTTACCCTAAGTTGTGCTACACCACAGTAGATGCTCTTAGTAGATATATTTAAGCAATTTTCTACACATCTATGCACTTAATTTCTGACCTATTTATGAAACAACCTCCATCCACTTCTTGATAGCTACTAATGCTACCATTTCTGGTTCAAAATTTGGAATAAAATGACACTGTGCTGGGTGTAGGTGAGCTTCTTGGAGGAGACACTCAATCTGATACGGGTGATTATTGGAGGTGGGTTAACATATACTTTTTCAGAACTTTTACCGTACCTTGATCATCTGTATGACTGTATGTCTAGTAATTCTTACTGGGGCTATACTTTTCTTAGGCTTATGATTGAAGGTAGTGGTAAAACTTGGAAGCAGGACCAAAGAATTTGGCTTCAACATGTGGAAACTAGTGGCTACGTACATAGTCATGACAAGAAATACACCCGAATTGCTAGAAGGCAGCAGGAGGCGAGAAGAAACCCTTAATTCAATTTGTTTAAATGCAAAATTACTAATGGCCAATTATATTGGTTCACAGTACTATACTACTATTTATATTATGCTTTCAGTTAGCACTTTTTGTACGTAGACCTTTACGCTAAGTCCTAGTTTCCCAGTGAGTTTATTTCCCTACTATCTTCAATCTCTTATAAAAGAAGGGAACTTCTATTTCTGCAGCTTCCGTGATTGCCTAATTTGATTTTGAATACTTCAGTTTTTAGGAATAACATGAAATGTGTCATATAAGGTGTGTTGTGCAATTAGGTTTGTATCCCCGTAATCACTGATATATCATGTTAATCTTCCTCATTCTCAATACTGAATTATAAACAAGATAAAGCTGAAAATGGTACTAAAAATGGAGATGGAACTTTCAACTTCCAAGCAGTAACATATCACATATGTGTGAATAATATATATATATACATATAGAGAGAACGAGTGTTTGCTTACCAGTATGCACGAGAGAGTTAAATCCCCAAATCCTATCCTCTTAGAACAAGAACACACCTGTACCATTAGAAATAGCGAACAAAATTGAGAACGTCGATAGAAAATGAACAGTTCAGATCTGTGAGAATCAATTCGGCCAAATCAGTGAAAACTCAAAGATCTAGAATAAAACTATTATTAAAATCAACAAAAATGTAAAAAAATAATAAATAATAAATAAAAATGAAAGTAGGTGCTTACCTGAATGAAAAAACCCAAAATCAAGGAAACCTGAAATTTGATAAATGACATGTAAGCCTAAAATTTGAACTCAATTCATGGGATTTGATTCAGGCTAGCGCGCGCGCGCACACACACACATATACAAATTTATAACCAAAAAATAAAATATCAACAAAAATTGTGTGAAAATGTAGCTCACCTCCACGGAAAGTCAGATCTGCGTTGAGAGAGATAGAAAAGTTAGGGTTTTAGTTTGATATGCTATGGTCAGTTTGACAAATGTCTATGCTTCCCAAATGATGTTGCAGTGGGGCCAGGTCTAATACAGTGAGACCAGTTGAATTTTGATTGGAAGTTGTTCACCTGCCCCACTGCCACATCATTTTGAGAAGCACTTTTGGGATAGAAATTTGGGAAACATATCATTACCATTTCCTTTCTTCATCCCCAAACAATCAAAAATCTAAAAATCATAACATATACAAGAACATATACATATATATATATATACATGAGTGTATGTGTGTGTGTATGTGTATCAACACATGGTATTTATACAACAACAAAAGTAGCTACTAAGAAAACAACCCGCATCACTAAAGATTGCCATGACGCATCCATTGAAGGTGAACATTGCATTAATGATCACTAGAAATCTAAATCAGATATAGAATTAAATATTCATTTCCCCTTAATTTCTCATTAAATTTCCGTCCTCACAAACTTCTTTTTATATGAGGCTCAATGTGATCACTTAAAAAATTAATCAGATCTTGAATTTTCTCATTTCCCGTTTAATTCTCATAGATTTGCATCATTTCCAATCCTAAAAAAAACACAACCCAAATTTCAGATCTAGAATTAAATTATACTACAAACTTCGTATTGTATGAAGCTCATCAACAATCACTTAAAATGTTGATCAGATCTTGAATCAAATACTCATTTTCCCTCTACTTCTCATAAAATTTGCATCATTTCTACACACAAAACCCCCTCCTATTCGAGCGTGTGAAAAAAAAATGTGGATCTGAGTACATATTTAAGTCTAAACTTGACAAAGGTTTAGTTGAATGCTTTGAGAGGTTTTACTTTTTTTCTAGATTTACTAGAGATCTAAATGTGATCTGACTTATATATGTTAACAATAACATTTAGATTCAAAGTATAATAAGGATGTAAAGAAGAAAACAAATAGTAGAAGATCTTACAGCTAGGAGTAGTGAGCTTCAGGATTCTGAAACAGCTATCATAGAGAGCCTCATTATCAAGAACCACACACTCATCAACATTTCAACCAGTTGATGAACAGAGAGAGTCGCACTATAAAGCTCAACCACTGTATCAGACACCTTCGGAGAAGGAAACACAGAAAAATTAAGCATCATCCGATCTGGGTATTCCTCTCTGATCTTTGAGATCAAAAGGGTTCCCATTCCAAAGATCCAGTCCCCCCTCCTAAAGAATGACACACTTGAAACCCTGCATACATATATATACATATATATATATCAGATCTACAAAATATGCTTATAAATATAGTTATATATGAACCAGATCTGATACTAATTATTGTATACCTTGTAAGGAATCGCAGTTCTCGGCTTCCTTACGAACAATATCAAGGACTGAATCGATGAGTTCGGCCCCCTCGGTGTAATGACCTTTAGCCCAATTGTTACCGGTGCCGGATTGACCAAAGACAAAGTTGTCGAGTCGAAAGATCTGACCTATCCATAACACCTAGCTCCAGATCCATGAGAATCGCTCGGGGAACGAACCGGCCACCGCTGGCCTCATTTTAGTAGACATTGATCCTCTCGAGTTATAGATCTGAGTCACCCTGGTACCGTCCGGTCGCGTCGATGCCGTGTTTGGCGCAGACCACTTCCCAGAACTTGGCTCCGATCTGGTTCCCGCATTGGCCTCCTTGACGAAAACCCTAGCATCGGAATTGCTGTGGTGATTTGAAGTGGTGGGGTGGTGAGGTCCTGGTGGCCATGGATAGAGAGAGGTGGAGAGAGAGAGAGAGAGAGAGAGAGAGAGAGAGAGAGAGAGTGAGCGAGGGAGAGAGAAGAGGGAAAATAGAGATGGGAAATGAAAACGTGAAAAGAGAAAAAAGAAGACCCAAAATTTTTGTGTATATATTTTACAATTTTTCACTGTACATAATAGTGACAAACTAGCAACAAACATTGTCACTGTTGGAACCGTGACAATGTTGTCTTTTGTCACTAATTTTTTGTTGTCACTGTCTTAGACCGTGACAAAATTTGTCACTGTTTGAAACAGTGACAAACTACCCGAAAAATAGTATGACAATTCGGCCAATTTGGTGTAGTGTGTTTAGAGGGTAAGATGACCAAAAGGCCCTTTCCCACAAAGGGCAATAGGACCAATGCATTGTTGGAATTTGTTCATACTGATGTGTGTGGACCAATAAATATTAGAGCAAGGGTGGTTATGACTATTTTATAACATTTACTGATGACCACTCAAGGTATGGATATGTGTACCTAATGCAGCATAAGTCTGAAGCCTTTGAAAAGTTCAAAGAGTTTAGGGCTGAAGTGGAGAAGCAATTGGGCACACATATCAAGGCCATTCGATCTGATCGATGTAGTGAGTACCTCTCTAATCAGTTTACTGATCACCTTGTACAAAATGGGATTCTGTCACAGTTGACTACACCTGGTACGCCTCAGCAAAATGGTGTAGCGGTAAGAAGGAACTGAACTCTTTTAGACATGACAAGGTCAATGATAAGTTATTCAGAGTTGCCATTATTCCTTTGGGGTTATGCTTTGGAAACTGCTGCATACATACTAAATCTAGTACCAAGAAAATTTATTCCCAGGACACCACGAGAGATGTGGATTGGGTGTAAGCCTTCTTTGCAACATCTCCAGATATGGGGGTGTCCAACACATGTGCTGAAAGGAAAGATGAGCAAGTTGGATTCTAGATTGGAAGTATGTTATTTCGTAGGGTATCAAAAGGGTACTTATGGATGGTATTTTTATGATCCAAGAGAACAGAAAGTGTTTGTTAGTACAAATGCTATTTTCTTGGAGGATGATTGTATCATGAACCATAAACCTAAGGAAATGATAGATCTTAGAGAGGTAGAAGGAGAGCCATCATTCCTACCCGGGGTTGATAATGATGTAAGACAAGAAAATACTACTTCTTCACCTATTTCCACACGAGTACCTCGATATAATGGGAGGATTATCAGCCAGCCTGATAGATACATATTCTTAGGAGATGTTTTTGAAGTTGTCTCCATGGAATCTAAATCTGATCCTGCCACACACGAAGAGGCAATGGCTGATGTTGATTCAGTTCATTGGATTAAAGCTATGAAGGTTGAATTGGAATCTATGGATTCCAATCAGGTTTGGGATCTTGTAGAGCTTCCAGCCAATATTAAACCCATTGGTTTTAAGTGGGTTTACAAGAGGAAAAGAGGATCTAATGGAAATGTTGAAACCTTTAAGGAAAGGCTTGTAGCGAAAGGCTATACTCAGAGGGAGGGCATTGACTATGAGGAAACCTTCTTGCCGGTAGCCATGCTCAAGTTCATTAGAATACTCTTATCCATTACTGCATACCTAGATTATACGATCTAGCAGATGGAAGTCAAGACTGCATTCTTGAATGGCAATCTTGAGGAGGACGTCTATATGCAGCAACCAGAAGGGTTCATAGCCGGTCGGAAAGGTAACTTGGTATGCAAGTTGCAAAAGTCCAGTTATGAGCTTAAGAAGGCATCCAGGAGTTGGAACATCCGATTTGACCAAGCGGTCAAGTCATTTGGTTTCATACAGAATCTGGATGAGCCTTGTGTATACAAGAAGTGTGAATGGAAAGTGGTAGCTTTTCTTGTTCTCTACGTTGACGACATTCTACTCATTAGAAATGATGTATTGACATTGTCAATGGTTAAGGTTTGGCTAGCTAGTACTTTCGATATGAAGGATCTAGGAGAGGCGAGCTATATCCTTGGGATAAAGCTCTTTAGGGATCGTAAGCGAAAGATAACAGGATTATCTCAAGCTGGTTATATCGATAAATTGCTAACTAGGTTTTCAATGGATAATTCGAAAAAAGGTTTGTTACCTTTTAGGCATGGTTTAGCATTCTCCAAAGACCAGTGTCCTAAGACACAAGAGGAGAGGAATCGCATGGTAGGAATTCCCTATGCTTCAGCAGTGGGAAGTCTCGTGTATGCGATGTTGTGCACAAGACCAGATATCTGCTTTGCCGTTGGCATGGTCAGCAGGTATCAGTCGAATCCAGGTCCAGAACACTGGACAGAAGTTAAGCACTTTCTTAAGTACTTGAGAAGAACTAAAGATTACATGCTTATGTACGGCGGTAGTGAGTTACACTACACCATATGGCCTCATTACTAATGGATATATCCGTTGGAATAAATGTTAGTAACGGATATATCCATTAGTATTTTAGCATTAGTAATATTACTAACGGATATATCCGTTAGTAAATTTTTACTAAATTTTTTTACTAACGGATGTTAGTAAATCAAAGGATTTCTAACGGATATATCCGTTAGAAAACAACTTACTAACGGTTTTTTCAGCTAATTTTAAAAGATTTATATTGAATACTAACGGTTTGTTAACTATTACTATCGGATATATCTGTTAGTAATATCCAAAATTTTTTAAAAAAAATACTAACAGATTTTCTAACGGATATATCCGTTAGAAATATGCATAAATCTAAAAAAAAATTATTATATGCTTCCGATTTTTTATTTTTTATTTTTGCACCTAATTAACAGGCATACTAATCTATACCAAACACAAAAAAATAACAAGATTAATATATATCCACCACAACAAAAAATAATCTAAAATAAATATAAGTAAAGCATCTATTCATGTCTAACTTACAAGCTCAAAATCAATATTGACAGTTCATAAGATATACTCCAACAACAACATTTAGGAATGAACTTAAAATCGACATTGATAGTGTTAGTTTGGCAAGCATTCCACTATAATCCTTTCGTTATTTAGAACCCCATTCGACAAACAAAACCTACAAAACAACTAAAAAAGGGACGAGAAAACACAGTTGTCAACTTTTCTATCCAGAGCGATCCAACCCTATCATTTGTCTTTTCTTCCACTAGCTTTATCAATGGTCATCATTTTTGTAGTGGATTCATTTTATCTCTGAAATAGTAAAGCTTGGCCTTCATCACTTTCTTCTTGTCCATCACTTTTATTTCCTTTATGTTCAGCGAGTACCTATCATCAGCAACTCATTTTGCCATGGTGTAGAGTATTTACTGAAAGCAAACTAGATACGTGATAGTCCAACAACAGTGATATTTACAGAACCAAATGGTTACATCAGAATATTAATTTGTGTTTATTAATATCACCGTTGTTGGACAACAGTGAGGAAAACATTTAGAGTGGAATTCTAAGTATATTAGAAGATTCCAACACTTGAGCAAACACCACCTGTTAGTGAACCATTCCCCAAGTGCATGTGAGTGAGTGAGTGTGAGAGAGAGAGAGAGGACTTGAGCGCCATGAAGTTTCAGTTAAGATAAGAGTCTCGCATGACGAAATCAAAATCATGAAACAAATAACTTATCGAATTATACATATATATGCACTAGTTAAACAGAGATTTGTAAATCAACAAACAAGTGTTCGATTTAGATAATATGGCTATACCTGACGAAGCCTGGCATCCGAAGCCCACGAAACCCGATTCGATTTCTTTAATCGCATCATGCTTAACACAAAAATTAGAAGATTAACAGACACAACCTTATAATCCAGTTTATATTGATTTTTTATATTTTGGATTTTGACTAGATAAGTAAGAAAAAAGGAGAGTTTGGGCTTGAATCTGATGAGAAGATGAAGAAGAAGAAGAAGGAGAAAGAAGGAATTAGGGCATGTACCTGCGGAGCTCGACGGCAAGGGACGCTGGCGAGGGGCGACGGGGAGGGACAACAACGAGGAGCGACCATATCTCCTCTCTCTCTCTCTCTCTCTCTCTCTCTCTCTCTCTCGGCTCTTCTGTGTGAGTGTCTTTGGGGGGGGGGATAGATTTAGGGCACGATCTTTATATTCTTTTTACTTTTCTTTTTCTTTCTTTTTTTCTTCTTTTTTTATATTACATATAATTTTGATAAATACATTCTAACGGATATATCTGTTAGTATTATTTTTAAAATCGTTAGAAAAAATATAAGTCCGCATGAAGGGTCATTACCAACGGAATTTTCTCATTACTAACGGATATATCTGTTAGAAATTAGTAACGGATATATCCGTTAGAAAGCTTAAAACATGTCCGTTAGAAATTGGTCTATTTGATGTAGTGTTAATTCCAGTAGGATACACTGACTCGAACTTTATGTCAGATAAAGATTTGAGGAAGTCGACGTCCGGTCATCTCTTTACCTTGGGAGGTGGTGTTGTCAGTTGGAGGAGCATTAAGCAAAAATGCGTTACAGGCTCAACTATAGAAGCTGAGTATATGGCTGCTTGTGAAGCTGCAAAGAAAGCTGTTTGGATCAAGAAGTTCCTTATGGAACTTGAGGTGGTACCAGCATCACTGTCACCTATTACGCTTTATTGTGATAATAGTGGGGCAGTGGCTCAGTCCAAGGAGCCAAGGAACCACGGGAGGGGTAGTGGCTTAGTCCAAGGAGCCAAGGAACCACGGGAAGGGAAAGTACGTAGAGCGGAAATATCATCTTATCTGAGATATTGTTCAACGTGGAGATGTGACTGTCACCAAGATTGCCATCGCTGATAATCTTGCTGATCTGTTCACAAAGTCCTTGCCACTGAAGGTCTTTGATCGTAATCTAGATAGTCTAGGTCTCAGATGTAATACTGTATGGTTGTGAGTGCAAGTGGGAGTTTGTTGGGTTTGTGCCCTCAAGCCATTAATTTATGTATGAGACATTGACATTTTAATATAAGGATATCAGCTTTACATTTCATTGTGTATGTTTCTTTCATGAGATGATTGTTTAATCCTTAAGTATCATAATAGGTAATTCGTGTATGTATGAGATACATATAAGTGAGATACGAATTACTATTCTTTGATACTTAGAGCTTGTCACGGTGGATGTTGAGACTGGATATCTCATCAAGTTTACACTACAGTATGATTAACTACCATTGGATGGAGTGATAAATCTCAATCACTGGAGTATGACTCTTAGTTAATATGCTAGTGCTTATAGTGCATTGATGGACCTGAGCTTTTCTATCAACACTCAAGACTGTCAATAGTTGATAGGAACTCATAACTTGTATAAGGTGCGTGTTCTTAATCTTCAGACGATTATGGACACAGACTATGGATATGGCTACTTTGACTTACCAATCGGTGAAGTCTATAGAAGATCTACACCTGGATATCTTGGGTATGTCATGTTCACAGGGTTGTGAACATATATCGTCTAGATAGAGTCTACCCTCTGATCCAAAGTAAGCATTCCCTTGAGAATGTCACCAAGTTGATTACTGAGAACTGCAGTCTTGTTGATAAGTAGTTATCAACATGTTTGATAATCATGAGAGGTGAATGGGACTCAATGAATACAAAAAGTAACCATGATTCAGGTTGACAGTAACAGTTATCCGACTACCTAAATATGATTACGAATGCGGATGATAGAGGAACATTAGTACACCATATAAGTCTAGTTGTCGCTTTGGATATGTTCTTTTACGTTGGAGTTAAGTTATCATTTTATAGTGGAGTAAACGTTAACTGACCAGTTGATTAGTTTGCTGATAAAAGCATTTGATCATGGGAATTAACAACTGGTCTGAGCCAACAATAAAGAGCCTAGGAGGTCCCACTCTTAGCTCCGCTAAGATACTTAGAAAGGCACTTGAGGATTATGTCAAGACAGGCACGATCGATCGAAGGAGTCTCGATCGATTGAAGTCTTGGCAGGTTTGACCGCTCGAATATGGTTCGATCAATCGAAGGTTCGATCGATCGAAGCCACTTCGATCGCTTAAACATTAGGTCGGTTCTGGGAATCTATAAATAGGGCAGCTGCATCCAGAAATCAGAATTTGTCATTTTAATACGTCAGAGGCTGCAAAAACTATTTTTAGAGCTCCCAAACCTTCTCCTTCTTCTCTATTAGGTTTCCCACCAACCCTAGTTCTTTCAGCTGGCATCCGCAGGAGTCATAATAGTGAAGACAGCCTAGTGGAAGTTGTTTCCATCAAGAAGAAAGAAAATCAGAATTGGGTTCAAGACCTGAGGTATAATTTCTTGTCCCCTCTTGTTAGTACGCATCTACGGAATCGACGAGTAGTAGATCCTGGGCTACCAATAAAGTTTTTGCAACTTAATCTTTCTGTTGCGCATTTAAAAATAATTTTAAACCTATTTTTCCAACATCCAACTACCCGTATTTGGTTTCAACAGCTCAGCAAAGCAAAACAAGATTGGGCTAGGGCTGAAAGGACATGGGAGGACCTGTGAGCGAAGCATAGGGACATTGAGTCGTCCTAGAGGCCGACTTTTAATCTCTATATATGTATAGTTTTTTTTATTCCTTTTGTAAGTAAGCTGTGCTCAGCTCTATTTAATACAATGAATCTTTTTATTATTCAGGCTCATAGTTAGAAAGAGGCTCGTATTCTAATCCAAGGTTCGGCTTGTACTCTAAATCAATGGTTTCCCATATAGTAGGATAATAGGACTTTAAATACTGACTGTTCATTAGCTTCGCATGAACCTCTACATCTATATCGCGCAGCCTATATGCCCCACCTTTCTTAACCTAGTGGACAATGAAAGGACCTTCCCAGTTGACCGACCACTTACCATAACACTTATCCTTGTCTTCGATAGGCAAGACTGCCTTCCAAACCAAATCCTCTGTGCAGAAAGACTTCTATTTCACCCTCTTATTGTATGCTAGGGATGCCTATAGTTTCTGCACTTTTAATGAGTCGCCGATAATCTCATCTCATCGAGCCCTTCTATCTCATCTATAATGCCTCAGTGTATTCAGCAGGCTCAAGCTAATTTTGTAGGGCTCTCCTAGACGATCGAACTATAACCTCCATAGGTAACATAGCATCATGCCCGTAGGTTAGCATAATTGGTGTTACCCCAGTACTAGACCTTTTAGACATCCAATAGGCCCAGGGTGCTTCGGACAACAGTTTGTCCCCTTCTTTTAGGTTCTCCTTGACCATTTTTTCAATGATTCCTTTGAGGATCTTGTTAGTTGACTCGGCCTGTCCGTTTGCTTGAGCATAATACGGGGTGGAGTTAAGAATAGTGATTCCTCTACTTTCAACGAAAGCCATAGTCTCTATTCCTATAAACACCAAACCCTGATCGACCGTGATAGTCTCAGGTAGGTCGAATCAGTGTATTAGATGTTCTTCTATAAATTTAATTACTGTAGCTTGAGTCACCATCCTGCATGGTATAGCTTTGGCCCACTTCGTAAAGTAGTCCGTAGACACTATAATGAAATAATGCTAGCCCGATGATGGTAGGAGTACCTTGCCTATTAAATCCATAGCCCATCCCCTGAATGGCCATGGCTTTATTATGGGCTGGAGTTCTTTAGCTAGTACTCGTTGAACTGGACCATGCTTCTGGCAGGCTTGACACCCTTTAGCGAAGTTGATGCAATCTTTTAACATAGCAGGCCAATAATAGTTGTACCTCCTTAAAAGCCACATCATTTTGGTACTGGCCCAATGTGCTCCACAAATCCCCTCATGGGCTTAACTTGCTTTTTGCCAAAGCACTTTAGGATCACGTCGTCACCGATAGGTTTCTTGAATAACTCCCCATCAAGCACCACAAATTGGACTGTGAATAGCCGTACCTTTTAGTCCACCCTAACATTTGGGTGCTTTAAATACTCAATGATAGGAATTCTCAATCATTGTCCTCTATTAAAATTGAATTGGTTATGGTATACCAACCTCTTTTTGCCACTGATTACAGTGATCGGGTTTGCACTATAATTGCTTGATTTTTCCCTATTTTTATGGGTGATGAGGCCGATCCTATCTTTGCTAGCCTGTTAGCCTCAGCATTTGTTTCCCTTGGAATGTAACTTACACTTACGTCATCGAAGGAATCCATGAGCTGAGTGGCCATAGAGTAAAACGGGCATAGTTCCCAACTTTTTATCTGGAATTCATCAGATATCTGTCGATAACTAACCCTAAGTCTCCTTTTATATACACGGATGATGCCCCTATCTCACAGTGTATCTCCATTCTGATGATAAGTGCCATGTATTCAGCCTGATTGTTAGTACACTTGAAATCGAGCCGAAATGACATCTTAGTCTTTATATGCTTAGGTGATACAATGACCACCCCTACCCCATCACCTTCTGCATTCTTGGACCCATCAAAGATTAATGTCCATGGAACTAAGGATGTGTTTAATGTTTTGGGTGCCAGTAACAAATCTCCCAGACCAATAGGGTCTGTGCAATCGGCCAAAAAATTGGCTATGGCCTGGCCCTTAACCGATTGCTATGATCAGCATTGAATGGCAAATTCCATGAGGGCCAGGGTCCATTTTCCAATTCGTCTGCGCATAATTGGTCTTGATAGCATGTACTTAATCACATTAGTTTGACATATAATGTAAGTGGAAATGGCTAGCATATATGTTCTTAATTTTTGTGATAAAAAGTACAATGGCAAGCACAACTTCTCAATCGGCACATAGCGCTGCTCGATTGGAGTTAAAATTCTACTTAAGTAATAAATGGCCTACTCACTACCTTGCTTATTGTCTTGAGCTAAAATATTTCCTACGAACCAATCTGAGGCCGATAGATGCAATTTAAGACACCTACCCTTCTTAGGTGGCATCAAAATCGGAGGGGTAGACAAGTATTGTTTTATCCCATCAAAGGCTTGTTGGTGGTTGTCCTCCCACTCAAACTCTTCATCGGTCTTGATCTTTAATAGTGGGGTCCATACTTGGGTTTTTCCTATGTAATTGGAAATAAATCTTCTAAGGAAGTTTATTTCTCCGAGCAACCTTTGCAAATCTTTCTTGTTGGCTGAGGCTTTTGTAGCTTGGATAGCTCGAGACTTGTTTTTATCTATCTCAATGCTTCTTTGGTACACCAAGAACCCCAAGAAATTTCCCGATGACACCAAATGCACATTTGAATGGATTCATCTTTGGCCTGTGAGTCCACAGTCTTTCAGATACATTCTGAATGTCAGCCAAATGTTTGGCATTACTTCCGGATTTAACCACCACGTCATCGATGTACACCTACATAAATCGCCCAATCATGTCGTGAAATATGAAATTCATGGCCTCCTGATATGTGGCTCCTGTATTTTTCAACCCAAATAGCATCAGAACCCACTCAAAGGTCCCAATTACCCCCAGGCACCGAAAAGCTATCTTCGGTTCATCCTCTTCGGCGATGTATATTTGGTTATACCCAAAGTACCCATCCACGAAGGATAAAATTTTGTGTTTGGCGGTCGAATCAATTAACTAATCAGCCATGGGCATCGGGTACTCATCCTTTAGGGTAGCTAGGTTCAAATTTCTGAAATCAATGCAAACCCAAAGCTTCCCATTCTTTTTCACCATTGGGACTACTTTAGAGACCCATTCAATGTATCTTGCAGTCCGAACAAAGCTGGCCAAAACGAGTCTCTCTATTTCCTCCTTCAACTTCAGAGTGACCTCGGGTGACATGCACTTAGGTAACTATTTGAACAATCTGAACCTAAGTTTGATTGGCAATCAGTGCTCTACCAACTCTCTAGATAATCCTGGCATCTCGTCGTAGTCCCAGGCAAAGCAGTCCTTGTACTTGTGTAAGAGTGTTATCACCTCGGTCGGGAACTATGATTCTAGCATCTTACTTATATATGTTGGCTTATGCTCTCCTTCATCACCCAAGTTAACTTTTAACAAGGGGTCTTGGACATCGGCCTTCAGATAATCCAGTTTCATTGTGGTCATTTCTAATTCATTCATTTGAATCTTTTCTTCTTTTGGAAATTCTTCCTCGTACATACAATCAGCCAAGTTAACCCCACCATCATTAAGGCCGATCTCTAGTCTCCTATTGTCTAGATATGTACACCACATGGCCATGTTGGCCTTTAGGACCAGTTATCTCCAAACTTCAGTTAGTTGTAGATTCATCGATAATGTCTTGTTCATTAATCTCCATCGGCCTTAACCCTTTAGTCCAATTGAGTTTGTGGTAAAGAGCCTTCAGATCCTAGGGGTTCCTTTAACAAAGGTTGTTGTATTTGGTTTTCCAATCTTGCCACATCCCAACAGTTTGACTGGCCCGATATCATCTTCATATAGAATCGTATCAACCATTTGCACACATACTACAAATGACTTAGTATCAGCCTCCACTACATTGGCTTCATTGCCTTTCCAAAAAATCAACAACTGATGTAGGGTAGAAGGGATGTAGTAGTTAGGATAGATCCAGTCTTGGCCTAACAGTGCATTGTATGTAGCCGATGTCTCCATGATAAAGAAGGTTGTCATGGTAGTCTTGCTTCCAATAGTTAGTTCTAAATGTAAGATACCTTTAGTCCTTGAAGGTGTCCCTGTGAAGCTCTGGATGTTAATTTCAATCGGAATCACCATCGACTTAGATTTTTGGAAAACTTTTAACATGATCTGGGGCATGATGTTGATAGTGGATCCTCCATCAACAATAATTCAATTTATTAGGACTCCTTCAATATGCCCCTTGACATACAACGGTTTTAGGTGCTGGGACATTTGATAGGTGGATTTTTCAAAGACCACCTTCACAGGCCCTCTTGATTTCTGTCACTCTTTAGCTTTCCACCCTTTCAGCCTTAAGATGGTAATCTTTGGCCGATTGGACTGTCGATCAGTGGCGTCCATATTCTTGCTTGTGGCCTCCACTACATCAGGCTTGACTATTTCTCCTCCACTCCAAAACACATCTTCTATGGTGGTTGATTCTTCAGACTAGCCCTCCACCACATCTCCCTTCATGGTCGCGGGTTGGTCTGGCTTAGCCATGAAAGACATGGGTAGAGTGAACACCATGTTTGAAGATAATTCCTTTACAATGGTCCCAAATTGGATCGATGAGTCATTTGAATATGAGAAATCATCAATCTTACCACCCATCGGGTCCATATTGTATTTACATTCCTCTGTTGCCTTTTCTTGCCTAAACTTCCCCTTTTGGGATTCAATGGCATGCACCGCTCCTTTGCCCGCTTTTTTTGTCAAACACGAGCTCTTCCTCTACTGGATCCTCCTGAGAATCGGACATAAAAGGTTGAAAAATCCTAGGGGAATTGTAAGCCCAATCTTCCAAGTATTGTATTTCCCTTTTAGCCTACCTTGCCCTTTGAAGTCTTCTCTTTTGGGATTTTCTATATTTAAGCACCACTGGGAACTTAGGGTGTTTGGCTCTATACCACTTTCCTTCACTCACTCTTGGTGGCAGTACCATCCTTGGACGTATGTCCGAAGCTGGGCCTTTTTTTGGTACATTCGTTTGGAAAACATCTAATCATGCCTTACCGCCAACCGGCTTGAATCTCTTAGGCTGGTGTACAATGCCGATGACAATTTAGGTTGCCTTTTAGGCTTAAATTAACCTTGCCTAGGCAGCGTAAGCCTTTCATGCATAGACCTTCTCGGACTATGCTCACAGTGTTCGCTCATCCTAAGCCTCTTACTCGGGCTGGCTGTCTCTTTCTTGATGTCAACCTTGCACCTCGGGCAGAGGCCTTGCTCAATTAGGTCCAGTTGTCATCGCAAATCGGCGATCAAACTATCTGTGTTTGATCAGGCCATTTCAATTTTGGCCTTGCATTCTGCTTACTTTCTCTTCTGATAAGTCTTTTAAAGTTCGTGAATTGTTACCTTCGACCCCTCTATGGCAGAATTGGCAATCTTCTTTCCCTCCCTTTGTTTTAGCCTTTCTTCCATTTTCGATAGGTCAACCTTCAGTTTGGGCATAGCCAACTTAGTAAGATCGGGCACCACCATGTTTGTGCCTATGATCTGGGGAAACGGATTTACATCGATACCCATGGCTTTGTCAAAAAACTTGAACACTCCTTTCTCCACATTTTCCTGTATCACATTACAAAAAATAACTTAATTGTTAGTAGAGTGCTTCCAAGAGTTATGCCATTTATAGTATTCTTTACTCTTAATGTCATCAGCCTTTGGGATCTGGTGACCATCACTCAGTTTAATCACTTTTCAACCAAAAGGGCGTCAAAAATTTGATCAGCCATGTTGATATCAAAAGTGTAATTCTTTCCTTCTACAAATGCCATCTTTATTGTAGTGGCGTTATTATTTATGGGTTTGTTTAAGGCATTGCATACAATTGGTCGTTTGTAACTCAATTCGGCCATATCAATTTCAGCTTTGAGGTCACAATCTGTCATAGGGACCTCGTAATTGGGGTCTTTGTAATACATTCACTTAGAGGAATTCTTCTTTTCCTATTCATCCAAAAGGATACGTTCATAATAAGTGGCCCTTGTGGCAAACTTGAACAGATCACGGAAATCAGTCCATTCAAACCTCTTGCGAAGCTCGAAAGACATTCCTCCTATTGCCATCTAGACATACTCATCGGGCAAAATAGTCTTGCACCTATATTTTACCTTTCTGAAACATGCTATATAGGTTTCAACTGTCTCCCCTACCAGCTGGTGCATTCTCGACAGATCCAATAGAGAAGTCTCGGGCTCAGTCCTATAGAACTGACCATAAAATAACTCTTCCATCCTTAGCCAATTTTGTATAGAATTGGTAGGGAGGTTGACATACCACATAAAAAGCTATTCTGGTGTAGGAATTGGGAAATAACCTCAACTTTAAGTTGTCATTACCACCCATATGGCCATACTGCACGATGAAGCGACCTATGCGCTCTTTGGTTGAGTGTTCGCTCTCTCCTAAAAATAGGGTAAAGTTTGGAACTGTATAACCTTAAGGGAAATTGGTTTGGTCCACTTCAGGCGGATATGGCCATCTATACGTCAGCCTCTCTACCCTTCTCATTAGTGGGCCATACTCTTCATGTATGGCCGCTACCAACTGCTCCCTATTGATGGCTTGTGGAACAATGGGATATGCTACCACAAGAGGCACTAAAGGAGGTGGTATTTGGTGTTGATTGTTATTGTCCTGATGAGGTCAAAAAATATTATTAGCTATTTGCCACCCAGCAGCGTAGGCAGGGATACCCGTATTACCGATTACTTCTATATTTTGGTCATTATGTTAAAAGATAAGATCACTGGTGTTACCAGACCAATGGGATCAGTAACCACCATATCGCTAGTTTCTCATGGTGCAACCAACACTCATTAGTCATATTTTGGAGGCACAGAAGAAGAATGAGGGACTTTAGGCATGGTTCTCAAGCAATACAATAAAGGAACCAGAGAATTGGAGTATTGGTGCAGACAGAGCACTAAGATGCAAGGGCAGATTTTGTGTGCTGGATGAGATGATCTTAGAAGTAATATACTGGATGAAGCTCACAAATTGTGAATGACTATCCACCCAGGAGGTTCAAAGATGTACAAAGATTTAAAGAAAAACTTATGGCGAGAAGGAATGAAACGAGAAGTTGTTGAGCACATATCTTAATGTCTTACGTGTAAGCAAGTGAAGGCAGAACATCAGAAGCCTCTAGGACTTCTACAACCATTACCAGTTTCCAAATGGAAGTGGGAGCATATCACTATGGACTTCGTGGTAGGATTGTCGAGATCTTACCAAAACCATGATGCTATTTGGGTAGTTATGGATTGAATTACTAAATCAGCATATTTTATAGCTTATAGTATGTTATACTCGGTCGAACGTTAGAACTGTATGTATATACAACATGTTGTATGACTACACAGTGTACCTGTATCAATCATATCAGATTGTGATTTGAGATTCACTGTAGAGTTCTAAAAGAGTTTATAGATAGCTATGTGACGCCATTGAACTTGAGCAATGCCTTTCATCCATAAACGAATGGACAGACTGAACGAGTTAACCAGGTGATGGAGGACATGCTATGAGTGTGTGTCATTGATTTTGAAAGCTCATGGGAGACTCATCTATCGCTGATAGAATTTGTGTACAACAATAGCCACCATTCGAGTATAGGGATGGCACCCTTTTAGGCATTATATGAAAGACTGTGCCGATCACCATTGTGTTGGGCAGAGGTTGGAGACAACCAACTACTGGGACCAGAGTTAGTTCGAGAAACTAATGAAAAGATCAAGATTGTGAAGGAAAGGATGCGTACAGCGTAGAGTAGACACAAGAGTTATGCCAATAAATGTCGCAGAAATTTGGAGTTCAGTGTTGGAGACCACGTACTTCTCAAAGTATCTCCGGTGCAAGGCGTTGTCACATTTGTACAGAAATGAGGAAAGTTATTATCGCGCTACATTGGACCGTTTGAAATTTTAGAGCGGGTGAGAAAAGTAGCCTACCAACTTGCACTGCCACCTAAGATGTCAGGAGTACATAATGTATTTCATATCAGCATGCTTAGGAATGTTGTACATGATCCGTCACATGAAATTAACTTCATGGACATTGAGGTGAATAATAATGTGACTTATACTAAAGGACCAGTCCAAATTTTGGATCAAGTCAAGAAGCTGAGGACTAAGGAAATTCCTCTAGTGAAAGTTCAGTGGAGACACAATGACGAATGCGAAGCTTCTTGGGAGTTGGTGTTAGGGATGTATACTAAAAGCCATGCTTTATGTAGTTAATTTATTATTTTAATAAAATTAGTTATTCCATTTTTATGAGAATCTGTGTGGGCAATGTTTGTATTATATTATTTATTTAATATTATGCATGTGTGTCTCTCATTCTACATAGTAGGTGGTTTGGTGTGTAGAATTTGGCTTACACACGGAAGATCAGACCACCAAATATTGTAGAATGTAAGATTTTGGTTTACAGTCTTAGATGGGATTGGACACACCATCGGTAGGACTGCAGCATGGTGTTGTAGTAGGTTTGTCTTGACTGTGGGAAACGGTACAGTTTCAACTCACTATGCTGGTACACTTTGTGTATTAAACAGGACCGACTTGGGGTAATTATCTTTATACTGACTTATAAGATAATTAATACCTCATGACTATTATGAGTGCTTATGCTCTAAATCCTAAGTTAGTTTATAGACACGTACATTTGATATTTACACTTTGATCCCTAAAAGGGTGAGATCCTTAAATGGGTCAATATCTCATTGGATTGTGTGGCAATATTAATTGTGTGGTGGATATTAATTAATGATGGAATCCATGTCTCAATTTTGGGATTGATAATATCCCCTTGAGAAAGCTTATAAGTTTTGATTATGTCAAACCCTGCAGGTGAATTTTGTATCCGACATATCAGATAAGTTAAGGAGAGGATCTCAAGGAATTTTAAGAGATTAATTAAATATGATTTTCAGTAATTATATTTAATTAATGGATATCTGTAATCTTAACATGGGGAGATAATAAGCATTTAATAACATGGAGCTCGAAATATATTTTTGAGATAAGGGTAGGAGTGCAATTATAATTCTTTAGTGGTATGAATTATAATTTATGGAAATAGGAATCTGATTCAGTTTGAATTAGGGTTTCCTAATTCCATAAGGAAGCATATTCCTTATTGACTTCTTATGGTCCCTATCGTAGCCTATATATATGCTACCTTGGCTCTTCTCTCAGGTTGCATGATTTCACATTCTAAGCTTCCCTTAACCTCCTAGCTTTCTTCTAGAAGGGTTTCCACCAAACCCTAGTCTCTGTGAGCATTCAAGAGACATAGGAGTGAAGATCGCTAGCGTCAAACAACTCTCACTAAAAGAACTTCGGACTGCTCGATACTGATTGAAAGTTGCTGAATTTTTTACACGACGTTCCTGACGTCGAGACGGAACTGCTGTAAAAAAATTCAAATAAATCGGAGATCGTTTAGTCCTTCTGACGAACACATCTTTGTCGGATCAATGTAATCGGGATTGAATCGTCACAACAATCAAAGAGAGTGTTATAACTGGGATTAGAAAATAGAACGTAAAGAGGGAAGAGCAGAAAACATAAAGGATTTCGAAAGAGCCCACACTCAGTTCGATATTCTGGCAGCAAAGGAATACGGTAGAAGATCGTGAGCTGTTATCGAGCCCGTGTTCTCGATTCGTCTACTACATCAATCCGTTTTTGCAGTTCAAGGTAACCCTAGTTTCCGCCCTTGTAGGGTTATTGTAGCTCTCACCTAAATTTTTTGCAGTACCAACTTATACGCACTGTCAACGGATTCTGGGAACGCAGTTTCCTAACAGTGGTATCAGAGCAACGTTGATTCTGCGTATGGGTTGGACGCAACCATGTTGTCCAATAAAACAGATCTTATGCGTGTTTTGATGGATGGATAGAACGTAGAACTGTGCTAACCCTTGTTTTGCAGCGTTCTTATTCCACTATTATGGTCACTAGTTTTGTGTGATTGGATCCCACGATGGGTTTATTCGTGGTTAATATTGCTGTTTTGATATAGCATGTGAACTCCTTTATGGAGGCATAGGATTTGTGTGTATTGGATCCCACGCTTGATTGATGCGTGGTTAGTTTACTGCAAATAAATAGCATGTGAACTCCTTCATGGAGGCATAGGGTTTATGTAATTTATCTCAAGTAAATCCGTGAAGATGGTTCGTGAGAGCAGTTTTACAAGCAATTTCCGAAAGCGATCTGGAAGCAGTTTCGGAACACAATTTCAGAAGGCAGTTTCAGAAAACTGTTCTGGAAGGCAGCTCAACCTCGTGTGTAGTGGCGACATTCTTCACAAGAGTTGCAGCTTGACCATAATAGTGGGATTCCTATTTTATTGTGGTTTCCTTATTTATGTGTGATTGAATGATTATTATTGTTTCATGTTAAATAAATAGGACAACATGGATAATTGTTCCTAGACCTATTTCAGATGTCTAGTTGCATGTTTAATTTATATTAATTTAAAATGATGGACAACTACATGTGTATTTAGAAATAAAACTAATTCCATAATTTGAAAGCATAAGTACTTATTTTCTAAAATCATGAGAATAGAATAATTTTATTATCTACACATGTGGGTTTCACAAGTAAGGATGAATTAATCCTTGTCAAGTATTCCATTATTTTTTATTAATTAAATTAAAAGTTTTTCTAAAAAATTATAACCCTCAAATTTTTTTTAAATTCTAAGTGGGAGAGGGAATTTATCAAGTATAAATCCCATGGTCCCCATCACTGGTTTGTAGATGATATGATTAATTTTGTGTGATGGCTGTAGTGCCATCCTCCCCATCGGATGCAGTTGATCATGGAATCATCGGTACAAACTTCTTTAAAAGAATATTTTGGGTGATTGTTAGAGTGGGTCACCTCTCCATCAGAGGTGTTCCTCACGGAACTCTTGACCTAGAATTAAGTGATGGTATACACTTAGCTATAAATAATAATATCCTCTCTATCTGAGTCACTGTTGTTATTTATAGGACCAAAGCAAGTCAGCAGTTTAATTTTACTAGGCAAGGTACATCGCCTGGATAGTAAAATTAAAAGGCAATTGCCTATCTGAACAAATGATGGATAGTATATGGCTTCCCATCGAGTCATACTATTCGCGGTGTATCAGGTTGCTGGCGGATTCCTTTCAAATATGGTAGAGGGAACCAATAATTTCAACTCGAATCCATAGTAATTTTTGCCCAAACGTAATTATTTATGTTATGTGATTCTCAGGCTTTTAAATGGGTTCTTTCAATCCACTTGCTGCTATACTTAAAGAAAACAAACTTACTGGACCAAACTATATAGACTGGAAAAGGAATTTGGATATTGTGTTAACTGCTGAAGAGTACAAGTTTGTGCTTACTCAAGAATGTCCTGAGCAACCTGGTGAGGGGGTAACCGCTGAGGAAACCCAGGCTCACAAGAAATGGGTCAAGGCTGATGAGATGGCGCGGTGTTACATTTTGGCATCCATGTCAAATGTGCTGCAACATCAGCATCAGTCAATGGCCAGCGCCTATGACATGATGGAGAGCCTCCGAGAGATGTTCGGGGATCAAAGTTGTGCTGCTAGGCAGGTTGCCATGAAAGACTTGATAAACACAACCATGGCTGAGGGGACGCCTGTAAGGGATCATGTTCTTAAGATTATATCTCTTCTTAATGAACTAGAGATCCTTGGAGCTAAAATTGACGGGGAAACCCAGGTCGATATCATACTCCAGTCATTGCCAGAGTCCTTTAAGCAATTCCGCCTCAATTACAACATGAATAAATTTAAATATACTTTGGCGAAGCTGCTTAAAGAACTCCAGGCAGCTGAGGGTCTCAACAAAAAGTCAGGGAGTGCTCTTGTGTTTGAGAAAGGTTCTGCTTCAAAGCCGAAATGCAAGAAGAAAATGAAAAAGGCTCAAAAGAAGGTCGCGGGTCCTCCGCCAATCCAAAGGCCAAGAGGACAACCAGGAAAGCCTAAAGGCAAATGTTTTGTTTGCAAGCAGCCAGGACACTGGAAGAAGCAATGTCCGGTTTATCTCGCCAGACAGAACAATCAAGGTAAATCTCATTTACTAGTTGTTGAATCGTGTTTAGCGGTCCGATCTACCGGTACCTGGTGTGTAGATACGGGAGCCACTGATCATGTATGCAATTCTTTGCAGGGGTTCCAGGGAACCAGGCAGCTCAGTGATGGAGAGATTTATCTATATATGGGAAATGCTACGAGAGTAGCAGTAGTTGCAGTAGGAGATCTACATCTTAGTTTTGGTAGAGATAGGAATTTTATATTAAGAAATTGCTTTTATGTACCTTCTATTAGAAGGAATTTAGTTTCAGTTTCTAGTTTAGTAAAGAATGGATATTCAGTTCATTTTAATAAAGTAGTAGTTATTAAAGAAAATAAACGTTTTATTTATTCTGGTCAATTGGTGGATGATCTTTATATTATAAATCCTATCTCTCCTATACTGCAACTTAATGAATTGAATAACACAAATAGTTTGCCATTTAAGAGAAAAGAACCTTCGAGGATGAACCAAACGCATCTTTGGCACTTACGCCTTGGTCATATTAATTTGAAAAGGATTCAAAGACTGGTTCAAAATGGGCCATTAGGCTCATTGGAAGTGGAGGCACTTCCAGTTTGTGAATCCTGCTTGGAAGGTAAAATGACCAAGAGGCCATTCTCGGCCAAGGGCTATAGAGCAAAAGAGCCGTTGGAACTGGTTCACTCTGATTTGTGTGGTCCTATGACTGTCCAAGCAAGAGGGGGATTTGAGTACTTTGTCACTTTCATCGATGATTACTCAAGGTATGGGTACATTTATTTGATGCGGCGTAAGTCTGAATGCTTTGAGAAATTCAAAGACTTTAAGGCTGAAACGGAGAAGCGTCTAGGTAAATGTATCAAGACACTATGATCTGATCGTGGTGGAGAGTACCTCTTGGGAGAGTTTAGGGAATACTTATTGGAGCAAGGGATTACATCCCAATTGTCTGCACCCCGTATGCCTCAGCATAACGGTGTGGCAGAAAGAAGGAACAGGACTCTTATGGACATGGTAAGATCTATGATGAGTTATTCGGATTTACCAATTTTCTTTTGGGGACACGCGTTAGAGACAGCCACATACATTCTAAACTTGGTACCTTCTAAGTCAGTACCTACTACTCCCACGGAATTGTGGACTGGGCGAAAGCCTAGTCTGCGGCATGTTCGGATCTGGGGTAGTCTAGCACATGTGCTGAAAGGGAATGCAGAAAAGTTGGAATCAAGAATAGAAGTATGTTTCTTTGTTGGGTATCCATGAGGAACTAAAGGTGGTCTGTTTTATAGTCCTAAGGATCAGAAGGTTATTGTTAGCACCAATGCCACATTCTTAGAAGAGGACTATGTTATGGACCACAAGCCCAGAAGTCGTATTGTTCTAGAAGAAATGAGAGGAGAGACACCGAGACATACTTCTTCGATACCAACGGTACGAGAAGAAACACCACAAGAAAGAGTTATTGATATTCCATTACCACGTCGTAGTGGGAGGATTATCAAAACTCGTGTAGATCCCAAACCAACCATTAACACGCAGGTTCATGAACCAGTACAGCATGCAGATAATGGTGTATTAGGTTCAGAATCTTCACAATGAAATATCAGTTATACACAGACACGGGTTGTGCCTCGTCGTAGTGGGAGGGTTATTATTCAACCTGACCGGTATATGTTCTTGGGAGAGTCTTATGATCAGGTCCCTGATGAACAAGGTATCGATCCCTGTAACTACAATGAAGCACTCCAAGATAAAGATGCAGATCTTTGGCAAAAGGCTATGAAGTCTGAAATAGAGTCCATGTACTCCAATCAAGTCTGGGATCTTGTAGAACCACCCAATGAAATAAAACTCATTAGATGTAAGTGGATCTATAAGAAGAAGAGAGGAACAGATGGTAAGGTGGAAACCTTTAAAGCAAGGCTTGTTGCGAAAGGGTTCACTCAAAAAGAAGGAATCGATTATGAGGAAACTTTTTTCGCCGGTGGCAATGCTAAAGTCTATTCGGATTCTCTTATCCATTGCTGCACATTTCGATTATGAAATTTGGGAAATGGATGTCAAGACAGCATTTCTAAATGAGAATCTTGACGAGGGCATCTATATGATGCAACCAGACGGGTTCATTGCAAAGGGCCAAGAACACATGTTGTGCAAGCTTAAGAAGTCCATTTATGGACTTAAGCAGGCATCTAGGTCTTGGAATATCTGCTTTGATCAAGCAATCAAGTCTTTTGGTTTTGATCAATGTGCGGATGAATCCTGTGTGTACAAGAAACATGATGGAAGAGTGGTGGTGTTCTTAGTACTATATGTGGATGATATCTTGCTAATCGGAAATGATATGGGGGTATTATCTTCTGTAAGGGTATGGTTATCCAGTCAATTCGATATGAAGGACTTGGGAGAAGCCGGTCACATCCTAGGGATCAATCTTATGCGAGATCGCAAGAATAGGATGTTGGGCTTGTCACAAGGCACTTATATTGACAATATTCTTGCAAGGTTTAGCATGCAAGATTCCAAGAAGGGATTCCTTCCCTTCAGACATGGAATTACTCTATCTAAGGATCAGTGTCCTAAGACACCTGATGAGATAGAGAAGATGAAGACAGTTCCTTATGCCTCGGCAGTAGGAAGCCTAATGTATGCTATGCTATGTACTAGACCTGACATCTGCTTTGCTATTGGCATGGTTAGTAGATATCAGTCTAATCCAGGGCAAGAACATTGGACTGTGGTGAAAAATATTCTCAAGTACCTGAAAAGGACTCGAGACTATATGTTAGTTTACCAAGTAGACAATCTTGTACCCATTGGGTACACAGATTCTGATTTCATGTTAGATAGGGATTCCAGAAAGTCTACCTTGGGATATATGTTTACCCTAGGAGGTAGAGCCATTAGTTGGAGTGAGGTGTGTCACTTCATGGTTTTGAGTCTAAGTGGGAGATTGTTAGGGATGTATACTAAAAACCATGCTTTATGTAGTTAATTTATTATTTTAATAAAATCAGTTATTCCATTTTTATGAGAATCTGTGTGGGCAATGTTTGTATTATATTATTTATTTAATATTATGCATGTGTGTCTCTCATTCTACATAGTAGGTGGTTTGGTGTGTAGAGTTTGGCTTACACACGGAAGATCAGACCACCAGATATTGTAGAATGTAAGATTTTGGTTTACAGTCTTAGATGGGATTGGACACACCATCGGTAGGACTGCAGCATGGTGTTGTAGTAGGTTTGTCTTGACTGCGGGAAACGGTACAGTTTCAACTCACTATGCTGGTACACTTTGTGTATTAAACAGGACCGACTTGGGGTAATTATCTTTATACTGACTTATAAGATAATTAATACCTCATGGCTATTATGAGTGCTTATGCTCTAAATCCTAAGTTAGTTTATAGACACGTACATTTGATATTTACACTTTGATCCCTAAAAGGGTGAGATCCTTAAATGGGTCAATATCTCATTATATTGGGTGGCAATATTAATTGTGTGGTGGATATTAATTAATGATGGAATCCATGTCTCAATTTTGGGATTGATAATATCCCCTTGAGAAAGCTTATAAGTTTTGATTATGTCAAACCCTGCAGGTGGATTTTGTATCCGACATATCAGATAAGTTAAGGATAGGATCTCAAGGAATTTTAAGAGATTAATTAAATATGATTGTCAGTAATTATATTTAATTAATGGATATTTGTAATCTTAACATGGGGAGATAATAAGCATTTAATAACATGGAGCTCGAAATATATTTTTGAGATAAGGGTAGGAGTGCAATTATAATTCTTTAGTGGTATGAATTATAATTTATGGAAATGGGAATCTGATTCAGTTTGAATTAGGGTTTCCTAATTCCAGAAGGAAGCCTATTCCTTATTGACTTCTTATGGTCCCTATCGTAGCCTATATATATGCTACCTTGGCTCTTCTCTCAGGTTGCATGATTTCACATTCTAAACTTCCCTTAACCTCCTAGCTTTCTTCTAGAAGGGTTTCCACCAAACCCTAGTCTCTGTGAGCATTCAAGAGACATAGGAGTGAAGATCGCTAGCGTCAAACAACGCTCACTAAAAGAACTTTGGACTGCTCGATACTGATCGAAAGTTGCTGAATTTTTTACACGACGTTCCTGACGTCGAGACAAAGCTGCTGTAAAAAAATTCAAGTAAATCGGAGATTGTTTAGTCCTCCTGACGAACACATCTTTGTCGGATCAATGTGATCGGGATTGAATCGTCAAAGCAATCAAAGAGAGTGTTATAACTGGGATTAGAAAATAGAACGTAAAGAGGGAAGAGCAGAAAACATAAAGGATTTCGAAAGAGCCCACACTCAGTTTGATATTCTGGCAGCAAAGGAATTCGGTAGAAGATCGTGAGCTGTTATCGAGCCAGTGTTCTCGATTCGTCTACTACATCAATCCGTTTTTGCAGTTCAAGGTAACCCTAGTTTCCACCCTTGTAGGGTTATTGTAGCTCTCACCTAAATTTTTTGCAGTACCAACTTATACGCACTGTCAACGGATTCTGGGAACGCAGTTTCCTAACAGTTGGAATCAGAAATGCGCGAGATGTTTCCAGCTTTGTTTAGTGACTAGCTAGCTCAGATTTTGGGGACGAAGTCTTTGATAGGAGGTGGATATTGTAATACCTGCAAATTTTTATTTTATTTTATTAATATAATTTCCAGTTCTAGACAATAATTATAAGATTTTCACTATAATTAATATTATTTCGGAGCGCGTAATTATACCTGTGCTACCCAACCATGCTTACAACCTAAGCCAACCCCCAAACAACCCCTATCAAGTAGTTGTGAGGTGTCTTGTGAGGTGTTATGTGAGGTGCGTTGTGTGCTTGAGTGCTTGTGAGGTGTCTTGTAAGGTATTATGTGAGGTGTGTTGTGTGCTTGAGTGCTTGTGAGGTGTCATGTGAGGTGTTATGTGAGGTGTATTGTGTGCTTGAGTGTTGTGTGTGTGTGTGTATATAATATATATACATATTGGTGGCCTTCCCTCTTTCCCTATAAAAACCCCTTCCCATTAATTGTTGAGCAAGAAAAAAAAAGAGAGATTGAAGGAGAAAGGAAAGGAAGAAATCCCAAACCACCCCGAGACCCCAAACCTACGGTGAGTTCCTAACTCAATTGGTATACTTAAATTAATGTCTGTATTATCCTTTGTTTATTATTATTATTTATGTAAAGTCTTGTGCTTAACATGTAGTGTCCCTAACCCAGTTCCGTTTTATATACCGTTCATTATTATTATTATTATCGATTAAACTTCAGGCTTTAATATGTTGTACCTCCAACATATTGTTTCGCTACTATTATTAATATTGTTATTGTTATCACTTTCCGATTAACCTCGTGTTAATATGTTGCACCCTGAACACTTTATCACCGTTATTATTTGTAATACCCTGTACTGCCATTATACTTTTATAATACTTTTGATATAAATAAGATTCAGTATACCTGTAATTTCCTTTACTAAAATTTTGGTTTCAATCGATCGAGAAAGCTTTGAGCGATCGAGAGTTTCATTCTTTAATCAATCTAATCCACTTCGAGCGATCGAACCTCTACCGACCTGAATTATGACGTGGAACCCTTTCTTAAGCAATTGAACCCATCTCAATTGATTGAACCCTGACTGACATGTTCTCAATCAATCGAATCCACTTCGATCAATTGAACTTGGTATTTCTAGTATACGTGTTCTGCCACTTGCT
Organism: Hydrangea macrophylla; assembly: GCA_033977485.1. Taxonomy (NCBI): domain Eukaryota; kingdom Viridiplantae; phylum Streptophyta; class Magnoliopsida; order Cornales; family Hydrangeaceae; genus Hydrangea; species Hydrangea macrophylla. The sequence goes on from CM066999.1 coordinate 62,034,155, forward strand.
CCTTCCTTTGTCTATATATATATATATATATATGTTGGTTTGTGTATGTTTGAGGTTGCTGAATTTTAGAATAGATTAGAGAGATATATAGTTTATATATATATATACTCATATATATATACACATACCTGTATATATATTATACACATACACACACTCTCGGGCTAGAAAGAATAAGAAGAAGTAGTAGAATGAGGGGAGAAAGAGAAGGAGAAATAAAAAAGAGGAGAGAAAGGAGATCACCCTGAGGAACCCGCGGCCACCCCAAGCTTGCTGACGTCACTGTCTTTACCAATGAGTGTCGATACTCTCTTAGTAGCGTAGATATGTATGTTTATATATGTTTCAACAAGAAAGAACAGACCCCAAACATACATGGGAAGTCCAGTTCAGTTTGGAAAGAAAACCAACGTTCAATCGATCAAACTGATTTTGAGTGATTTAACATAAACAGACTTCAATCGATCGAACATTGCTCATCGATCAAACTTCAATTTCCCCAATCAATCGAACCCAGTTCAATTGATCGAACTTTACTTTTGTCAATTGATTGAAAGGGCTTCAATTGATCGAACTTGACAGAATGTTAAATGTTTAGTTTGTTTATATCCAATGAACTATTAAGTTGTATATTATCATGTGATGATTGGTAGGAGCGGTATTGGAATAATGTACACGTTGAATAATGGGATTAATGCATTAAATAGTGGAACCAATTGTATAATGATGAGATAATGTTGTTAAGCGAATGAGAAGTTAACGTGCATAGTAGTGGGTCTGTCAACCACAGAGGTCGATATTATTTATATTTATGCGTATGAATGCGTTCGCTAAGATTGTGTGATGTTAGGTGTTGGGATATGATCAGACTACTTGTTAGGTTGACATATGATAGAATTGGACTGCTTGTCAGATTTGGGAGGGTACATGATGTAGGACTTCGTGTCGAGTCTAATAGATTGAGGTTGGTGGCTGTAATGTTTTGGGGCTGGAGTGTCATAGAATATCGGGGCTGCGTGCCATAGCATATTGGGGCTACGTGCCGTAGTAGCATATCAAGGTTGCATGCCGTAATAATATTGTGATATTCCTGAGTGCTGAAGTATTGTTGAGTGCTGTAGTATTGTTGAGTGTTGTGGTATTGCTGAGTACTGTGGTGGAGCTGAGTATTGTAGTAGTCTAGTATTACACCCCATTTTTATATATCGACCTTAGAACTTTCCAATGCGTGGTTTGAATCATTACTCTGATGGTTTGACTTTGGTTATGCACAATGTGGTGACTTACAACTGTCAAGGCCTACGGGTCTAAAAAGGAATTTATTTTCTCTATTTTTGCTATTGCGGGGCGTGACAATTCCAACTTACTCGGGCTCAAAAACCTTTGATGGTTTTTGGGTGCAAACAAAGTCCTTTCCCTGTGTCACCATAAACTGAAAAGCTAGACATGGATTATCCAGGGCAATTATGCCATTAGCTAATGAAAGTCAAATAAGTGAAATACTAACAAGGTATCAAGTTGTGAAGTGATTACGAGATTAAGGCGTTATAAAATATTATTTTACCACTAATATATTATTCCCTTTTATTCATTCTCTTTATTAACTCATGATTAGAAGTTATACTCGTTCTACTATGCACCAATTGACAACACTCTATCGATTGATGAATAGACTTGATATTAATACTCTATGGATACACCATTGCTCCAGTTCACCACTTTTAAGAGCATACACACAGCTCATCGCTTTTAAGAACACAATTATGAGCAAGATACATCATTCTATTGCCATGACTCATGTAATCTACTAGTGACCCATGTTCACTGCTTTTAAGAACATATTCATAGCTCACCGCTTTTAATGACACAATTATGGATCACTAGTCTATCTTTAGGCTAATTGGTTCGGCTCACCACTTTTAAGAACATATGCACAGCTCACCGCATTTAAGAGTATATCATGACCAATGTCTGCCCATGCACAATTCCCAATTCTAGCAAACCTACTTAGTTTCGCACTAACACTGATATATGACATTTCTCATGTGGCCGACAATACTGGATACGATAACTTGACAACATGATTTGATTCGATACTTTGTATGCTAAACCAACATTATTAACCCACGAGGGTACAAGTAGTACAAGGATGTTATCCTTAAAGTTACTATGTTATGGCGTGTCAATATCTCTTTCATTACTCTAGTACCACATACGATAAAACATAGAATAATGTATGAATAGATAAATAGTTCATAATATAAAACAACATGAAATATCAACATTCTATAAGTAACAATCAACTTGGAAAGGGGTCTAATTGATTGGGTAAAAGACAATGTCATTCGATTGTACAACATGACAATCGATTAGGTTAACAATTATACCAATGGATTGGGAAACATGCTAATCGATTAGGTTACAATCTATGACAATTGATTGGAAAAATATTCCAATCGATTGGAACATGCAAAGTCTTCTTCCCAAGAACATACAGTTTAGAACTAAAATTCGAGGGACGCATTATATGTCTTTCCTTCTTTTAAAAATGTGCAAAAATAACATACAAACGTTAAGAAGTGAATTTAAAACTCTCCTAGAAAGAGGGGGTATGTGTGTGTTAGCTTTGGAAAGCTTGAGCTTCAATGGTGGTCTTCTCTCTCTCTCATCTTCTTCTCTGTCTCTTTCTTTAATCTTTCTTTCTTTCCCTTTTATGATTTTCCTTTCTTTTCCTTCTTCTTTCTTCAGCTTCTTGTGACAATATATGTGTGTGTAGGTATATATAAATCTGGTTGTATATATATATGTATATGTGAGCACATATGTGTTTTTATATATATATCAATCTCTGCCTCTCTCTGTTTCTCTCTCTCTCTCTTTCCAAATCAGACTAAACAAACAAAATACAAAAAATTCATCCAAAATATATAGGAGAGGAGAGGGACAAGTGTTAACACACTATGCAAACTAGGAGACCAAGTTCTACGAGAGTATAATCGATTAGGATCATGTCCATTGATTGGTGACATATATTTATAAGGCAATCGATGGTATAAGTCCAATCAATTGGGTCAAGGTGGTCAGAAGCCAATCAGTTGGGATAAGGTCCAATCAATTGAGGTACTAATTTAAGCAATAGATTTGTTAAACAGGTCCAATAGATTGGCTAAAGTGTTACACACCCCAATTTTGACCAAGTGTCAAATTTAGGGAATTGTTACCTCCAAAACCGATGATGACAGTGTTCGACAAATTTTGGATTTCCAAGGTGATTCAAGCTCTTCGAAAGGCTCTTCAATTTCAATTTCAAAAAGAGAATTAATTAAGAAAGAAAGAAAAAGGAAGGAAAAAGGGAGAACATGATAAAGAAAAGAAAAATGACACGCAGCGAGGCCTACGGTAATCACATGATGTTGCAGCGGTACTCACTGTGAGCTGTACAGGAATTCATTGATAGCCATCCTGGTAATTACTGGATGCCATAAACAACTCGCCAAATACCACGACAAAAGGAGTTTTGAAAGCAAAAAAGAAAGAAAAAATAATAAGTAAAAAGAAAAATAAATAAAAAAACAAGGCAAAATGAGATACACAAAACGACGGCAGTCCACGAGTTATCCCCGGCATTCTCTGAGTGCCGCTCTGGCACTCAATAAGTGTTGTGCTAGTTGTTGGAGAGTGCTGTTCCAGTGCTTACTGAGTGCCACGGTCAACTCCACCAAGTTCTGCATTTTTTCAACAGCCTGCTTTTAAAATAGTAGGCATTGTACCATCAAAAGTACCTTCAGGATTAGGGTTTTTACCCCCGAATTCACCAAAATTACCCTTAAAATTTGCGTATATAAGGGGATGAATACCCCCATTACAAAGAAGGATTCTTGAACTACTTCTTGAGATAATTAGGAGCCTATTGAGAGAATATTAATTGGAGAGAATTAAGAAAATAAAAGAGAAATTATTGCAAGGGATGGAAGAAGAGCTTGGAGATTCTTGTGAAGACCTTCAAACCATAAAGAAGTTGAGGATAATTGGAGGTAACCTCTAATCTTAATTAGTCCTTAGTTCAAGTTCAATCACAATTCATAGAACTACTTAGGATCTTTTGCATATTTTCCAAAAGTCTCCTCCCACCTCATTTCATCACACACTACTAGAATTGTAATTGAATTCTCATTTGTTTTTCATTGACTTGGATCTAAATAGCTTTGGGTTTAAGACCAAATAATGTCTAAAGTTTAGTCTAACTTAGAACATCAATTGAGTTTTGATTTCATCTCCTTTTGTTTATGTTCCTCTCTTGAGATTCATGAGATCTTCAATATCTCATTTAATTCCCTTGAGTTTGATCCTTTAAATGCCATATAAACTTATGATTTAAATGGGAATCAAGGTAGGTCATAACGATATCCATACACAATTAGTGGATCCAAGTCTTAATTCATGATTTGGATCCTCTAATTTGAAGCCTCATGAATTCTCTTCATATTCCATTGAGATTCATATAGATTGTCCATAATTAGCCTCCAAGGATCATTAACTTAGAAGGAGAATTAAATGAAGTGAATCAAAATTCATCAAAGATCATCAACTTGAGAGACAAATTAAGGCTTAAGAACAGTCAACTCCAATGGCTTAGATGTCAACATTGGTGCAGCGATTTCATAAACCAACTTTGATTAAGAATTTCTAGTTAAATCATGATCCATTGGAATTGAATAAGACAAATTGGAATATGTCCATAACATAAAGATCTACCACTGCATTTTTTACTTTGACTTAATTTGGTGGTTAGGATGGTTTGATCTTAGGACTTGTAAACTAGTCATTCTCTGACCAAAATTTCAAAATAGTAAGTCCGTATTGATTTGAATAGATCAGAGCCCTAAACAAATATTTTTTACTTCAAATAATTTTTTCCAAAAATTAAAATGTGTTAATGAGATCCCCTATATGATTGGAATATTTCACATTCATTAACTATTTTTAGAAAATCATACAAAATCTCTGGATAGAGAGTTTTTAAATTCTGAGTGATATCTGGTTTTGATCCAATTCCCAGAGATTGAGCGTTTGATCTTTGATTTTATTTTTGGGTTAGAAACTAGACTCACAGAGGCACCATGTGTCCAAAAATCATTAAGATCAAACCATAGGAGGTGTGCGTTTCCTATTTTTGAAAGTGTGGTCTGACCTCTGCAATTTTCGAAATTCTGTGATAGATTTGATAAACTTTACAAATAATGGTCCGAAAGACTTTTCCATGACCTAAGGCTTGAAACATGTTTTGACTATGATTAGTAGGACTTAAATCCAGAGGTTAGATGATCCAAACCAATGAATGATTTATAGCTTATTCATGTTCATATTCACGCATTCATTACACATGCATAGATTTTAGCAATTAGGACATCACCTTGTATTGTGCTAAGCCATAATTAGTTTAACATAGCTATGGATTCCTTGTGATCATGTTGGGAATATACCATCTCTATATGGACATTACATTGGCTCTTAGTTGAGACTTGTATATCTATAGAGTTGTTATAATTTCAACTAGTTAGAAGGAATTCATAATCGTGTCAAATCTTCCCATATTTGATAAATTTAAGCTAGGGGTTTGATATTTAGGATTTGATATTACATCTTGTTTAAAACATGTGGACTAACCTTTGTTTTGTAGCGCTAGAGAGGCATGGTTTCCCGACTCTTCTCTAGTTTATTTATTTCTTCATTTTATTGATTTTTGACTTCATGCGCGATACTTTAGATTATGGTTTGCCTTATGTGTATATAATAATTAGAGATTCATTTTTTTTAGGTTTTCTATTATTTACATGCATTGCTTATTTCTATATCGCAGCTAGATCTCGGGTAAGTTTCCTTGTTCTCTATTTTGCATATCATTTTGTTTGCTATTTGACCTATATGGTTTTGTATGCCTTTTATCGTTAGCAATCTTGAACCCTTTTCAACATGCTTTTGTAATAAATATATATATATATATATATTTATGCATTAATTGAGGGCATGCTTAGATTAATAATTCGATTAAAAAGGATGTTGAGTAGAGGACTATCGCGAGATAGGATGAGAGGGGGTGTTTTAGTCTGTCAGACTCCTTTCCCTCTCATTCCATAATCCCCGGGCCTAGAAATCTTTGGTTTCCAAAAGATCGGTTTGCTCTTAAAATGGTTTTTTAATTTTTTTTTTTAAATTATTGGTGACTCGTATTTGAATTTTGAATTTGAAAAAGTTCTATGCGATATTCACAATTTGGCGACTCTGCTAGGGATCAAACCCAGAATCTCTAGTTTCGCAGACCAGAATTTCTAATTTTAGTTCACTCGAGAATTAGACTTGAAAGCATCCTTTTAATCAAATGAATTAATTTTGTGTGCCCGTTGCATTATAATTGCATGTTTTGCTAGTCGATTGCACGGAACTATGACCTTGGAGGCTTGGGGAAACCCGGTCAGTCAAGCCATCATGGGACTATGCGATCACCCTTGATCTTGTACCATGTGTTGGTATATAAAGCATCCTATCGGATGTGTGTCAAGGGTCCCTTATTTGACCAAAATTCGGCCTTCGCATAATAGCTTCTATAGAACCTTTTAATCTTAGCAAAATCAATTCTTGATTAGGATTATGTGCTAGGGAGTTTTTGTATGCCCAAAAGGGATTATTTGAGATGATGACAATGCTTGCTTGATGAAAGACTTGTAAACCCTTTAATCACCTTTTAGCAGTTCCTTCTCATGTCTCATGACATTTGGGGAATATACCAGATTTTTTATTATAAGGTTACACTTCTTATATCTTGTTAGCTAAGCGTCATTGACCTTGTATCTCATGAAAAGTACGATGATAATCCAATCATGTGATCCTACTACACAAAGAATTTTAAAACCACCTTTGAAAGCAAACATATTTTTTTTCAAAAGTATTCAATTGCTCTTTCAAAAATCTTTGGAGTTCACTTTTTGACTAAAATTCCAAGTTGACCCTTGTGGAGGTATATTTTCACATTCTCATCTTTGGAGGAAAAATCTAAAATCTTGGGAATTATTTTTTTATGTTTTCCTAATGAATTTCAAAAGCGAAATTACAAACCAATCATCTTTGATTAACACCCTCGTTTTCAAAAGAATATACCTCCCAAATGATTTTAAAATAAGGGGCAATAAGGATCACAATGAAAGGAGGATTAACGCACTTGACATAGGTGAGGATTTTATGTGCTTATGTGTATTATGCGTTAGGACTAGTTTTCTTTTTTTTGGCATATAGAGTAGGCACACACACACATATACATTGTATCCGTGTGACATATGGACCATTTGTAAATGTTTTACTAGGTATTTATGACAAATGAAATCAAATAAAGATCAAAAAAGGGATAATGGTAAAGGAAAAGAAAAATAACAAATTAAAAATTCTTTTGAAATCATTAAAATTCTTTTGTAGGGCAGAAATAGCTCATGATTCAGGCATTGTCTGGTTTAGAGGTCCCATGGTGAGATTAGTGAGAAGAGAAAGTAACACTCAAATGGCACTCGAAGTAAATACCAGGGAAGTAGCAGATTTGAGGGCAATAATAGAAAGGCAGGAAGAGCACATAAGACGATAGGCTGAGAACATGAACTGCATGATGAACATGATAGAAGCAATGACTCGCCAACCATCGCCTGTAAATCCGCAGGTTATCAGCTCACCCCCTCCAATGGCAAAAGAAGAAGACTGGTATGATGATCAGGAGGCACAAAGGGCTGATGTGCCGCGAGGTGAAAGAGAAAGAGAAAAGACTGAGAAAGTAAGAATAATGACTGAGAAGGTTGAGAAGCTTGAGAGAGTGCTACGTAAGGCTTGTGGATTTTTTTACCTATTTGCTAGAATTACAAGGGTTATACGATGGGGTCCATAAGACGTTGCCTTTTGGTTTCAAAATGCCTATCTTTGACAAGTTTGATGGAATTGGGAATCCTCATAGCCGTGTCAGACTGTGTATCGGGGATTTTCAGCCTAGTGGGTTGACCACCGCCATGATGGCCATTTTATTTTAGCAGACTGTAACTGGAGCTGCCTTGGCCTAGTATCTCACGCTCGAATCAAGCAAGACTAGAGTTTGGGAAGAGGTGGTCAAGTCGTTTGTAGCACAATACGAGTACAATCAAGACTTGGACATCACAGTCTGGCATTTGGAAACCACCAAGCAAGGGAACAAGGAATCATTCACTGAATACCCGAGTCGATGGAGGGAAAAGGCAGCCAAGATGGTACAAAGGATGTCTGAGAAAGAACAAATCTAGATGCTAATGAAGAACCTTTACCCTATCTGCCAAGAAAAGATAAGGTTACAATCAATCAACACTTTTTCCGAAGTCCTCGATGTAGGAACTAGGATAGAGGATGCAATCCAAGAAGGGGTAATTAAGAAAGAGGAGAAACCAAGCAGGTACAAGAGGCCAAACTATGGGTCAAACGGAGGACATTTTAGAGGTCACTCGAGCCCCACCCATGTCAATGCATTAAGCGAGTAGGAGAGGAAGTTTTACATAACGAGAGGTCGACCAGGAACGGATAAGCCACAAAGGTAGTTTTCTAATTTGGGAGTTTCACTATCAACTGCCCTTGACAGGCTGACGACGAAAGGACATCTTCACCCATTTGAACCTCGGTCCTTGTCAAATCTGCTTCCTCGAAACTTTTAGGAGGATCTCTATTAAAAATTTTACCAGTAAAAGTGTCATGCTATGGATCGATGCACAAGGTTAAGGCATGAAATTCAATATCTCATCAATAACAAGGTAATATCTGAACCACCTGTCAAAGCTCCTAACGTTACCAGAAATTTGTTGCCAAATCATCATGATCTACTGCCACCATAGGGCTTCTATTTCTTGGGGTTAGAGAAGAAGACTTTCGATCCGTCCAAGCTGATTACTAAAGTTGGAAAACCAAAAAAAGCCTACCAGTAGCCGAAAGATTTCAATCTATACTCTTAGAAATAAGTCAGAGGATCATAGAGAAGAGAACGAAGTTAATGGCCACGATGGGTTGGTGGATTCAAGAAACTAACAATCCTGCCTGGTACACAGAAGACAATAGTCAAGATATAGATCAAGTGGAAGATGATCTGTGGTACGAGAGTGATGGAGAGATAGAAGTGAGGAAAGAAAGTTCTGAAGTCGCTGGAGAAATAGACAACTTGTGGCTAGAGAGGAGGTCAGTCATTTGACCTGATTGGGAAGATATTTTAAACCACATGAGCTGGAAAAAGATCACCCGGGGAAAGAATTAGTCAAGGGAAAAGGAAAAATGAATGAAGAAGAGGAAGAGGATAAGGTCTTAAAACAAATGAAGAAGACACAGGCCAATATCACCATCTTGGGGTTACTAATCACCTCTAAACATCATAGATAGGTAGTTCAAGATGCCTTGAATTAGTTCGATGTTTCTATCAACATAGCACCTGAGGATCTCGTGGGAATGATCGGCAGAATTTTGACTCTAAATATCACCTTTTCCTCGTATGACTTACACCCCAGAGGGCCCGCTTACAATAAGCCACTATACATCACTATTGAATGCTTGGGGAATACTGTATCTGCTTGTCTCATTGACAATGGGTCTACTCTAAATGTATGTCCATTCCGAATAGCCAAGTGAATGGGTCTATATGAGTCAAATTTCATACCGTCTGAGCTGAAGGTAAGAGTATACAACAATACCAAAAGGACGGTCATGGGTATAATTTTCCTCAATCTTACCATCGGGTCTTCAAAACGAGTCTAGGAGGGTTTGAGTTCATCAATATGTTGGAGGGAGTAAAGCTAAGGGAGTTTCTGCCACTATATTTCAATCAGTATGCAAGTCCGCTAGTCGCCAGAATTATGAAAAGGATGGGTTTCTTCCCAGGAATGGGATTGGGTAAAAATCATCAAGGTCTGCCAGAATTTCCAAGCATTCCAACACACACCCATACTCACAGTTTGGGTTATCAGTCGTTAAAGAAAGAATTGAGAGAAAAGAAGAAAACAACTAATGCACCGATAGACCCTTATCAAAAGATGCTTAATGGGTACTTTGTGAAGGAAGGAGAGGATTTCCCTTTCTATGGTTTTCAAGAACCATGGGTGGATCGTCGTGATAACCCTTTGAAGCCAGGGTTTGAAATCTTCTTCCCTCATGAATTTTTCGAGTATGAAGACCTATATTTACAAGTGCCCGTGAAGCCTGCCATTGTTAAAGATTAGATCGGTACGCTAGATGGTCCAGTTATGCAGAACCTGTTCGACGAAAGAAGTGCAAAAATTAAAGAGAAGACCCGAAAAGAGATTATAGAAACCGAGGTCTGGGAAGAGTATGGTGAGGATATGGTGGAAGAGGTGCTGGAAAAAGATAAGGGAAATGACAAGGAAGAACCAGAGGGAGCAAAGACAGAAAGACGGGATGAAATGGGAAAGCTTCCAGATTGTGCTACCATAGAGCTCAAGCAAGGAGTCAACAAAGAGTGGGTCTTCGAGTCTAGTGATAAGTAACCCCCTCCCCGGAGTCTGTAATGGCCCAAATGAGGCATCTTACTATTGCTATGTCTGTTGTAATCACCCCGAACAAAGTTAATGAAAGTATGACTGATTCTGCCTACTCGAATGTGCTTAATGAATGTGATGAATGTGATAACCATGAAATACCAAGAGAATTGCAAAAACTAATCGAAAAAGTAAAAGAATCTGCATGCAAAATCATAGAGAACACTCTAACAATTAATCTGGGAAATGACGATAATCCACAAAATATTTTTACTGGCTCTACATTTAGCAATGAAGAAAGCAAAGAATTGATCAGTCGATTAAATGAATTCAAAGATATTTTTACATGGTCTTATAGTGATATTCTAGGTATCGATCCAGAGATAGTCCAACATCATATCCCCCTCTTTTCTAAATAAAAACCAATAAAATAAAAATTGAGGCAAATATGGCCTGAACGGGCACTTAAAGTAAAAGAGGATGTTGAAAAGAAATTGAGAGCCGAATTCTTGATTATCACCAAGTACCTCGAGTGGGTTGCAAACATTGTGCCAGTCCCAAAAAAGGATGGTCGTTTTAGGGTGTGCGTTGATTTTCAAGATCTAAACAAGGTTAGTCCTAAAGATGATTTCCCTTTACCTCACATTGATGTACTGGTTGATAATACGGCGGGGCATGAGTTATTATCTTTCATGGATGGATTCTCGGGGTATAATCGAATTCTCATGGCACTAGAGGATAGGGATAAAACCACTTTCATCACGCCTTGTGGTACATATTGCTATAGGGTAATGTCGTTTGGGCTCAAGAATGCAAGGGCAACATATCAACAAGCTGCCACCATATTATTGCACCACAAGATTCATAAGGAGGTGGAGGTATATATAGATGATATGATTGTGAAGTCCAAGAAGAAGGAAGGACATATGGAGGTGTTGAGGAAATTCTTCGAGAGGTTGATAAAGTTTAGAGTGAGGTTGAATCCACAAAGTGCACTTTCAGAGTTACTACTGGGAAGTTGTTAGGATTTCTTATCACCTAAAGGGGAATAGAGGTGGACCCAACCAAAATTAAAGCCATAGTTGAGATGCAGCCACCGAAAAATGAGAAGGAGCTGAAGGGATTCTTTGGTAGGATACAATTCATTAGTTGATTCATTGCAAAGCTCACCCTAACCTATGATTCGCTCTTTAAATTACTTAGAAAAGGAAAAAAGTTCGAATGGAATAGCCTATGCTAACAAGCCTTCGATAAAATCAAAACCTATCTCCGAAATCCGCCTATCCTATCACCACCCGTACCCGGAAGGCCCTTGTGACTATACCTTTCTGTGATTAAAAGTTTGATGGGATTTATGTTGGCCCAACAAAGAGAAGAAGGGCACGTAGAAAAAGCTATTTATTACTTAAGCAAGAGGATGACTGGATATAAGCTGAAATATTCACCTTTAGAGAAAGCATGTTGGGCCTTAGTCTGGTGTACCCGTTCCCTTAGGTACTACATGTTAGCCTTCCCCGTAACTCTAATATCCTAAATGGACCCACTCAAATACCTATTTGGAAAGCCCACTTTGACCATTAGGATTTCCTGATGGACCATGATGCTGGCCGATATTGATATTAAGTATGTCACTGCCAAATCCGTAAAAGGGAGAGCTGTTGCTAAGTACCTAGCCGATCTTGCGATAGAATCTGAGGACAAAGGTAAGTTTCAAAAGAGAGGGGAATATCCGTGTAGGGTGTATTTTGATGGAGCAGCTAACCAATTGGGTTATGGGGTCGGAATCATCATTATAGCACTGAATGGAACTCCTACCCCGTTGGTCATTAAGCTTAAGTATAACTCAACCAATAATACGGTGAAATACGAAGTATGCATAGTTGGGATGGAGGTAGCCTTAACCCTAAAAGTTGAAAGGATTGATGTTTTTGGAGATTCTAACCAGATTATATCCCAAGTGCGAGGTGACTAGAGAGTGAAGCATAGGAAGTTGGGACCTTACCACGAATACCTGGAGAGCTTGAAAGTACAATTTAAGAAGATTTCATTCTATTACCTTCCCCATGAGGAGAATCAGTTGGCCGATTCCCTAGCAACCCTAGCTTTAATGATCCAAATCCCCTCAGGAATGGACATGATCCTACTATCCATAGAAGTAAGAACCCAACCTTCAATTAAGATGATTGCAGTTGTAGAGGAAGAGGGTAAGATGCCTTGGTATGTGGGCATTTGGAATTTCATTGAGAAAGGAGAATACCCTCAAGGAGCTTTGGAAAAGGATAAGAAGGCGATTCGAAGATTTTCCACTCAGCTTGTGAGTTGTGCGGATAAGTTATGGAAGAAGTCTTATACCGGATATAATCTGGAGTGTTTATATGGGAAGGAAGCTAAGAGAATAATGGAGGAAATACATGAAGGAGTTTGTGGACCCCACATGAATGGGCATATGTTAGCGAAGAAGAGAATTCGACATGGGTATTACTGGATGACCCTGGATAGAGATTGCTGTGAATATGTCAGAAAATTCCATAAGTGTCAGATCCATACAAATCTGATGCACACCCCGTCGTCCCAACTCTATAGCATGACCATGCCTTGGTCGTTCTCAGTATGGAGTATTGATATTATTGGGAAAATAATTCCAAGGGCCTCCAATGGACACCGGTACATAACTATGGTAATTGATTATTTTACTAAATGGGTAGAAGTGGCATTATACGCAACTTTGAAAGCCAAAGACATGGTGAGTTTCATTGAAAAGAACATAATTTGTAGATATGGGGTAGCAAATGAATTCATTTCTGATCATGGTAGTCATTTCCAAGCAGTAATCATCCCAATTTTACAGAAGTATAAGATCACCTGCCATCAGTCCTCCCCGTATAGACCCCAAAGAATGGAGCAGTAGAGGCAGCAAATAAGAATGTTAAGGCGATCTTTGGAAAAATGACGGATACCTATAAGGATTGGCACGAGAAACTACCATTTGCATTATAGGGATACCGGACTTCTGTAAGAACCTCTATGGGTGCTACGCCGTATTCGTTGGTTTATAGGATGGAAGTTGTCCTTCCAATTAAAGTAGAAGTGCCCTTTCTTAGGATTTTGGCAGAATGTGAAGTGACTAAGCTTGAATGGATACGGGGAAGGTACGAGGAGTTGATGTTGCTTGATGAGAAAAGATTGGAAACAATAAACCATACTCGGGGATATCACAAAAGGATAGCTTATGCCTTCAACAAAAAGGTTCGCCCAAGGAAGCTTGCTGAGGGTGACCTAGTCCTTAAAGAACTTAAAGTGCCCGTTTATGACCCAAGAGAAAAATTCAAACCCAATTGGGTCTGACCATATATCATTAAGACTCTCCTCTCTAGAGGGGTTGCCTATCTTATGGACCTAGATATGGTTGAATTTTAATAGCCAATCAATCTTGATCACCTCAAAAAATACTTTGCTTGAAGCCTTTCTTTTTTAAAACCTCCTACATCAATGAACTATTCTTGACCTGATTCCCACTAGGGGATACATAGGCAACCTGCTCAGTTCAGTTAGTAATAATTGCATGAGTGGCACCCTCTTTTAAACCTTAAGACTGAACTACTCTGGACATGATACCCACTCAAGGATAAGTAGGCGGGCTATTGAAAGCCTTTAGTCCATGAAAACCAAAAAAATCTCTGGGCTAAACTAGGGGCAAACTTACGTTTTCCCATAACCATGTCGAGGCCGCATAACCAGGGGCAAACTTTGTTTGCTATCTAAAGGATCCAGATAATTATCCTAACCCATCTTTGGAACTCCTGGCTATCAAAATGAGCAGTAAGAAGATACAAATGAGGATTCATGGTATAGGATGATTAAAACTCCAAGCAACCTTCAAAGCAATGGTAATAAAAGCTAAGAAGAAACATTAAAAAGAAGATTTTCATAACTCAAAGATGGATTGAAAGAGTGAACACTTTGATTGAACATGTTAGAACATTTTTCTAAAACAAGAACATTCTTCAAAAGGAAAAGTAAATCATATTTAAAGAGCGTAGCAAGAGTAGACAGGGTCTGTCAGAAATTTTGTAAAATGCAAGCTTTCCCCTACTTTGTTTATTTAGTGCATCTATGTCCATCTATAAAGCCTATCTCTCAACTAAAGTCTGGCTCTAGAAGATACTCAGTAGTGGGTACAACTGAAGCAAGAACTCTTTGGAAGGGAGCCGCCACCCTCTCATACCAAGCCTCAGTAAAAGCCTTCACGATGGAATGGGCACATGGTAGAACTCCTCATAAAGTCTACGATAACGTCCTCAAGCACATCCTAAAGAAGTCCATACTGAAGGACTACTCAACCAGGGATATAAAAAGTAGTAGCATGTAAGTTAGGCAACCAGATGCCAGGTCGTCCGAGAAGTCATACTGCAACAGAGCAATAAATCCACTTTGGGCAGATCTAGTATATGTCATTAGATGAGAGACCCAACGCCAACCAAGCCAGGCATCAATATAGTGGAATAAGAGGTGGACCTCTAGATGATCATAGAGAAGTGACCACGAGAGCGTAGAGGGTGGATAAAGAGATCCAGATGCTCTATAAGCCAAACCTGTAAGACAAAGGGAGCCCTGGAAGATAACATGGCTCCAACAATGTGGGCATGATCTAATCCCATCAAAGTCTCACCAAGGACTAGCATGATGGCACTGCGAGTGATGGGTATAAGAATGTTAGCAGATGACTAAAAGAGGAATGAGAAAGCATAGCAATTAGGGGTGGGATTCGGTCAGTTCGGTTTCAAACCGAAAATTTTGGTTCGGGTTGTTCGGTTTGGGTTGGAAATTTTGGTACCGAAAACCGAACTGAAATAAACTTTGAAAAAATGGTTCGGTTTCGAAATTTAACTTCGATTTCGGTTCGAAAATTCGGGTTGAAACTCAACCGAAATTATTTTTTTTATTTTTTGTTTTTTTATTTTTTTTATTTTTATTTTTTTTGTTTGGGTAAAATTAAGTATAGTAAATTAGTACAAATTCACCACTTTGAGATTCTGTTTTTTATTTGTTATTTTTCATTAACAATATGAATCATATGACCCTAATTTATCCAACAAGTCTTTATATATTCTTAAAATTTTGGTTATTCGGTTTCGAACCGAAATTTTTTTTACTTTCGAAAACTGAACCATACTAATTAAAATAGTTCGGTTTCGAACTGATATAATTTGGGTTCGGTTATTATCCAAACCAAAAGTTGAAAATTTTCAGTTTCAGTTCGGTTTTTCGGGTTGGCCCGAAGTATGCCCACCCCTAATAGCAATAGATAATGCACTGCATCATATAATATGGTACCCGCTGTCTCAGGGGTTCCCCTGTGGGAGCATAGGCTGAAGAAAGATGCTCAAAATCAATCTGACTGTCATGAACAAAAGATCTTGCAGTATTATGGGATATATGGAGGAAGGCAGCCAAATCTTGAACATAGCCAGCATGCACAGGGAGAACTGTCAGATCAGCAAAAGGATCAGTTTGGAGGATAGCGCTGAATTCCTCAAACAGGGGGACTAATCTCCTGGTGGAATGTAGGGTCCCAACACTAGATAGTAGTTCGAAGTAAACTTTCATCTAAAGTCATCCTCCAAAAAGAAAAAAGGTCGCTCAGCCCAAAACACTCGAAGTTAAGCATGTCAATGCCTGAGAGAGTATCCATCCATAGGAAGAGGATTTGAGAGCTAATGGGAGCCATTTGAGAAGGAAGTGAAAGAGGGAGAATAGTGCTTTGCGAAGTTTTGGAGAAAATAGAGAGTATAAAAGGAGAAATAGATCTGTCCAATCCATTGAATAACACTTGGGGAACTTAACGACACTACGTAAAATGCCGCGTGGCAGTCAGCAATTGCCATACAGTTGTCACCAACTGTCACTCTGGCACTCACCGAGTGCCACGCAGATATGACCGAGTACCGCAAGGAGCCAGATTTTGCCAAAACCTATTTTGAAATATTTCTAACCCTAACCTCCAAAGAAAAAGCAAGATATACAATAATATGTGTGCATTATTCGCATCACGTGCAAAAGACCAAGCGATGGCCACATTCATCATTCACAGAAAAATAATAATAATAACAATGCATGACCAAGTCATGGTCGCATTCATAAGCATTCATCATTCGCAAAAAAATAAAATGCATGACCAAGCCATGGTTTCATTCACAAAAATAATAAGGCATGACCAAGCCATGAGAACCATGCAAAATATGAGTAGTAGGGTGCATATGTGTTCCAAAAGATAATCTTGGCTGCTCAGAACCATCATCAAAAGTAAGTAAAATAAGTATAGTAATCCAAATATGCATGTCCTCTCCAACATTCAAGAAAAAGAAAATAAGAAGAGATATAGAGTTAGCCCTGGCCTCGACCTTGGGTTTGGCGAGTGATGCGTCTGAGAGGCTCCTGCTCTGACTCCGTATCACTCCCAGCACCACGACCTCTGCCTCTGCCTCAGTCAGTTCCTCCATAAGCTCCACTCGGGTCCGTTCTAAGCTGCAACTCTAACTCTCTCACTCGTAGGGTCAGGGCCCTGATCTCTTCATCCTAATCAAAGAAAGAGAGTGAATACATATTTGGTTAAAGCAAAATTTGAAAGATAAATGAAATGTTGAAATGGAAATAATATAAGAATTTTCCTTAGCTCTCAGCTGAGTCTCAACAGCAACCCGAGCCCCCTCAGCCTGAATTAGAAGCCAAGAATGGGAATTAGAAAGTCAAAAAGAATGCAAAGGTTCAAAATAGGGGACCCAATGCCTCACGCTATGGGCATAAAGTAGGCCCTCCTCTGCATAGTGTCGTGGGACATGATCATACTAAAGTGGGATAATGGGAGTACCTTGACGATATTGAGGAATCATGGTCATACTTTGCTCACCCTAGAAAATAGTCGGGAAGCTCCAATCCCACTGGGGAAGGGCAGGGGGTCCAGCTGTGGCATGAATAGGCTGCAAGAAAAGAGAAGAAGAGTCAAGAGAAGTATCGATGTGATTAAGAGAAAGACCAAAGAAATCATGCATGATACTTACTCGAGTTACTTCCATCAAAGGAAAGTTCTTCATCGGCTTAGCAGCGCGAAAAGCTGCGTACCCCTCAAGAGGCTCTAGGTAATCCTGAATAGAGAGACCATTCAGGGCAGCTATGAAGGCACTACCATGAAGAGTCTCAACGGCTCTCATAGTACTAGGAAGAGGATTCGACCCATGGAACACGGGAGCCATCAGTGACTGCCTAGTCACTCTCTCTCCCAGATACCACTCCCAAGCATCTGGACCATCTAGTAGCAACCTCATCGAGTCAAAACCAGCCGATCTCTACCTCTCTGGAGGGAGGGTAGCGAGTATAGATACCTAAGGCTACCAGATCGAGTGGGGCTCCCTCAAGGTTGTCAAGAAGTTCCTGAACACAATAATGTCATGGGCCCTGTTCTTCTGCCCAACATGGTCCTTCTGCCATTTTAGTCCCTAAGGCATGATAAAGGTATCTGCCTGTCATGTCGAGGGCGACATTATATGGAGATACTCGTAGGACCAAATCTGAAAAGAAAAGAAAGAAAAGATCGTGAGATTCAAAAATCAAAAATAGGAAATTAAAAAGAAATGGAAAGTAAGATGGGAACGTACCTCCCACGCTCTCCAAGAGCCGCCCATGGAGTCTCGATGATCCCGGGAGAGCTCTCCCATGTGCCTATAGAGGATGGCCAGTCCAGCGCTACCCCAATTATACTCAAAAATTCGGTCCATCTTCCCCAGAGACCCCAGCAGCGCGACAGTGACCCAGTCACCCCTGGTGCTCAATAGAGAGCACCCCAACAAATACATAATAAACCCCCTGGCCATCTGCTCATCTGTAAAGCCCTCCTGATCCTTGAAAGTATCAAGGAACTACTTGGCCGTGACCAAAGGTTCATTCGGGGCCACTTCCAATAGCACGAGTACCTGATCCCACTCTGCCACAGTGTCCAGCATCCGTAGACACTCACTCTCGAAGGGGATCCCTATGATCATATGAAAATAAAGGAGGGTCATCATCATCTCCCCGAACTCAAAATGGAAGGTGTTGGTGCTATCCCACCACTGCTCCGTGAGAGCGTGAATCTGCCTAAGGTCATTTAAGCTCTTCGTCAAGAGCTTAACAAAATCTCCAAAGCCAGCTGAGACGATGTAGCCCTTCACAGTCTCATTCAGAGACTGGTACCACTCATAGCCATGGGCGAGCCTGCTGTGACCCTTCAGGGAGTCAGGCTAAAGCTGCAATAAGTCATAAGATTTTGATATCAGTAAAGCAGAAAGGTAAAAGAAAAAAGAAAAGAAAAATAATAATGGATAAAATGTATGTAAAAGAAATGACCAGAGTGCTAAAAAATCTTTAGAACAAAGCGCATGCATTCCCAAGTGCCACTTGATGATCAAAAGAGAGCATTTCAAAATTTTGTGTTATCATACATTGCATTCATGGGGAGTAATATGTAGAGAATTGAAAATTGAGAAATGAGAAAAGAGATCTACCTCACGCCAGAATGCCCAAGTGGACATATGCTCCTTCGGGTCATGGAGTAGGAAAGTGGGATCGCTATAAGGGGTAACTTTGTACTTCTTTCTCTTCCTACTCGAGCTGCCTTAGCCGCTCTCCATGGTAGTCGATCTATCAAAGAAAAAAAAAGAGAGGAACGGAGTTCACGTTCTAGAAATGGGGAAAGGAAAAGAAATCAGGATAATAACGGTAATAGAGAGGATAATTAAGATTCCAATCTAAGGGAACTAACCTGTTGATCCTTTAGATTGTTGCGGATAAGAAGAGAAGAAATTTTCGGAGAAATCTAAGTCGAAGAGGTTTTGAGAAGTGAAAGAAAATGAAAGAAAAGTAAAACATGTAAACATTCTGTATCCCAAACGGCACTCGGGAATCCGTGAGCACCAGTCACTGAGTGCCGCGTGGCGATTGCCAAATGCCGCCGCGGCATTACGTGAGTGTCGTTGTAGCACTCATTGACTGCCGCACGATCTCACGTGTACCATGAATCAGGCAGTTGAAGGGTCTCAGGTTTTCCCTCAAAAATTTTGAATAAATCCCAAATTGTGAATTTAAAGCCCCAAAGTTTGCCCCCATATTATATTTTGGTCCCTAGAAAATAAATTTTCAAGTTTGGATGATCCTAGTTCTATATGAAAATAAGTTTTGAGTTCGCGTGACTCCAAAACTTGAAAATAAATTTTTTAATTTGAAATCTGGGTTTTGCAAGTTTATTTAACTCCCAGTTTAGTGAAGTAAAAATTTTGACTCCTGTGTTTGAAAATTTGATAACCCGAGTTCGATCGACTCCTAATTGTGTGAAACATAAATTCTTTGAGTCCGATTAACTCTAAATTTTGTGAAATAGAAATTCTTTGAGTCTGATTGACTTTTGATTTGGTGAAGTTGAATTTGTCTAAGTCTGATTAACTCCCAATTTTGGAAATTGAGCCTGGTTGAGTCTGATTGACTCTCTATTTTAGAAATTGAAAACTGAATTGAGTCTGATCGACTCCCAGCTTTAGAAATTGAAAATTGAATTGAGTCTGATCGACTCCCGAATTAAGTCTGGTTGACTCCCAATTTTAGAAATCTGATTTGACTTGAGTCTATTTGACTCCCAAATTTTAGATATTGATTTGATTGACTCTGATTGACTCCTAATTGACTCCTAATTTCGGAAAATTTAATGCAGTTGAATTAAATCGAGTCTGATTGACTCCCGAGTTTTGAAAATTAAAGTGATTTGAGTCTAATGGACTCCCGAACTTGAAATTTGAAAAAAAAATTGGTTTCTTGAGTTAAAGTAACTAAGAACAAACATATCTGACAAGGCCAAAGGTCTGTGGATACATAGAGCAAACATATCCGACGAGGCCGAAGGGCTGCGAATACCTAGAGCAAACATATCCAACGAGGCCGAAGGGTTGCAGATACCTAGAGCAAACATATCCGACGAGGCCGAAGGGCTATGGATACTTAGAACAAATCCGTATTGACACCAGGGCCTAAGTGGCAAAGCGCCACCCAGTCGATTGCATCAAGAGAGAAAACTCGCGTTGACACTGGGGCCTAAGTCATGAAGCGCCGCCCAGTCAATTGGACTCATTCGATTGGCCAAAGGGTTATGAATCCTGAAGAGGACCAACTTATTTGTCAAAGAGACTCCAAGTTCTAAAGATAGCTCATCCAGTAAGTTGAAGTGACTATACGCAGTAAGTACCATAGGACATGGAATGCATCTAGATGCATTGAAATAGTATGATCTCAAATCATCGCATTTTTTGAAAGAATAAAGCATGAAATTGCATTGGCAGGCATCATTACATGAGCACGTGCATCACGATAGGATAGGTGCATTCATCCGTATGACTATTTGTGCTTGTGTGTTTGTCCCTTGCCTGACCTACGTCCTGGTCTGATTCCCGTAGGGATACGTAGACTGCTCACCATTGAGCACGACCAGCATGGACCATTTGTGTGACTGTTTTTGCAATGCATTTTATTTTTACCTGAATCTGACAGTTTGGTCAAAGGCTTGTCTTCACACAGGCTTCGACATTCACTTGTGACATGCATTGCTCCAAAATCTCTGTCGAAGAGGAACAAACTGTAGACACTCCGATTTTGACCAACTGTCGAATTTAGGGGATTGTTACCTCCAAAATCGATGATGATAGTGTCCGACAAATTTTGACTTTCCAAGGTGATTCAAGCTCTTCGAAAGGATCTTCAATTTCAATTTCAAAAAGAAAATTAATTAAGAAAGAAAGAAAAATGAAGGAAAAAGGGAGAACATAAGAAAGAAAAGAAAAATGACATGCGACGAGGCCTACAGCAGTCACATGGTGGTGTAACGGCACTCACTGAGAGTAGTACCAGCATTCACTGACAGCCGCCTTGGCAATTACTGAATGCCACAGACAACTTGCCAAAAACCACGACAAAAGAAGGAGTTTTGAAAGCAAAAGGAAAGAAAAAAGACTAAGAAAAAAGAAAAAGAAATAAAAATAAGAAAAATGAGATGCACAAAACAATGGCAGTCAGCGAGTTGTCCCTGGCATTCTTTGAGTGCCGCTCCGACACTCAATAAGTGCCATGTGTCACACCCCGATTTTTGGACAGCCAAATATTTAATCCAGAGCATGTATCTAGACTAATATTCAATTTTCCAAACACCGAGAGTAATACCCTCACACAAACTAATAGATAATTAATGAAAACAGTATTTTATACTAATTAAATAAGTACAAGTGATTTTGTGTTTAAAGAAAAACTCTTTATTATTAAACTTGTATTCCCAAACATTCATTTTCATTATAAAAGAAATTAAACTCCATTACACATATTATATCCTTTCAATTTACAAATGAAATATTAGGTTCATTCAATAAAACCCTCTTTACAGAGTTCAGCGGAAAGAAAATAAATAAGCATAAAATCCATACATCCATTGGTCAGAGCAACTACAAAGTTCCCAATACCCAATATATAATCCTTATTCCAATTATACACATGTGGCCCACACTGCCAGAAATAAAATAAAGTACAACAAAAAAATAAGTACAACTCTAATACTAAACAACACCGCGACCATCTCTTCACCCAAACAGAAGCTCCAAATAAAATCTCCAAATACTAAACCTGCACATACATTCGACTACGTTTCATATAGAAACGCACCCGAATGCATAACACACTTGGGTCAGTCACATGACTGGTATGAGTTAAACAAAAATAACAAAATCTGAGGGCTCCAACCTGAACCTATCGACTACAAACCACATTACAACACTATTGAGCCAAGACAGGTAGTTCCACACACATATTTGGACAAAAGAGTAGTTTCCATTTATGTGATGGCAAGTAGTTTCTTGCCCAAAATCCAAAGTTACTACGAGTTTTATACCTACCTCGGATATCTATGGTGAGCCAGCCCTGCATAAAAGTTAGTGGACCCACCATCCTGTAAATCGAATGATCACAAACCAGGCGAATAATTCCATACATAAGCCGTCCACATTCTAACTTAACTGTCGCGTTCATTATTTCGCGCTTATCAGTCTTATGAAATAATCCATTTTCATTATTTATTAGCATTAAATTTATCCTTATGTTCCCTAGGTTCACCACTTAGTCACCCTCCATGGTACAGCCCACACATATATCCCATGTGTGCCCGGACATACTACCAACATCCACTTCGGTGCCAGTTTGGTTGGGGTATCAACCAAACCAGGTATGCACAACGGAAGGCCGGTCAATATGCCTAGACGTCTAACAAATAAGCCGGGCATAAGGCTTAGGCCAGCTTGATCACGAAGCCACTGGCAAAAGGGTACACTTAGCAAGTCAAGCTACCAAAAAAATATATCACATAACGGGGAGTGGTGAACACTAAAGAACTATTTTGCAATTATCACTTATCGTTCGTATTAATCCCAATAATTGTGAATTTCACGTTTATCACATAGTTCCGTCTTATCATCCAATCACATCTCTAACTTTTAGATGCATTCCAATTTCTTACAATAAAGGGTTTTATCAATTAACCCATAACAATCTTCCCTCAAAAATTTCCAATCAATTACATGATCCCCAGTATACTATTCAACGTATCTAATTTACTCCTTTTTATCAAAATGACCACAAAATAAGGTCAGTTATTTCAGGTACAATAACCTCAACCCAACATTCAATATTATATGAGAATTCATGTATCTCTAAGTAATTTTTGTTAAGTCATACAAACGAATAAAAAAAACACAACGAATCATATTTATCCAATTTCGTACATTTTAATATACTAAAAACTGCTACTGAAATCTTCAATTTCCGCTCAAACGGTGCAGAATCAAGAAAAACTACATTAGACGAAAAGTGTGCAAAATTGCGTTTTACAAAAGATTTGCGGACGGAATGTTCAAATTCAAAGCCACGATTTTCTAATAATTTTCTAAAGTTTCTGCAACTGTGTGAATTACAAGAAAAAACGAATTTCATATATTCTTAATTACCATGAATATTTCACATATGGTTTTATCAAACTAACTATTCACCTAACCCTTTTCGAATACCCTAATGTGATAATCACAAAGTCATACTAAGGGGAAAGAAAATATCTAGATTACTTCAACAATAACGTGTATCCATTGCTAAGATTTAACCCTAACAATTAAATTAAGCATGTACTAATTTAATTTACTCCCGTATACACGCATATATACATACGTGTATGTATATACTTGGATACACAAAATTTAACTCACCTCGTTGATCAAAAATCGACCACCACGAATGCTCCGCGATTCCCCACGTGCCCACGAACCCTAGACCCTTCTCCCTTTTCCTCCTCCTTCTTCTCTCTCTCTCTCTCTCTCTCTCTCTCTCTCTCTATTGCGGCTGACAATGGGAATCTATTACTTTTGTGTTGAAAAACCAACTAACCCTAATATAATATAATATTATGTATATAACTAGGGTACATACACTCAACATATAATTGTAACACTCACACAAACATTAATAATCCCGTTTTTCTTTTTATGGGCTCACAAAATAGACCCATATGAGCTCAAAATGTAACTCAAACCACTAAAATGGCTAGCCCAAAGGGTATTTACGCCCCGGGTACTTAATTTTAATACCAGATACACTATTTGACACATTCGCGGGCTTGTAAACACTATATAACAAAAATACATATCAACCCTTCACTTTTTTTTTAACAAATATAAATTAATAGAATATAACTCTCAAACTAAACGCGCTCACTCATGATTTAATTTATATGTCTACCAAATACTTAAAAATTTTCAAACACATGTCTTACATAGGCACACTCATAGAATATTGCTAACTGGAAATAATGATTAAAATAATTATTTACATAGAAATTTTAGGGTTGTTACATTCTACCCTCCTTAAAGAATTTTCGTCCCGAAATTTGTAGCAACGATAAATACACAAGTCAGTCATAAATAAAGTTAGGCACGCAATTTCATACAACTATGTATTACGTTTGACTTTCAACCATACGAGACCAAGTACGTCGAGCGACTAATCCAAACAAGGAAACCCTCATATATAAACCTTGTTCTCGTATTTTCAATCGTCAAACATTAATAGATATTCCAAAACACAGAGATTGATGCAAACCATGTGAATACGAACTATGCATGCAACATGCTCACAGTTAATCAAATATTTAACTATATACCCATGTTGACCTCTTACCTTGTCCCGTACCACTTCTCATCAGGATACCCAATACTTACCACTCAAACTGATAGCTTCAAATCTTCCATAAGCTTCCACTAAGAATAAGAATATCCGTCTTGATCCATAAGATGTTGTAGACATAAGAATACTGCTGGCTCAATATATGCTCTCGAAAAAGTATAGAATTTCCACACAGAGATATACGAGAGAGATGCAGTAGTAGAATACCAATCGATAATAACAACTTCATAATAAGAAATCCAGAGTGCCAATAATAATAATGTCCACCAAAAATGGCCAGCTAAGAATAATATAAAGAATAGAAGTCTTGCAATTAATAATAGAAATCCCGATCGTCCGATAGAATAATAATTCAGCTGGATGATAATTAGAGAACTGTCCGATAATAATAGCTTGAAGAAGATAATTCGATATTACGCCAGAATTCCACAGCTTGTTCAAAACTCCAACTCCCCGCTACTTCTCCAACATGTCACAAAATATGCATGCACTACTATGCGACTCATAATATTGTAAATGATTTCAACAAATTAACATGTAATGATAGGCTCGGAAAGTTATGCAATTAATCGATTGAAAAAAATTAAATAACATATGGGCAACACATAGATAATACATACGTACACACAACCTGAAACTCAAATAAATCTGCGACCTATAGCTCTGACCAACATCTAGTCCATAATCCGAGGATCACCTAGACTCGCTAAGCTAACCATATGCTCTGATACCAAACTGTCGCACCCCGATTTTTGGACAACCAAATATTTAATTCAGAGCATGTATCTAGACTAATATTCAATTTCTAAATCCCCGAGAGTAACACCCTCACACAAACTAATAGATAATTAATGAAAACAGTATTTTATACTCATTAAATAAGTACATGTGATTTTGTGTTTAAAGAAAAACTCTTTATTATTAAACTTGTATTCCCAAACATTCATTTTTATTATAAAAGAAATTAAACTCCATTACACATATTATATCCTTTCGATTTACAAATGAAATATTAGGTTCATTCAATAAAACCCTCTTTACAGAGTTCAGCGGAAAGAAAATAAATAAGCATAAAATCCATACATCCATTGGTCAGAGCAACTACAACGTTCCCAATACCCAATATATAATCCTTATTACAATTATACACATGTGGCCCACACTGCCAGAAATAAAATAAAGTACAACAAAAAAATAAGTACAACTCTAATACTAAACAACACCGCGACCATCTCTTCACCCAAACAGAAGCTCCAAATAAAATCTCCAAATACTAAACCTGCACATACATTCGACTATGTTTCATATAGAAACGCACACGAATGCATAACACACTCGGGTCAGTCACATGAATGGTATGAGTTAAACAAAAATAACAAAATCTGAGGGCTCCAACCTGAACCCGTCAACTACAAACCACATTACAACACTATTGGGCCAAGACAGGTAGTTCTACACACATATTTGGACAAAAGAGTAGTTTCCATTTATGTGATGGCAAATAGTTTCTTGCCCAAAATCCAAAGTTACTACGAGTTTTATACTTACCTCGGATATCTATGGTGAGCCAGCCCTGCATAAAAGTTAGTGGACCAACCATCCTGTAAATTGAATGATCACAAACCAGGCGAATAATTCCATACATAAGCCATCCACATTTTAACTTAAATGTCGCGTTCATTATTTCACGCTTATCAGTCTTATGAAATAATCCATTTTCATTATTTATTAACATTAAATTTATCTTTGTGTTCCCTAGGTTCACCACTTGGCCACCCTCCATGGTACAACCCACACATATATCCCATGTGTGCCCGGACATAGTACCAACATCCACTCCGGTGCCAGTTTAGTTGGGGTATCAACCAAACCAGGTATACACAACGGAAGGCCAGTCAATATGCCTAGACGTCTAACAAATAAGCCGGGCATAAGGCTTAGGCCAGCTTGATCACGAAGCCACTGGCAAAAGGGTACACTTAGCAAGTCGAGCTACCAAAAAAATATATCACATAACGGGGAGCGGTGAACACTAAAGAACTATGTTGCAATTATCACTTATCGTTCGTATTATCCCCAATAATTGTGAATTTCATGTTTATCACATAGTTCTGTCTTATCATCCAATCACATCTCTAACTTTTAGATGCATTCCAATTTCTTACAATAAAGGGTTTTATCAATTAATCCATAACAATCTTCCCTCAAAAATTTCCAATCAATTACATGATCCCCAGTATACTATTCAACGTATCTAATTTACTCCTTTTTATCAAAATGACCACAAAATAAGGTCAGTTATTTCAGGTACAATAACCTCAACCCAACATTCAATATTATATGAGAATTCATGTATCTCTAAGTAATTTTTGTTAAGTCATACGAACGAACAAAAAAAACACAACGAATCATATTTATCCAATTCCGTACATTTTAATATACTAAAAGCTGCTACTGGAATCTTCAATTTCTGCCCAAACGGTGCAGAATCAAGAAAAACTTCATTAGACGTAAAGTGTGCAGAATTGCATTTTACATAAGGCAAGCGAACGAAATGTTCAAATTCAAAGTCACGATTTTCTAATAATTTTCTAAAGTTTCTACAACTGTGTGAATTACAAGAAAAAACGAATTTCACATATT
Organism: Hydrangea macrophylla; assembly: GCA_033977485.1. Lineage (NCBI taxonomy): Eukaryota > Viridiplantae > Streptophyta > Magnoliopsida > Cornales > Hydrangeaceae > Hydrangea > Hydrangea macrophylla. The sequence continues at coordinate 62,061,613 of CM066999.1, forward strand.
CTTAATTACCATGAATATTTCACATATGGTTTTATCAAACTAACTATTCACCTAACCCTTTTCGAATACCCTAATGTGATAATCACAAAGTCACACTAAGGGGAAAGAAAATGTCTAGATTACTTCAACAATATTGCTAAGATTTAACCCTAACAATTAAATTAAACATGTACTAATTTAATTTACTCCCATATACACGCATATATACATATGTGTATATATATATACTCGGATACACCAAATTTAACTCACCTCATTGATCAAAAATTGACCACCACGAATGCTCCGCAATTCCCCACGTGCCCACGAACCCTAGACCCTTCTCCCTTTTCCTCCTCCTTATTCTTTCTTTCTCTTTCTCTCTCTCTCTCTCTCTCTCTCTCTCTCTCTCTCTCTCTCTCTCTCTCTATTGTGGGCCTTGTGGCTGACAATGGGATTCTATTACTTTTGTGTTGAAAAACCAACTAACCCTAATATAATATAATATTATGTATATAACTAGGGTACATACACTCAACATATAATTGTAACACTCACACAAACAATAATAATCCCGTTTTTCTTTTTATGGGCTCACAAAATAGACTCATATGAGCCCAGAATGTAACTCAAACCACTAAAATGGCTAGCCCAAAGGGTATTTACGCCCCGGGTACTTAATTTTAATACCAGATACACTATTTGACACATTCGCGGGCTTGTAAACACTATATAACAAAAATACATATCAACCCTTCACTTTTTTTTTAACAAATATAAATTAATAGAATTTAACTCTCAAACTAAACGCGCTCACTCATGATTTAATTTATGTCCACCAAACACTTAAAATTTTCCAAACACATGTCTTACATAGGCACACTCATATAATATTGCTAACTGGAAATAATAATTAAAATAATTATTTACATAGAAATTTTAGGGTTGTTACACCATGCTGGTTGTTGGAGAGTTCCGTTCCGGCACTTACTGAGTGTCGCGGACAACTCCACCAAGTACCATTAAAAGTACCATTGGGAGTAGGGTTTTTACCCCCGAATTTACCAAAATGTCCCTTGAAATTTTCCTATATAAGGGGATGAATGCCCCCATTACAAAGGAGGATTCTTGAACTACTTGAGATAATTAGGAGACTATTAAGAGAATCTTGGAGAGAATTAAGGAAATAAAAGAGAAATTATTACATGGGTTGGAAGAAGAGCTTGGAGATTCTTGTGAAGACCTTCAAACCATAAAGAAGTTGAGGATAATTGGAGGTAACCTCTAATCTTAATTAGTTATTAGTTCAAGGTCAATCACAATTCATAGAACTACTTAGGATCTTTTACACATTTTTCAAAAGTTTCATCCCACCTCATTTCATCACACACCACTAGAATTGTGATTGAAATCTCATTTGTTTTTCAATGACTTGGATCTAAATAGCTTTGGGTCTAAGACCAAATAAGTTCTAAAGTGAAGTCTAACTTAGAACATCAATTGAGTTTTGATTTTGTCTCCTTTTAATTATGTTCTTCTCTTGGGATTCATGAGATATTCAATATCGTATTTGATTCCCTTGAGTTTGATCCTTTAAATTCCATATAACTTGTGATTTAAATGAGAATTAAGGTAGGTCATAACCATATCCATACACAATTTGTGGATCCATGTCTTAATTCATGATTTGGATCCACTAATTTGAAGCCTCATGAAATTCTCTTCATATTCCATTGAGATTCATATAGATTGGTCTTCATTAGTCTCCAAGGATCATTAACTTGGGAGGAGAATTGAATGAAGTGATTCTATATTCCTAAAAGATCATCAACTTGAGAGAGGAATTAAGGCTTAAGAAGAGGAAACTCCAATGGCTTAGATGTCAATATTGTGTAGTGAATTCATAAACCAATTTTGATCAAGAATTTCTAGTTAAATAATGATCCATTGGAATTGAATAAGACCAATTGGAATGTGTCCATAACATAAAGATCTACCATTACATTTTTTACTTTGACTTAATTTGGTGGTTAGGATGGTTTGATCTTAGGATTTGAAAACAAGTCACTCTCTGACCAAAATTTTAGAATAGTAAGTCCATATTGATTTGAATAGATCAGAGTCTTAAAAAACATTGGTTACTTAAAATAATTTTTTCCATAAAGTTGAATGTGTTAGTGAGATTCCCTAAAAAGATTGGAGTAATTCAGATTCATTTACTATTTTTAGAAAATCATACAAAATCTCTAGACAGAGAGTTGTTAAAATTCGGAGTGATGTCTGGTTGTGATCCAATTCCCAGAGATTGAGCCATTTGTTCTTTGATTTTCTTTTTGGGTTAGAAACTAGACTCACAGAGGCACCATATGTTCAAAAATCATTAAGATCAAACCATAGGAGGTATGCTTTTTCTATTTTTAAAGTTTGGTCTGCTCGTTGCAATTTCAGAATTCTGTGATAGATATGATAAACTTTACAAATAATGGTCCAAATGACTTTTCCATGACCTAAGGCTTGAAACATGATTTGACTATGATTAGTAGGACTTAAATATAGAGGTTAGATGATCCAAACCAATGAATGATTTATAGCTTATTCATGTTCATATTCACACATTCATTACACATGCATAGATTTTAGCAATTAGGACATCACCTTGTATTGTGCTAAGCCATAATAAGTTAAACATAGCTATGGATTCCTTGTGATCATGTTGGGAATATATCATCTCTATATGGACATTACATTGGCTGTTAGCTGAGACTTGTATATCTATAGAGTTGTTATAATTTTAACTAGTTTAGAAGAAATTCATTATCATGTCAAATCTTCCCATATGTGATAAATTTAAGCTAGGGGTTTGATATTTAGGATTTGATATTACATCTTGCTCAAAGTATGTAGACTAACCTTTGTTTTGTAGCACTATAGAGGTATGGTTTCTCGACTCTTCTCTAGTTTATTTATTTCTTGATTTTATTGATTTTTGACTTCATGCGCGACACCTTAGATTAGGGTTTGCCTTATGTTTATATATGAATTAGAGATTCATTTTTGTAGGTTTTTTATTATTTGCATACATTGCACGTTTCTATATCGTAGCTGGATCGCGGGTAAGTTTCCTTGTTCTCTATTTTTCATATCATTTTGTTTGCTATTTGACCTACATTGTTTTGTATGCCATTTATTGTTAGCAATCTTGCACCATTTACAGCATGCTTTTGTAATGTATATATTTATGTATTAATTGAGGGTATGCTTAGATTAATAATTTGATTAAAAAGGATGTTGAGTAGAGGCCCATCATGAGAAAGGATGAGAGTGGGTGTTTTAGTCTGCCGGGCTCCTTCCCCTCTCATTCCATAATCCCCGGATATAGAAAACTCTGGTTTCCAAAAGATCGGTTTGCTTTTAAAATGGTATCATAATTTTTCTTAAAAAAAATTAAGTGGCGACTCGTATTTGAATTTTGAATTTGAAAACGTTCTAAAAAGCGTGGTTAGTCTGCAATATCCATACACGCCCCTATATATGCGAAAGGAAATTAAACGTGCAAATCGCACTCAGACCCTAGAAAAATAGGAATTCTATGCACAAATAATAATCATGTAGGAAATTTAATTGTATTTTATCTACATATTCATGCTTCTATGTGATCCTAGGAAAGCAGTAAATAAAAGGGAATGTAAGCAACTATGGGTACTCAAACCAAGCTTGGGGCCTAGAAGGAATAAGCCCGCTTAACTGATATCATTTTAGATCTTATGTCAACATCCACGAGTGAAGTTCACCACCCTTCATTAGCCCTTTATCCAATTTGACCGATTTGGATTACTCGTATTTGGATTCTATGGGGCTTTATATCCCACTCGAGGCAACAATCGATGCCTATGATCCATATTTGAGGCTACACAAGTGCATAATCTATATATATCCCACAAGGCTAAATCTGGAGAGATCCTCTCTAATAGAGTCGCCACTTGGTTTGATAAAGAAAACCAAGAAAACTAAATCTATCATGCCCATTGGATAGAGAGCACCGCCCCGTCATCACCAAAGAACTCAGTTTGGGGGTTAAGGTACGAGAGATGAAGGAGCTAGATCATGCTAAAACACCCCCTCTCGCCCCATTGTGAGATGGGCCTCTACTCAGCTTTCAAGGTGATTGACTAGACATTATGAAGAGCGTTTCAGTTATTTCTAACGGAATCCTGTTTCAGGTTATATAAAACTAATAGAAGCAAAATCATGCAAGAAAGTAAGCAATTACATGCAAAACATATGCTAAAGGAAATATAAATAAAATTAAACGTGAAAAGCAAACTCAAAACCCTAGAAAAACATAAATTCTAAGCACTAGGAATCATGTAGGAAATTTGAAATTTGTGTTATGTGTTTTATCTACCTAATCATGCTTCTAGGTGATCCTAAGAAAGCAGTAAATGAGAGGGATGCTAGAAAACTTACCCGAGATAGCATAGTATTCCCAATTATCCAAATTAACCATGGTTAGGAGAATAAAAGCATAATATATAAGATAACTATTGAATATCCTACTTTTCTAAGCATGGATATCATGTATGTATGTCCAAACATGACTACAATGTGTAATAGTGGGCATGTATTTCCTAATTAGGTGTTAACCCTAGTATAGATAACCTACTATTCTACATAAGGATAGTGTGCAAGTGTATGCATATACGTGGATAAGAATTAAGCTACATGAATTAGACTACTATGCATGGATATGCATAAACATGGATAGGAATAAAACGTGGATAGCCTACTATCCTAATTAATATGAATTACAATATTATTCCTACGTGAATGCTCTACATCTAGACTCGTAGATCCAAATTAAGGTTTCATTATCCCTGGGGATCGGACATCCATGGATTGGATACTTATCCCACAGGCTCCGGCTACCACAACATATGGGGGTAGCTTCAACTAGGATAACTCTACTTTAATGAGGAAACTACAAACAAGGAAATAAAACTATCCTAGAACTTTAAATATCAAAACTGATGAATAACTAAGAACATGAAGAACAAAAAACAAATTAAACCTAGAACTAGGAATATAAAGATCAAATAGAAAATAAAGCAGAAAATAAAAAGGAAGAAAAAGACCTTATGCCAAGAACTCCCCTCAGAATACTCCTCCAGTAGAGCTTCGCTAGCACCGAGGACTCCAAGTCTCCTACGGCCTACACGCCACAAGCCTGCATCGAATTATCGGAGGTGACGGCATCTTACTTTCAGATAAAGTCATCTACCATCGCGCTACTCCCTTCATTCCAAGGCCGTATTAAAGAAGATTCTTATCATCACTTAGGAGAGTTCCAATACGTATGCTCTACATTGAAAATCCAAAATCTAACTGATGATGAATTAAAATTGCATCTCTTCCCATTCTCCTTAAAAGATAAAGCTAAGTATTGGCTTTAATCTCTTGAGCCAAACACTATTAGAACATGGGGTGCATTACATACTGCATTTTTACAAAAGTTTTTTCCCATCACAAGAACTAATGAAATAAGAAACTCCATAATGAACTTTGTGATGCAAGATGGCAAACGCTCTATGACACTTAGGAACAATTTAAAAACAATTGCGCTCTTACCCACATCATCAAATTCTCAAGTGGCAACTGGTGTAGATCTTTTACGATGGAATTGTTCCCTTAGTTCATAATACTGTCGATGTCGTTTGTACAAGAACCTTCCTACACAAAAGCGCCGACAAGGCATGGAAATTTTTTGAAACGTTAAGTAAAAGTTCAATGCATCAAGCCGAGTCAGTACGTCTTGAGGGGTGCCTTCCCCTCAACCTAAGCGAGAGGAGTGGTTTGAGTCAAGTCACTCAATTAAATTTCAAGAACTATCTAAAAAACTTGACCGATTTATTATGATGAACCAAATGACGGGCTCACCCTCTTATCGAATTTGTCAAATATGTTCTGACTCTTCGCATTCTACACTTGTATGCCCATCCGCGTCTCAATTTTTGAAATTCATGGAGCAACACATACATTCTATTCAAAAATTCCCACCAATAATTATAATCCTATGACGAACAATCCGGATGCCCCATGCAAAAGTCATCCTAACTTCTCGTGGAGATCTAATAATAATAATGAGACGACTAATTTTTCTTATACTTACCGACCCTAATTTCAACAAAGTCAATACCAACACCCCCTCCTAATCCTAACCCTCCAAGGGATAACGCTTTTGAGGAGAAGGTGTTGGCACCCCTTAAGAATATCGAAACGCAAGTGCAAGCATAAGCATAAATAGTGCACTCTCACACATAATCCATTGCAAAGCTTGAGTCCCAAATAGGACAATTAGCTAATGCGGTGAGTTATAGAAATGAAGGTAAGTTGCCTAGTCAAACTAGTCAGAACCATATGAGACAATACGAGATTGGGGGTACGAGTGAGCAAGTAAACACTGTCTCGACTAGGATGACTACCCGAGAGGAAGAAGTTATAAAGATTCCGAGAGATAATTTAAAAGATGTGAACATTAATTCAAATCAAGAGGCGGGTGAGGACACGAGTTGAATTAGGAAAGAAAATGAATCGATCCCAACTAATTATGTTTCGAAAATGCCTTTCCCACCAAACATTGAGGAACCGTCACATTTTTCAAAGAAAGGGTCAAAAACTGAAGATATACTCGAGGAGTTTAAATAAGTGAAAATAAATATTCCATTCCTCGATGCTATTAAATAAATTCTCGCTTATGCTAAATGTCTTAAAGACCTATGCACTCAAAAGTGCAAGTTATGCAGTCATATTCTGAAAAAAAAAAAAAAAAAAAAAAAAAAAAAAAAAAAAGGATCTTCCTCATCGAAAAAATAAGTTCAATTTTCCAACACACTACTCCAAAATATAAGGATCCCGGAACACCAACGTTTCATGTATCATAGGTGATACTGTCATTCATCGAGATCTCCTTGACTTAGGTTCGATTATGAATTTGCTACCATACATGGTTTACAAACAATTAGGATTAGGTGAACTTAAACCCACGGCTGCCATCATACAATCAGTGGATCGTTCAGTTAAAATCCCTAGAGGGATCGTCAAAGACATCTTAGTAAAATTTGATAAATGTTACTATCCGTCGATTTCATGGTCCTTGATACTGAACCGGTGATAGATGCTAGGAATCACACTCCTGTCATTCTTACTCCTGTCATTCTTAGTCGCCTATTCTTAGCCACCGCTAATGCACATATTAATTGTCGAACGGGGGTATTGAAAGTGTCATTTGGGAACATGAACCTAAAATTAAACATTTTTAATGCTATTAATCAATCTCCCAATGATGATGATTACCCATGTGTGGCAGAGAGTGAGGTTAGACAAGCTAATGGACCTAATAACGTAATAAACATGAGTAAGGGGAAGGATATAATGCACAATGAATAGAATAACCCTAATAACCTAGATCCTAATGATGAATTTACGCGAAAGGTGAAGAATCGATTTGAACATGAACATGAGGAACCAATGAATGAATTAACTCATAAAGATATCATTTCTGTTTCCAACTATGGTTTTCCTCCTATTAATAGGGGCAAAAAGCCCGAGTCTCGACCTCCATAAGTCTTGAGCGTAGCACAGTCTAGCTGAAGACGTAAAAGACAGCGCTTCTTGGGAGGCAACCCAAGCTTTAATCGTTTCATTCCTTCGTTTGTGTACACTTTTTGGTCATTTTGAGTCAATTTTTTTAGTTCTAGACAGGTTTGGGGGTCGTAGTCTTTTTATTTTGAATCCATTTATCTTTCTAAGAGACAACAGAGAAAAATAGGCTACTCGTGCGCGTGACTCGCTCTCGCGAGAGGTCACACACGCGGCCCGCGTGCGTGAGTTTTGGACTTAGAAAATTTTTAAGTTTTTTTAAATAAAACAAGCCTCAGTATTTCCTCGCGCAAGGAATCACGCGTGCGAAGGAGGGATTTTTGTGTTTTTCTCCTTTGTTCTTTTTTTCTCACTCCTAACCCTTACTTATGTGTTTTTCTCCTTTCTGTTTGCTCTCTTAGGCCCCTTTTAGATCGAGTCCTTCTTTATTTTGTTAGTTCCGTTTGTGCTTGTTCTTTTTGATTTTTGTTGAGTCCTTCAATTTTAGTTTAGTTTCTCAACAAGTATGCCACGGTCTGTATTTCATATACATATATATTTCTATTAGCTATCATTGTTCTTTTGTTTGTTTATTTTCTATTGTCAAGTATTGACAGGTGAATTAGTGGCTCCATATGGAGCAATTGATCTTTATCGCCATGTTCATATACGTTCACCTGGTTTGTGATTACCAAGATCGAGGTAGTGTCATTCACTCCTTACGTACTCTCTTTTCTATCATTTTATTGTTTCATTGGGGACAATGAAAGATTTAGGTTTGGGGCCATGCACTCACAACTTTTTTGATACTTGTGCTTAAATAAACGATGTTATCGACGTTTTTGCAATATCGAGTCGGTACTTCTTGTTAGGTAACTTGGATTGTTATAGAATGGAAAATATGAGAAGATGTTAAACATTTGCTGAAGTCATGATGCGACAATTAGGATATGTATCGTTTGAATCATAGATTGATATCATAGATTTGCATGCAAACCTATACACTATACCTAGTCTGTAGTACCTATAATTTCCCTTTACTTCTAATAATATCAGTTTTCTAAATTTTTTTGTGTTTGGCTTATGATTAGTATATTATTTATTTGTGTAACAGTATCGATGTGTAGTAGGATTAATAATTAGACTGTAGTAACCACACCGACTCGACTGTAATAAGACTTAACTTAGTCCCGTACCCGGACCCGGACCCGGACCCGGACCCGGACATTAGAAATAATACCTGTTTGCATATAAATGAAGACTGACACGCATAACGGGGACTAATGCACACAAACTAAGAAAGTGGCACACATGGCAGCCCCATGTGCCACCCCCTCCATATGTCACCACCCCCTTTGACACCTGTCCACTATAACTATAAGGACGTATCCTAGCTTGCACACATGCAAGGTGACACCTAGCACATGCAAGACTCTTTATATACATGCATACACACATGCATTTTACTCTCTTGACCACCTACAAACTGCACATATAGAGGGAGTTAGAAGAATTATAGTTATTGGAGAGAGAGAGAGAAGAAAAATTAAGAGAGAAATCAAGAGGTGATCCTTCCTTTCCTTGTGAACACTTCCATATCCACACACCTATACACAACCATGGGGACTTAGGAGCTGTGATTATAAGTCCTAGAAGTTTAAAAAGATTCCCAAAAGAAAGAAAAGTCAAGAAGTTAGAAGAAGAAGAAGTTTCACCATTGAAGCTTGAGTTCAAGCTTCATCAAGCTCAAATCAACATTCAAGCTTAATTTGAAGCATTAGTGAGTATTCTAACTCACTTTGGAACCTATATAGTATGTAGTCATGTTTAGTATGTGTTTGAGGAAGTTTTTGTGAGGTTTCCATACCATACAAGTTGATTTTGGAGGTAAAATCTGTTATATAGCAGTGCTATCAAAAAAACTGCTAAAAAGGCATGAGAAACTAGTTTTTGGGAAAAGCTTTAAGGAATCGGTTTATGGGGAGAAATTGATTTCTGGAAGCAGTTTCTATTTTGTTGTTTTCTATGCTTTGCTTGGTTGTGCCTTGTTCTTATCAACATGAAACCTTGCTACATGTTTATTAGAAATTGCATGGGGGTAACTTGATCACATTAATAACTCATGCTTGTGTTTATACATATTAAACTTATGAAATGATGCTTAAAACTTATGAAAGGAGCTTTGATAGTTATACCTTGACTCTAATATGAATGTAGATGACTTGTACTATACTTGTATCTACTTGAGACCTCGTTATACGAATCTCAGAGACTGCATGATAGAGTCATAATGTATTATCATACTTATGCATGTGTTTTATGTAATAGAACATACAAATGATGCTTCGAACTCATGATACGAGCTTTAACAGTTGTACATAAATTCATGATTGGGTATATATGGAATATTAGAGCTACTGAGAACATGTCATACTACTCGTAGGAGCTTATATGTTTAGTACCCTGAGCTTAAATGGTTGTACATTGCATAAATAGAGGAATCTTGAAACTAGGGAGAAACTAGTTTCTAGAGCCTAACCCAAAAAATTGATTTATAAGAGTAATCGGTTTTTGAGAACTTTTTTTGAAAAAGTTTCCTAAATGAATAATCGAGGTCGTGAACTGAACGTTAATGTTTATTATGATCTCGTAAGTATATTATGACGTAAAATAGAACAACGGACGTACGAACGTAACTTCGAAAGTATAATCGAAACTCATTAATGAACAAAATTTTTAAATGAGTAACGTATATACAGTCGGGGATACGTAAGGATCAGTTCTGCTTCGTCAGAAGCAGCTTGTGCTGAGGGTAAGTGTTGGATAGGTAAACCAGGCCACAAAGGTCGAGATAGTGAGAAAAAGGGGTATAGTTGTTGGGTTATGAAGCTGAGCATCCTTTCAGTTCTTCATGACAAAATGGATATGGTAAATACTTCGGTTCTTCATAATAAAATGATGATAATTGAGTATCCTTTGCGTTATTCGTGATAAAATGGATATGGTGTATACTTTGATTCTTTGTGACAAAGTGATGGTTATGAAATTGAGTGTCCTTTCGGTTCTTTGTGATGAAATGGATATGGTGCATACTTCGGTTCTTCGTGATGAAGTGATAGTTATGAAATTGAGTATCCTTTAGGTTTTTCATGATGAAACGGATATGGTACATACTTCAATTCTTTGTGACGAAGTGATGGTTATGAAATTGAGTATCCTTTCAATTCTTCATGATAAAACGGATACGGTATATACTTTGGTTCTTCGTGACGAAGTGATGGTTATGAATTTAAGTATCCTTTCGGTTCTTTGTGATGAAATAGATATGGTACATACTTCAGTCCTTCATGACGAAGTGATGGTTATGAAATTGAGTATCTTTTCGGTTCTTCGTGACGAAATGGATATGGTGCATACTTCAGTTCTTTGTGATGAAGTGATGGTTATGAAATTGAGTATCCTTTTGGTTCTTTGTGATGAAATGGATATGGTACATACTTCGGTTCTTCATGACAAAGTGATGGTTCGTAGAGTTAAGACTCCTTTCGATTCTTCATGACGGAATGGATGTTCTTGAACTCCTCAACACTTCGGTTCTTCTTGACTAGGTGGTTAGTAAGAGATATTTTGGTTAGTAAATGATGTCGGATAATAGTGATGGATAGTAGTGGCATTAAGAATGTCAAGACGAGTCAAGTTGGTTGTTCGTATTCTTTTCGATTACTTGGTCGGGCACGTTAGTAGTCATAGTTTGATGGCGAGAACGCGAAGATCTTAAAAGATGTATTAAAAGTAATAAACGTATTCTTATTGTGTGTGGCTATAAACGTTCAATTTGATTTAGTTTTCTCAATTGGCTTTCATAAGCTGACGACGTTCATGTTGCCGGACATGGGAACATTCATGTCGCTGGACATTCCCATGTCCAGCATACACAGGTGGCAAATACACAGGTTACAATGCTACGCAGGAGGAGAACGCGGAAGAAGAGTACACTAAGGATGGCTATGGTTATGCGAGTTAGAGAGAAGACTAGAAGTTACCTTTTGTAAATATTTTTGCTTATAACGAGAAGACGTATATTATCTTTTGTAATAATTTTTGTAAGGTCTGAGAGCCAGAAGACACTAATGTATCTATAATGATGTAATAGCTAGCTAGCACTATGACTTCTTATTACTTTGTATCCATGTAAGCAGACGTTGATTTTATCCTTTTAGTTATGATGTTTATTAGTAGTATTTGGTCATGGACAATTCGATAATGCAACCAGTCACGTGCCTCAGGGTCCAAGATGGAAAAATAAAATTTTCCATAATTTGGCTCCGTTGGGGCGTGACAGGGATTTTTGGTATCAGAGCCTTAGGTTAAGACGCGTAGACCGATTGTCCTACACACTTTAAGTTATAAACCATTAGATCTTTCCCACCTATGAAGATACTAACATTATGGTAGTTTTATATTGGATAGGTTAGCATGGAACCTTTTTACATCCAGGATGGATTTCCAGGATCTAGAGCTTTGCTTATAATAGGGCTAGTAGCCCATCTTTTGTGTATATAGTTGTTCTGGAGTGTGCTGTTTACCCTACTATATATATATTTAGCGTGCAATCTGTCCTTTTTAAATGTTTTTGTAACTATGTTATACCGTGTAAATATTTGAAGTTTTAATGTAGACTTGTTTCCTTTATATGATGCTTTACATGATGATGGGAATGTTGGATGTATTATGTACTGATATTGGAATTGATGTCTATATATTCAGTCATTTTTACATCTTGTAACCATAGATAGGACTGGAGTATAACTGATAGATATTCATGTAGGTACATAAGCACACAAGCATAATGGCAGGAAAACTAAGAAGAAATCATAATGGAGGACCACCAGATCCCATTCCTGAAGGAATCAATCCTACTAGAATCTTCGGCGCATTTCTATAGCATTTGGATCATATAGGCAACAATCACAGCATTGGCAATAACAACAACCCCATTGCACCCCCACCCCAGACACTTGACAGACTAATGGAAGGATTTAGAGCTTTGCGTCCTAATAGGTTCGACGGCACCAGTGAATCCTGGTGACCAAAGCAATGGATAAGGGATATAGATCGTATCTTCAAATCAATTCAATGCTCCGAGATAGAGAAGCATTGTCTTGCTACTTTCCAACACACTTATGCGGTGGCCGATTGGTGGGAAGCTAAGAGGGCAACTATTGGAATGGAAGCTTCGAGGAGGATGACATGGGCCACATTCCAGGAGAAGGTTTTGGAGAAGTATTTCCCCGATGATGAAAAGGACCAGAAAAGAAGGAATTTATCGAATTGACTCAAGGAAATAGGACTGTGAGAGATTATACAACACAATTTGAATGCATGTCTTGCTTTGGCCTTCATATGGTTGAGACTCCTCATAAAAAGATCAAGAAGTTTCACCAAGGACTCAATCCATACCTTTGACATCTGACATTGGGACACCTGAATTAAACTTTCGAGGCTTTGGTCAGGTTTGCGGCAGGATTGGAAAGAGATGGCTACCAAGGCCCGAATCAAATGGTACACTGACTCCCTCCGCCGAGGAATGGACCACAAGGAGACCTTCGACTCGTTACCAAGGAAACAAGCGTCCATGGAACAGTGGCAAGAAACCAAGACCCACACTTCCCTGGGATAAGAACGCAGTACCTCCCGTACCATATGTACCAACCACCACTACTGGGAACAACAAGGATGGATGTTTCAAATGTGGGATCCCCAGGCACATGGCTCGAGACTGCACAGCCTCAGGGATAATTATTGAATTAATGTTGTCTGTTACAACTGTGGTAAGAGGGGACACATGAGCAGAGAATGCAAGGCACCAAGAGGAAACTGTCATGGGCCAACTACTCAAGGTCAAGCTGGTAAGGCTCAACTCAATGCTATCATACCTGAGGCGGTTAGCTATGATGAAAAGGAACAACAGAACTTGGAAGGTACACTCTCATTATATGTTAGTCGAGTTAAAGTGCTTTTTGATACTGGTGCTAAGAATTCATTTATTGCCTTTGAGATTGTACGACGATTGGGTTTAGTACCCCAAACACTTGAGGTAGCCCTGAACGGGGTATCACCTTTGGGAGTGACCATGAAGCTAGAAAAGGTGTGCAAGGACTCCACTTTGACATTGGAGGATAGGAACCTACCCTCAGACTTAATTGTTCTGTTAATGAAGGAATTCGATGTGATCTTAGGATTTGACTGGCTTACTAAGTATCATGCAAAGTTAGATTGCACTAGTCGGTCAATCACATTTTCTATACCTGGAAGTACACCCTTCAGTTTTCAATGCAACCCCACTAGTGACGCCTTTCTTATAAGTTGCTTAGCCGCTATGGAAACCACAGGCTCAAAATTGACGATTGCTCAGATTCCATTATCCTGAGACTATGAAGATGACTTTTAGAACATCTCTGGATTACCAATTTTTGCATTAAAATTAGTACCCAGAACAACACCGATTTCCAAGGCCCCTTACAATATGACCCCAACGGAAATGTTGGAGCTAACGAAACAAGTACAAGAGCTAGAAGATCTTAGATTCATTAGACCAAGCACATTACCTTGGGGAGCCCTGGTTTTGTTTATTAGAAAAAAGGATGGAAATCTTCGACTCTGTATCAACTCCAGAGAGTTGAATAAGGTCACCATCAAGAACAAGTACCCCCTTCCCAGGATAGACAACTTATTCGATCAACTTCAAGGAGTGACAAACTTTTCAAAGATCGATTTACTATCCAGTTACCATCAGTTACTTGTTAGACCGGAGGATATACTGAAAACGGCCTTCAGAACCAGATGTGGGTATTATAACTTCTTAGTTATGCCTTTTGGGTTAACTAATGCTCCGGTGGTATTCACGGATTTAATGAATTAGGTGTTCAAACCCTTCTTGGATCAATTCATCATCGTGTTTATCGATGACATCCTTATTTATTCGAAGAATGACAAAGAGCATGAGAAGCATGTACAGATTGCACTCTAGACACTTAGAGAAAATTGCCTCTATGCTAAGTTTAGTGAGTGTGAATTTTGGCTAAAAGAAGTTAAATTCTTAGGACATGCAGTTTCAAAGAATGGGATTTCGGTGGACTCAACCAAGTTAGACGTAGTTTCTAATTAGAATAGACCGACCAATGTATAAGAGGTACGAAGTTTCCTCGTATTGGCTGGATACTACATGAGGTTCGTAGAAGGATTGCATCTCCTTTCACCAGATTAACAAAGAAGGATTCTAAGTTTGAGTGGAAGGATAAGCACGAACGCGCCTTTCAGGAACTAAAGGAGAGGTTGACCTCAGCGCCAGTGCTAGCTATACCTAAGAGTGGCGAACAGTACACTATCTACAATGATGCAATGTATCAAGGATTAGGATATGTACTTATGCAGAATGGTCAGGTGATCGCTTATGGATCTAGACAATTGAAGCCATATGAGCTAAACTACCCTATACATGACCTGGAATTGGCTGTAATTGTCTTTACACTTAAGATTTGGAGGCACTATCTCTACGGAGAGAAGTTCGACTTGTTTTCGGATCACAAAAGCTTGAGGTACTTGTTCTCTCAGAATGAACTAAACATGAGACAACGACGCTGGATGGAGCTACTTAAGGACTATGACTTTAATTTGTAGTACCACCCTGGTACGGCAAATATAGTCGTAGATGCTCTAAGCAGGAAACCCTGAAAGTAAATCGTTTCATTTTTAATCAAGGAATGGAAAGCCTTAGAAGCTTTAATAGAGTTCGACATTCAGGCTGCAAGACCAGGTGATGGATGACATTTTGGATGTCTTATGGTGCAGTCGGCCTTCATTCATCGCATACTTGAAGCCTAAAATAAGGACGAGGGATTGAGGAAATGGTTCGAGAAGGTAAAAGAAAGGGACCCGACTGAGTGGAACATTGGATTAGACAAAGGATTCAGATGTAAGGACATGTTATGTGTACCCGACATGGATGGTTTGAGGAAAGACATTCTGGATGAAGCACATAAGTCAAGAATGACCATACACCCCGGCGAAACCAAGATGTACAAAGACTTAAAAAGGAACTTCTGGTGGGAAGGCATGAAGAGATAAGTTACAAAATACATAGCCAAATGCCCTACTTATCAGCAAGTCAAGGCGAAACACCAACGACCTCCAGGATTACTACAACCACTACCAGTCCCAGAATGGAAATGGGAGCATATTCTCCATGGATTTTGTTGTGGGATTGCCAAGATCTTAGTAGAACCATGATGCTATTTGGGTAGTTATTGATCGACTGACCAAATCAGCCCATTTTATTGCCTACAACATGACCTATTCTGTCGAGAAGATGAGCTGACTATACCTGTAATAGGTTGTACGATTACATAGAGTACCGATATCAATAGTATCAGATCGAGATTCAAGATTCACCGCTGGATTTTGAGAGAGTCTTTAGAAAGCGATGGGAACGTCTCTGAAGTTAAGTTCTGTATTTCATCCACATACTGATGGACAAACAAAAAGGACAAACTAAGTAATGGAGGACATGCTCCGAGCATGTGTTATCAATTTTGAAAGTTTATGGGAAACTTACTTACCGTTAATTGAGTTCACTTACAATAATTGTTTTCATTCAAGTATAGGGATGGCACCGTTTGAAGCACTATATAGAAGACCATGCCGATCACCTTTGTGTTGGGATAATGTTGGGGATTATAAAATGTTGGGACCAGACTTGGTGAAAGAAGCCAAAAAAGGAATCAATACAGTAAAGGAAAGGATAAAAGCAACGCAAAGCAGATACAAGACCTGCACAGACAAATGATGTCAAGATCTAGAATTTAAAGTTGGAGATCATGTGTATTTGAAAGTTTCCCTGGTTTGAGGCATTAGAAGGTTTGGACAGAAGAGTGGAAAGCTATCACCACACTATATTAGACCATTTAAAATTCTAAAACGCATGAAGAAAATCGCCTAAAGGTTGGCATTACCACCAAACATGATGGGAGTTCATAATGTTTTCCACATGAGTATGTTAAGGAAATGTCTTCATAACCCGGCACACGAGATTGATTTCAAGGATATCGAAGTAAATGACAATGCTACATTCATCGAAGGACCTCTAAGAATTATGGATCGTGGGGTCAAAAAGCTAAGAAATCAAGAGATCCTGCTTGTAAAAGTTCAGTGGAAGCACCATGATGAAGGAGAAGCTTCTTGGGAGTTGGAATCAGAGATGTAAGATAAATTTCCTTTTCTGTTTAGTAATAGATAGTTCTGATTTTGAGGAAGAAATCCTATAATAGGTGATAGAAGATGTAGTACCTGTAATTTCCCTCTACTTCTAATAATATCAGTTTTTTGAATTTTTTTGTGATCCGCTTATGATTAGTATATTATTTATTTGTGTGACGTTATCGACGTGTTGTAGGATTACTAATTAGACTATAGTAACCACACCGACTCAACCGTAATAAAACTTACCTTAGTCCCGTACCTGGACCTGGATATTAGAAACAATACCTGTTTGCATGTAAATCAAGACTGACAAGCATAATAAGGACTTATGCATGCAAACCAAGGAAGTGGCACAAAACCTAAGGTGGGCCCCATATGGCCATCCACATGGCAGCCCTATGTGCCACCACCTCCATATGTCACCACCCCCCTTTGACACTTGTCCACTATAATTACGAGTCCTAGCTTACACACATGCAAGGTGACACCTAGCACATACAAGACTTTTTATATATATGCATACACACATACATTTACTCCCTTGACCACCTACAATCTGCACATATAGAGGGAGTTAGAATAATTATAGTTTATGGAGAGAGAGAAGAAAAATTAGGAGAGAAATCAAGAGGTGATCCTTCATTTCCTTGTGAACCCTTCCATATCCACACACCTATATAACCATGGGGACTTAGGAGCTGTGATTATAAGTCCTAGAAGTTTAAGAAGATTCCCAAAAGAAAGAAAGTCAAGATTTTAGAAGAAGAAGAAGTTTTTCCATTGAAGCTTGAGTTCAAGCTTCATTAAGCTCAATTTAAAGCATTGGTGAGTATTCTAACTCACTTTAGAACCTATATAGTATGTAGTCATGTTTAGTATGTGTTTGAGGAAGTTTTTGTGAGGTTTCCATGCCATGCAAGTTGATTTTGGAGGTTAAATCTGTTACATAGCAGTGCTATAAAAAAAATGCTAAAAGGGTATAAGAAATCAGTTTCTAGGAGAAATCGATTTCTGGGAAAAGCTTTAAGGAACCATTTTGTGAGGAAAAACCGGCTTCTGGGAAGCAGTTTCTGTTTTGTTGTTTCTATGCTTTGCATGGTTGTACCTCGTTCTTGTCAACATAAAACCTTGCTACATGTTTATTAGAAACTGCATGGGGGGTAACTTGATCACATTAATAACTCATGCATGTGTTTATACATATTAAATATATGAAATGATGCTTAAAACTCATTAAAGGAGCTTCGATAGTGGTACCTTGACTCTAATATAAATCTAGATGACTTGTACTATACTTGTATCTACTTAAGACCTCGTTATATGAATCTTAGAGACTGCATGATAGAGTCATAACGTATTATCGAACTCGTGTATGTGTTTTATGTAATAGAACATGCAAATGATGCTTCAAACTCATGATACAAGCTTTAATAGTTGTACATAGATTCATGAATGGGTATATATGGAATATTAGAGCTACTGAGAACATGTCATACTACTCATAGGAGCTTATATATTTAGTACCCTGAGCTTAAATGGTAGTACATTACATAAACAGAGGAATATTAAAACTGGCACCAGAAACCGATTAGTAGGGAGAAACCAATTTCTGGAGCCTAACCCAGAAATCGATTTGTAGGAGTAACCGGTTTCTGGGAACTTTTTTTTTTGGAAAAGTTTCCTAAATGAATAATTGAGGTCGTGAACTGAACATTAACGTTTTATTTGATCTTGAAAGTATATTATGACGTAAAATAGAATGATGGGCATACGAAAGTAACTTTGAAAGGATAATCGGAAGACATTAATGAACTAAATTCTGAAATAAGTGATGCGTATATGGTCGAGGATACATAAGGATCAGTTGTGCTTCATTAAAAGCAGCTTATGCTGAGGGTAAGTGTCAGATAGGAAAACCAGGCTGCGGAGGTCGGGATAATGAGAAAAAGGGGTATAGTTGTTGGGTTGTAAAGCTTAGTATCCTTTTGGTTCTTCGTGACAAAATGGATATGGTGAATACTTCAGTTCTTCATGATAAAATGATGATAATTAAGTATCCTTACAGTTTTTTGTGATGAAATGGATATGGTGAATACTTCGGCTCTTCTTAACGAAGTAATGGTTATGAAATTGAGTATCCTTTCGGTTCTTCGTGATGAAACGGATATCGTGCATACTTTGGTTCTTCGTGACGAAGTGATGGTTATGAAATTCATTATCCTTTTAGTTCTTTGTGATGAAACAGATATGGTACATATTTTGGTTCTTCATGATGAAACGGATATGGTACATACTTTGGTTCTTTGTGATGAAGTGATGGTTATGAAATTGAGTATCCTTTCGGTTCTTCATGACAAAATGGTTATGGTACATACTTCGGTTCTTCGTGACGTAGTGATGGCTATGAAATTGAGTATCCTTTTGGTTCTTCATGACGAAACAGATATGGTGCATACTTCGGTTCTTCGTAACAAAGTGATGGTTATGAAATTGAGTATCCTTTCAGTTCTTCGTGACGAAATGGATATGGTGCATACTTCAGTTCTTCAAGATGTAACGAATATGGTACATACTTTGGTTCTTCGTGATTGTAGACACCCCGATTTTGATCAAACGTCAAATCTAGGGATTGGTTACCTCTCAAAAGACCGATGATGACAATGGCCGGTGACATTCGAAGATTTTCCAGGAAATTCAAAATCTTCAATTGATTCTTCAAGACAAATTTTAAAATTAACAATAGAAAATATAAAAAGGAGAAAGAAGAGAGAGGATTTGGGTATTCTGGAGAGCCCCGAACATTAAAGAACACACGAGGAAATCAGTCTGAAAATTTGCTCAATAAAAAAAAGGGGGTTTTGGAAGTATACAATGAAGATGATAAAAAAGGGGAGGAGTTTTTAATAAAGAAAAATTGTCTCTTGAAGAAAAATAATAATAATAATAATAATAACAAGAAGCATAGTGTATTGAAGAATATACCATGCACATGGGTGCATACCACCCACATGGGTGCATTTTAGCACAAATATATATAAATATATAAAGCTAAATCACAAAATTAAGTTTTGATTAATATTCCTTTCGAAAATTTGAAAAAAGAGCACATTCAGTTAGCCCCGGCACCCGGAAAACCCGGCGGCAGCGCCGGCATTCACGGGTTGCTGCCCGGCATTCAGTGAGTGCCGCCTGGCACTCAGTGAATGCCGCCGGCACCCGTCGAGTGCCGCTGGCTGTAACAGACTGCTTTTCTCACATGTTCTAGAAGAAATCTTTGCACATGGGCCTCCACCCGAATTTACCCATTTATCCTTGAGATGATGGCCTATTTAAACAGATCTTCATCTTCATTTTAAGGGGACTTGAGCTTTTGAATCAATATACAAACATATACAAGAGATATACTTAAGTTTAGAGAGAGAATTATATAGAGAATTGAGAAGAAAAGAAGAATTTCTTGAAGAATTTGAAGAAGAATTTGAGGATCTTGGAAGAACTTCACAAGAAATTGAAGAATTCTTTGAGGTCATAGAGGTAACCTCTTAATCCTTGGTAGAATTAGGATAATTCAATCACAAGTTCTTAGATCTAGGAACTTTTCACATTTTCAAAACCTCTCTTCTTATCCCATTTCATCACACACCACCAAGAACTTGTGATTGAATCTCATGACATCTCATTAATTTGGATTTAATTAATGCCTTGGGTTTGAGACAATAAAACTTTGACTTCCTTTATTTCTATTTCATTCATGAGGTTCATGAGATCTTCCATATCTCATTGAAACTCTTTGAGTTTTGATTCCTTAGTTTCCTATGATCTTATGATCCATGTGGAGATTGGTCATAATCTACACATAGTTGGTGAGATACTAGTATCAACTCATGACTAGGATCTCTTTACTATGAATCTTATGGAATTCATACTATATTCCATGGAAGATTAGAGTAGAGTTGTTTTTTTTTAGTCTCCAATGACCATCAAATGGTAGGAGAAATGTTTTAGTTTAAGTCCATCTCTATGGCTTAGACTAATTTCTTCCTTGGGTTTTGGGAAGTTCTTCATACTTCATCCAAAACTTACATGTATGTGTGTCTTTATCCTCAAATGACCACCAAGTGGTAGGAGTAATGATTTGAACTCAAGTTTTGGTCCATAAGTTTGAGTTCATTGTTTGGGATTTTGTGAAGTCCATTTTATACTTCATCGAAAATCCATAGGTCTAAAGATGTCCTTAGTCTTCAATGACCATTATATGGTAGAAGAGTTGGTTTAGTTTAAGTCCAACTTCATGATTAAATAGTTGGGGTTAACAAATAAAGTTGAACTAGCAAAATAAAAACAGTGAGTTCACGAACTGTTTTCGATCAAAGATTTTTAGTTCAAAATCTAACCGTTGAAATCAAGTGAAACCAACGGGAAAGTGTCAATAACACATTGTTTTACCACTGTAATTTTTGTTTTGGTAAGATTTTATGCTTAGAATGGTTTGATCATGGATTTTGTGAGACAACCACAATCTGTCCAGAATTTCAGAATAGTTTCAGCACAGCAAATCGTTTTTAAAATTGATAGATCAGAGCTCTAACCAAATTTTCAAGACCTCTAATAATTTTTTTATAAGAACCTTAATGTGTTAGGAAGGTTCCCTAAAAAGAATGAAGCAATTCGGATTTGTTTGCTATTTTTAAAAAATCATACAAGATCTCTGGACAGAAGGTTGTAGAATGTTGAGTGATGTCTAGTGTTTTCCATATTCCCGGAGATCTAACCGTTCAAACCTTGATTTTCTTTTTGGGTTAGAAACTAGACTCACAGAGGCATAACATATCCAAATATCATTAAGCTCCAACCGTTGGAAGTATTTTATTTTGTTTGTTTAAGATCTGGTCTTCTCTCTGTAATTCATAAAAAACTGCTACTATTTTTGTCTAATCTTATTTATTTCAGCTCAAAAGGTCTCTTAATGTCTTAGGACTCAAACCATGTTTTGAATAATGATAATTTATATTAAACCCAGAGGCTTAGGGATCCAAATTAGTGAATAAATTCATATCTCATTTTTGTTCATATTCATGCATTCATTCATACATGTTAATATTCATAAGTAGGACTTATCTCTTGTCTAAGTTGTATCTAATTGAACATGACTTAAGATTAATTACTCTTTGATATTATATCTTGTCTAAGGCATGTGTACTAACCTTTGTTTTGTAGCGCATTTGAGGTACAACTTCTCGTCCCTTCTCTAGTTTAATTCATTTCTTTGATTTTGAATTGATTTTCGACTCCATGTGCGACACCTTAGCTTAGGTCTTGCCTTATGTGAATATGTGAATTAGAGACCTTTTCTTAGGCTTTGTATTTTGCGTATGCATTGCACGTTTCCATTTCGTGGCTGGATCCCGGGTATGTTCTCTAGTTCTCTATTGCATATCATGCTGTTTGCTATTCGAATTATGTGACTTATGAATGATATTTTACCGTTAGCAATTTTACACCATTTCCAATATGCTTGTGTAATGTATATGTATATATGTATTAGTTGAGGGCATGCTTAGATTATTAATTTGATTAAAAAGGATGTTGAGTAGAGGCCTATCGCGAGATAGGATGAAAGGGAGTGTTTTAGTCCGTCGGGCTCCTTCCCCTTTCATTCCATAATCCCCGGACCCAGTTTATCTTTGGTTTCGCAAAAGATCAGTTTGCTTTTAAAAATGGTTTCTTAATTTTCCTTTTAAAAAAATTAAGTGGCGACTCATTTGTTTTTGGAAATTGATTTTGAAAAGCTGTGGGTAAAGAATAAAACCTGCGATATCCACAGTGATAAAGTGATGGTTCGTAGAGTTCAGACTCCTTTCAGTTGTTCGTGACAAAATAGATGTTCTTGAACTCCTCAACACTTCGGTTCTTCGTGACGAGGTGGTTAGTGAGAAATATTTTGGTTAATAAATGATGTCGGATGATAGTGATTGATAGTAGTGGCATTAAGAATGTCGAGACAAGTTGTCTATTCGTATTCTTTTCGAATACTTGGTCGGGGACGTTAGTAGTCATAGTTCGAAGGCGAGAACTCGAAGATCTTAAAAGACATGGGTGAGGATTTTTGTGCTTATATGTTTATGTGTTAGGATTAGAATTTTCCTTTCTTTTGCATATAGAGTAGGCACACACATACACTTGCATTTCATCTGTGCACCATGTGCGCGGTGCATGCATTTAGCCACATCAAATCATCAAAGCATTGCATGCATATAGAATACAATTTACACCATCCTCTTTCCAGTCAAGATCAAAGTAATCCAATAGTTCCTCAAAATTCTTTGCCTCCTGAAAATCAATTCCGTGTGCGGACCTTTTACCTATGTATGTTGTTGAATTTGTAGAAAGAGTGGAACAACTAGATCTCCTAGTAAGGACACTTCTAATCTTCTTGGGTTCATCTTTCTTGATTTAGAGGAGAATATGTTTTTGCACACATGTTGTTGGGGAGTGATGAACCCAAGGTTCAAATGATGATATTAGGGTGATAGTGTTTGGGAATACTATTGTTGAAGCGAATGTGGATTCTCTTGGGGACCCAGTAAATTGAAAATCATCTGTGACACTCCAGTTGAGACCAAGTCTAGTCCGGTAGTTGAGTCATGTCAAGTAGGAGTCAAGTGTCAAGTCCAGTCGAGTCTTTGAGTCAGTCGGTTATCGAGTTTCTTTTTTTTAAGTCTTTTATCGAGTCGAGTGATGTAACCCTCCTTCTATCCTAGTTGAATAAAGTCTCATTTTGCTTGATTTAAGTGTGCTAAGTCGTGAATGAATGGATCATTAAGCCAAAAAATCAAACGATCATGGAAAATACTTGGTTAATAAATCTTTGCATTGAAATGGATCCCCAAGTGATCAAAACAAATTTTGTGCCGAAACCAAGGAGGAGTAGAGAATTGGTTAGCTTTACTTTAAGGATTTAAAAATTCTCTTGCTCAATCTTGAAAAGATAAAATCAGAACTTGAAGCTTGCTCACTCAAACACCAACTCTAAAAGATGAGCCCAACCAATCCAAAGCCATAACTTGATTCTTGATGGTAGCCAAATGCTTTAAATGAACTTCTTCTTCCAAAATAAGGAGAGAGAGAGAGAAAAGAAAGAGCTCGCTAGGATGAAAACCCGAAAGGGCGCCTAGGCAAAAGTTAGAGCACAAAAAAAAAAAAAAAAAGAAGAAGAGAAAGAAAAAGAAAAAGAGCTCGCTAGGATGAAAACCCGAAAGGGCGCCTAGGCAAAAGTTAGAGCAAAAAAAAAAAAAAAAAGGGCGTGTTGATTTCAAAATTCGAGTCCTAGCCAGTCGAAATTATGAAGAAAATAAGAGATAGTGAGGTAGAAGAAAAGAAATGAAAGAGAAAAGAATAAATAAGATTGGGAATTCTTGAGCACCTCAAAGTAGATCACTAGCGCATGAATTGTCTCAAGGCTTTGTGTTATTCTAAACAAAGAAAAGAAATTAGAAATGAAAAGAGAGATTTGAAAGTATTAATCAGTCTCAAAATTTTGTGAGAGGCTCAATGGCTAAGTGGCTCTAAAACAATGCAAAGAGATCTTTGAGGAAAATAAAGAGTAATCTGGAGGGCTGATATTGTTGCTTTGTGAGTTTGATAGAGTATGATGTGGTATGAGGATTGTAAATGTTGACTGGCTAGTGAAAGTGTGAAAAGAATCAACCGCCACGAAAAAAAAAAAGAGACAAAAGAAAAGAAGAAAGGAAAAGAGGGAAGAGTAGTTCAGATTCTCATCATCCTGTTCAAAGGCTACCACAAGCAACCCATCCCAGAAAAAAGCACTCATTGGACTCAAATGAAAACATGGCTCGAAAAGCCCATAATTCTTGAAGCCTTATTCTTTCAAGACCTCCAGAGTCGATGAACTACGTTTTGACCTGATTCCCACTTGGGGATACGTAGGCAGCCAGTGCGGTTCGGTCACAAACACCGTTGCATCACGTGATATTTCTCTTTTAAGCCTCGTCCGAACTACTTTGGACCTGATTCCCACTTGGGGATAAGTAGGCGAACCTTCCAAGGTTCTCGGTCTATAACCATTCCTGAACCAAAAGCATCACCCTTTGCACCTTTGGTTTCCTTCCTTCAGACTAGGGGCAAACTTGTGTTTGCCTGGAGCCATATATCTATTGCCAAACCAGGGGCAAACAAAGTTTGCCCATCAGCATTGGGTTTCCTGCTTCAGCCCACCATATTCATGATGATTACCTCTAGGATGAGCCTATTTGCCCTTAAGACTAGGGGCAAACTTTGTTTGCTAAAAGCCCTCTATGCCAGAGGCGAGTTCTTAAGTAATTGAGTTTGTTTTGAAAGGATTGAAATAGAGTGCCTTTCATTCTATAAGCTAAAGTACTAATTTGAAGCACATTCTAGATGGGCAAATAATTCGCTAAATCGAAAAGGAGAAGTTTTCAAAGCTTAGATTTATCAGCAAAGCACTACCATTGTTAGATGATGAATAAATGAAAGGTGAGATGATAAATTATTCACGATGAAAGCACATTCATTCATAATGAATGTAGAGTTTGAGTCAGTCATCTTGAGTAACTAGCTTTGTCAGGTCTGTCCTCCTTTGATGAGTCAATAAATGGTCTCAAATGTGTGGGTTTAAGATGATGAATAAAGATTTGTAAAAGTCTTCATGAGCATCCCAAGATCAGTACGAGCAGAGATTTCAAACACTATCACAACATGATGTTCAAGTGAAGATATAAGAAGAGTCCAAAACTAGGGGCCAAGGTGACTTCCCTCTTTTGACAAAATCGATGTGTTTCTTCGAAAGGTCCGTAAATATGGAAAATGATTATTTCTATCAGCTCCGTTCAAATTTTTGAGTCTCGTTTAGAAAATAGGTTGATTTGAGTTTGATTGACTCCCGATCTAAGAAATTGAACTTAATTGAATTGATTTGAGTCTGATTCTCATTTTTTGAATTAAATTGACATAAGTCCCCAAAAGGGCTGTTGAATGTCGCTTCTGTAACATAAGTCTTTGCGAGGCTATTGATCTCTACTTTCGCAACATAAGTCCCCAAAAGGCTGTTTGATCTCTGCTTTTGAAACATAAGTCCTTGAAAGGCTATTGACTATCGTTCTTGCTTGTAAGCCCCTGAGTGGCTATTGACCAATATCTTACCATGTTGTTTAGTCCTCAATGGCATCTTCTCTTCATAAGCATTAGTCCTCAATGGCAGCTTCTCTAAGCATTAGTCCTCAATGGCAGCTTCTCTAAGCATTAGTCCTCAATGGCAACCTTGCATTAGTCCTCAATGGCAGCATTATATTTAGTCCTCAATGGCAACCTTGCATTAGTCCTCAATGGCAGCATTATCGGCATTAGTCCTCAATGGCAACTTTGCGTTAGTCCTCAATGGCAGCATTATCAGTGTTAGTCCTCAATGGCAACCTTACATTAGTCCTCAATGGCAGCATTATATTTGTTAGTCCTCAATGGCAACCTTGCATTAGTCCTCAATGGCAGCATCATATGTGTTAGTCTTCAATGGCAACCTTGCATTAGTCCTCAATAGCAGCATTATCGGCATTAGTCCTCAATGGCAACTTTGCATTAGTCCTCAATGGCAGCATTATCGGTGTTAGTCCTCAATGGCAACCTTGCATTAGTCCTCAATGGCAGCATTATATTTGTTAGTCCTCAATGGCAACCTTGCATTAGTCCTCAATGGCAGCATCATATGTGTTAGTCTTCAATGGAAACCTTGCATTAGTCCTCAATGGCAGCATCATTTGTGTTAGGCCTCAATGGCAACCCTCATTAATCCTCAATGGCAATTTCTATTAGTCCTCAAAGGCAATCCCCATTAGTCCTCAATGGCAGCATCATTTGTGTTAGTCCTCAATGGCAACATCATTTGTGTTAGGCCTCAATGGCAACCCTCATTAATCCTCAATGGCAATTTCTATTAGTCCTCAAAGGCAATCCCCATTAGTCCTCAATGGCAGCATCTTTTGCATTAGTCCTCAATGGCAACCTTGCGTTAGTCCTCAATGGCAGCATCTTTTGCATTAGTCCTCAATGGCAACCTTGCATTAGTCCTGAATGATAGCATATTTTGCATTAGTCCTCAATGGCAACCTTGCATTAGTCCTGAATGATAGCATCTTTTGCATTAGTCCTCAATGGCAGCATCATTAGTCCTCAATGGCAGCGTACTTTGTGTTAGTCCTCAATGGCAACCTCACATTCGCGTTGTTCCTCAAATGATTCTTTGAGTCTCATTCAAACTCCCGATTTTGAAAATTCAAATTTTTCTGAGTCAAATTGACTCTAATGTTGTAAATTGAAATTTTTTGTGTAGTCGAAGTGACTCTGATTTTGAAATTTGAAATTCTCTTTGAAAATTTGAATTCGTTCGAGTCAATTCGACTCCCAAATTTTGAAAATTTGAAAATTCTTTGAGTCTAATTGACTCCTGATCTATCCAAATATCCCCATTGTTGAGAATGTAACATATTTGCACTCTCGGTTCTCGTAACATATTTGCGTTAACCCTCATTTTGGGAATATGACGGATTTGTATTCTCGATCCTCGTAACGTATTTGCGTTGATCCTTTGTTTGAGAATGTAACATATTTGCACTCTCGGTTCTCGCAACATATTTGCGTTAACCCTTATTTTGGGAATATGACGGATTTGTATTCTCGATCCTCGTAACGTATTTGCGTTGATCCTTTGTTTGAGAATGTAACATATTTGCACTCTCGGTTCTCGCAACATATTTGCGTTAACCTTCATTTTGGGAATATAACGGATTTGTATTCTCGATCCTCGTAACATGTTTGCGTTGATCCTTTATTTGAGAATGTAACATATTTGCACTCTCAGTTTTCGCAACAAATTTGGTCTGCATAGAATAAGCATGGCGTCTGCATAATCAGGTCTATTCAAAGAATACCATTGCATGTCACTTGTATCACGATAAGATAGGTGCATTCATCCGCATGGTTATTTGTGCTTGTGTATGTTTAGCTCCTGCTCGAACTACGGTCTGGTCTGATTCTCGATGGGATACGTGGGCAGCTCACCTTTGAGCACGACCAGCATTTGGCTCTCTGCGCACCCGTTTTGCAACGCACTTTTGTTTTTACCTGGATTCGACTGTTTGGTCAAAGGCTTGTCTTTCACACAGGATTTGACATTCATTTGTGGTACGCGTTGCTTCACAAGCTCTGTCAAAGAGGGGCAAACTGTAGACACCCCAATTTTGACCAAACGTCAAATCTAGGGATTGGTTACCTCTCAAAAGACCGATGATGACAATGGCCGGTGACATTCGAAGATTTTCCAAGAAATTCAAAATCTTCAATTGATTCTTCAAGACAAATTTTAAAATTAACAATAGAAAATATAAAAAGGAGAAAAAAGAGAGAGGATTTGGGTATTCGGGAGAGCCCCGAACATTAAAGAACACACGAGGAAATCAGTCTGAAAATTTGCTCAATAAAAAAAAGAAGAAGGGGGTTTTGGAAGTATACAATGAAGATGATAAAAAAAGGGGAGGAGTTTTTAATAAAGAAAAATTGTCTCTTGAAGAAAAATAATAATAATAATAATAATAATAACAAGAAGCATAGTGTATTGAAGAATATACCATGCACATGGGTGCATACCACCCACATGGGTGCATTTTAGCACAAATATATATAAATATATAAAGATAAATCACAAAATTAAGTTTTGATTAATATTCCTTTCGAAAATTTGAAAAAAGAGCAGATTCAGTTAGGCCCGGCACCCGGAAAACCCGGTGGCACTCACTGAGTGCCGCACCGGCATTCACGGGTTGCTGCCCGGCATTCAGTGAGTGCCGCCCGGCACTCAGTGAATGCCGCCGGCACCCGTCGAGTGCCGCTGGCTGTAACAGACTGCTTTTCTCACATGTTCTAGAAGAAATCTTTGAACATGGGCCTCCACCCAAATGTACCCATTTATCCTTGAGTTGATGGCCTATTTAAACAGATCTTCATCTTCATTTTGAGGGGACTTGAGCTTTTGAATCAATATACAAACATATACAAGAGATATACTTAAGTTTAGAGAGAGAATTATATAGAGAATTGAGAAGAAGAGAAGAATTTCTTGAAGAATTTGAAGAAGAATTTGAGGATCTTGGAAGAACTTCACAAGAAATTGAAGAATTCTTTGAGGTCATAGAGGTAACCTCTTAATCCTTGGTAGAATTAGGATAATTCAATCACAAGTTCTTAGATCTAGGAACTTTTCACATTTTCAAAACCTCTCTTCTTATCCCATTTCATCACACACCACCAAGAACTTGTGATTGAATCTCATGACATCTCATTAATTTGGATTTAATTAATGCCTTGGGTTTGAGAAAATAAAACTTTGACTTCCTTTATTTCTAGTTCATCCATGAGGTTCATGAGATCTTCCATATCTCACTGAAACTCTTTGAGTTTTGATTCCTTAGTTTCCTATGATCTTATGATCCATGTGGAGATTGGTCATAATCTACACATAGTTGGTGAGATACTAGTATCAACTCATGACTAGGATCTCTTTACTATGAATCTTATGGAATTCATACTATATTCCATGGAAGATTAGAGTAGAGTTGTTTTTTTTTTAGTCTCCAATGACCATCAAATGGTAGGAGAAATGTTTTAGTTTAAGTCCATCTCTATGGCTTAGACTAATTTCTTCCTTGGGTTTTGGGAAGCTCTTCATACTTCATCCAAAACTTACATGTATGTGTGTCTTTATCCTCCAATGACCACCAAGTGGTAGGAGTAATGATTTGAACTCAAGTTTTGGTCCATAAGTTTGAGTTCATTGTTTGGGATTTTGTGAAGTCCATTTTATACTTCATCAAAAATCCATAGGTCTAAAGATGTCCTTAGTCTTCAATGACCATTATATGGTAGAAGAGTTGGTTTAGTTTAAGTCCAACTTCATGATTAAATAGTTGGGGTTAACAAATAAAGTTGAACTAGCAAAATAAAAACAGTGAGTTCACGAACTGTTTTCGATCAAAGATTTTTAGTTCAAAATCTAACCGTTGAAATCAAGTGAAACCAACGGGAAAGTGTCAATAACACATTGTTTTACCACTGTAATTTTTGTTTTGGTAAGATTTTATGCTTAGAATGGTTTGATCATGGATTTTGTGAGACAACCACAATCTGTCCAGAATTTCAGAATAGTTTCAGCACAGCAAATCGTTTTTAAAATTGATAGATCAGAGCTCTAACCAAGTTTTCAAGACCTCTAATAATTTTTTTATAAGAACCTTAATGTGTTAGGAAGGTTCCCTAAAAAGAATGAAGCAATTCGGATTTGTTTGCTATTTTTAAAAAATCATACAAGATCTCTGGACAGAAGGTTGTAGAATGTTGAGTGATGTCTAGTGTTTTCCATATTCCCGGAGATCTAACCGTTCAAACCTTGATTTTCTTTTTGGGTTAGAAACTAGACTCACAGAGGCATAACATATCCAAATATCATTAAGCTCCAACCGTTGGAAGTATTTTATTTTGTTTGTTTAAGATCTGGTCTTCTCTCTGTAATTCATAAAAAACTGCTACTGTTTTTGTCTAATCTTATTTATTTTAGCTCAAAAGGTCTCTTAATGTCTTAGGACTCAAACCATGTTTTGAATAATGATAATTTAGATTAAACCCAGAGGCTTAGGGATCCAAATTAGTGAATAAATTCATATCTCATTTTTGTTCATATTCATGCATTCATTCATACATGTTAATATTCATAAGTAGGACTTATCTCTTGTCTAAGTTGTATCTAATTGAACATGACTTAAGATTAATTACTCTTTGATATTATATCTTGTCTAAGGCATGTGTACTAACCTTTGTTTTGTAGCGCATTTGAGGTACAACTTCTCGTCCCTTCTCTAGTTTAATTCATTTCTTTGATTTTGAATTGATTTTCGACTCCATGTGCGACACCTTAGCTTAGGTCTTGCCTTATGTGAATATGTGAATTAGAGACCTTTTCTTAGGCTTTGTATTTTGTGTATGCATTGCACGTTTCCATTTCGCGGATGGATCCCGGGTATGTTCTCTAGTTCTCTATTGCATATCATGTTGTTTGCTATTCGAATTATGTGACTTATGAATGATATTTTACCGTTAGCAATTTTACACCATTTCCAATATGCTTGTGTAATATATATGTATATATGTATTAGTTGAGGTCATGCTTAGATTATTAATTTGATTAAAAAGAATGTTGAATAGAGGCCTATCGCGAGATAGGATGAAAGGGGGTGTTTTAGTCCGTCGGGCTCCTTCCCCTTTCATTCCATAATCCCCGGACCCAGTTTATCTTTGGTTTCGCAAAAGATCAGTTTGCTTTTAAAAATGGTTTCTTAATTTTCCTTTTAAAAAATTAAGTGGCGACTCATTTGTTTTTAGGAATTGATTTTGAAAAACTGTGGGTAAAGAATAAAACCTGCGATATCCACAGTGATAAACTGATGGTTCGTAGAGTTCAGACTCCTTTCGGTTGTTCGTGACAAAATAGATGTTCTTGAACTCCTCAACACTTCGGTTCTTCGTGACGAGGTGGTTAGTGAGAGATATTTTGGTTAATAAATGATGTCGGATGATAGTGATTGATAGTAGTGGCATTGAGAATGTCGAGACAAGTTGGCTATTCGTATTCTTTTCGAATACTTGGTCGGGGACGTTAGTAGTCATAGTTCGAAGGCGAGAACTCGAAGATCTTAAAAGACGTATTAAAAGTAATAAACATATTATTATTATGTGTGGCTATATACATTCCATTTGATTTAGTTTTCTCACTCGACTTTCATAAGCTGAAGATGTTCATGTCGCTGGACATTCCCATGTCCAGCATACCCAGGTGGCAAATACACAGGTTACAATGCTACGCAAGAGGAGAATATGAAAGAAGTGTGCCCTAAGGATGTCTATGGTTATGCGAGTTAGAGAGAAGACTAGAAGTTACCTTTTGTAAAAATGTTTTTGCTTATAACCAGAAGACGTATCTTATCTTTTGTAATAATTTTTGTAATGTCTGAAAGCCAGAAGACACTAATGTATCTATAATGATGTAATAGCTAGCTAGCACTATGACTTCTTATTACTTTGTATCCATGTAAGCAGATGTTTA
This sequence comes from Hydrangea macrophylla, assembly GCA_033977485.1. Lineage (NCBI taxonomy): Eukaryota > Viridiplantae > Streptophyta > Magnoliopsida > Cornales > Hydrangeaceae > Hydrangea > Hydrangea macrophylla. Next base: position 62,093,666 of record CM066999.1, read on the forward strand.
TTTTATTCTTTTAGTTATGATGTTTGTTAGTAGTATTTGGTCATGGACAATTCGGTAATGCAACCAGTCACATGCCTCAGGGTCTAAGATGGAAAATTTAAATTTTTCCCTATTTTGGCTGCACCGGGTCGCGACATAGTCAAATGAATACATGTTTGATGTGAACTATAATATGATTCAGATTTCTAGATAACACATAGTATGGAGACTAAACTGGTGAGCTCTTGTGCCTATTTTTTCTTTTTAGTTTGTGTTTATCGAATTTCATTTAAATAGGGCATTAACTCATTGCTTAGTCTCATTATTTTTGTTTTGGTTGATAGTGAAGTTAAAATATTTGCTACCATGCTAAATAATCTTTCGTCGTAAACATCGAAGAACCATATCACCCTAGGACGTGATTTTAGGCCCTCTTTTTTCAGCCTTTTGACCTCTGACCTATCCAGATAAATGATAAAATTTCCTTGGTTGCCCCTTTGAGCCTTTAAAGTGCCTCTCGTTCTTAAATCACCATGATCCTTTTTTTGCTCCAATTTGGACAGCTTGGAGTTTACCACTGAAAGATTGATAAAATTTTAGTGGTGATAAAGCGATGTGTTGATTGAGGAGAAGAAGAAAACTAGATGATGTTTGGGGTACTTTCTTTGGTATTTGATGAATAATTATTCAAAAAGCAACGAAAGGGTTGAAAGAAGAAAGAAAGAAAAGAAGAGGAAAGAAATTACAGAAATATGAAGAGAAGAGAATGAAATGATGAAAGTTGATAGAAGAATGAATGAAAGATATTGAATGTGCCTTACAATGCCATTCTAAAGATTACTTGATGAATCCGTTCTATTCTTTTTCATTCTCTCAGCCACATTACAACCTTTGAAAAGTCTTATTTGATCCTAGAAAACATAGTTTGGATATGTAAACAATGGGAGGGGGATTAAAATATGGTAACAATTAATTTTTCTTGATTGTTGGCATCCTATCCATGAGACTACTGTTTTTCGTGTCATTCGTCTTTTTTGAGTCATATGTGAGCATTTCTCATTTGAAAAACATATTTCCTTTGCTTTTATATATTATACAGATTACACATGTTCTGAGCATTTCATTTGAGAGTGTAATTAACATTGTGAGATTCGTAGTCGAAGCATAGTTGGATGGTTATCCGAGTTATATTCCAAGTTCATGACATGTGTGTGTTCATTTGACTATCACATCACACACGTGCAATTTTATGAGAACTCTATTGATTTATACGATGTATGTGCTTGGGATTATTTTCATGATGTAGGTGGACATTTGGTTTTGTTTCATCTTGTTCGTTATTCTATTTCAAATCATTGTATTATAATAAAGAGTATTGACTGTTATGTTTTTCGCTTTTATTAAACCTTTTTAAATATATAATGAAATAAAGGTGGTTGTGGGGGTCTTATTTGACGAGAACCCTCACGAGACTTCAATCGTCCTACTAGGGACACCTACTGGTTTAAAAGGCTTGTTGCATATGCTAAATGCAATTGTGTTGCCTGCGACAGTGAGTTAGGATATTTTAATTATACTTCACTTTCATTGCTATGTTTTTCTTTGCTCAAGAACTAGCAAAGTGTAGGTCTGGGGATGTGATCGGGAATGAATAGTTCCCGTTTATAGTCTTAAAGATACACTTTGTTAGCCCACTTCTTTTAGTTATTAAGTGTTTTTAATAAGGATTCTCTGTTTTGTAGGTTTTGGAGCTTTAACGTGAAAATGCACTAAAATCCAATGATTAGTGGCTTTAGAAGACATTCTGCGCTCAAAAGGTGATTCCGATGATAGCTGCAGACAGTGGTAGCTTCAGTAAATTGCATTTTTGACAATGAATACTTTGGATTTGATAAATTTCTCCAGAGATAAAAATGTAGATCTTCGAGTTACGAACGTGTGGCCGCAAACGGCGAGTCAATCCGAGGTCCGAGTAAAAGGTTATTGCAATTCTACAAAAGTTATGCCGAGTAGTGAAAAGTACCTCACGCAAGTAGGCCACGCGAGTGACCTTCCTTTTTACCAAAAATGCATATTACGTTATATTAGAGTGCCCAGCGAAGGTGGTTTGTGCAACTAGAAATGTCAATATGATAGTTTTAGTGTGTTTAGGTTTAGGAAAGCTTCCAAAACTTGCTCCAAATCTATATATATCCTCTTTTAAATAAAATTAGGGGTTACACAATATTATACACATCCTTTTACAACTAAAACTTCAGCCATTGAAGAGGGAGAAATAATGAGAAGACCAAGGATTCCATGGCCTCCTCCAGCCATTCTTTGATATTATGGCCACCTAGACCGATAACTAGGATTTCAATGAAACCCTAGCCAATTAATAGGGTGTTATTTATATTTTTCTTCTAGATTTATTATGTATGGATGATGATTACACATTTCGAGGATTTTGAATAATAAAATCATATTTCTATTGATTAAATCATTGCTTTCAAAGTTTATTCTTGTCTTAGATCTATTTTGAATGTGATGTGCTCTATAGTCTATATTTGTTGTGCTTGTATAGATTATTTACATATAATGGTGCTTATTTGAATTGTGTTATCAAGTAGTCGAATAGTTCATGCCTAGGAAAGACGGAGTGTGCCGCAACCCTAGTTTAGTGTGAGACACTCCGTGCCAATTGAAGATGAATTATGTTGATGCTTGAATCGTAGTTATCTTCTTGACAGAGGAATTGGGCTTGTAGCTACGATTCCCCAATATTATCCAATGTAATAACCTTTTGAATGCATAGATACCCTTATTATGAAGCTTGTGGTGGATTTGCAATCCTAGGTTCAATACACATATTTATCAAAACAACTTTTAATCGCTTTCATATTAGATTTATTTCCTTAGTTTCTTAGTTTAATTAAAATCAAAATCAAAATTCTGTTTCTTAATTAGCTAGGTTTAGGTTTTAAAATTAAAGTGCTTTAGTATTTCAATCTCTGTGGGTTCGACCTCTACTTCTAGACTATATCTTTTAAAGTAGAGTATACTTTTATATCTTGATTTTGACGAGATCAACGCCCATTGAAGTGGCCAGTTGTAGCCCGATCAACAGGGCTTCTTATTCTACTTTGTTGTTGGAATCTTGGAACCCAAACCTAAGAGCGTACTCGAGTTAAATCCCCTCGGGCATGATCAGGATAACTCCTGCCCCACTGCCCTATTTATTAGAGGACCCATCCACGTAGAGTACCCAGGTCAGGATCTCGGGCTGTAAGTCGGGCGGTAGATTGGACGGGGCATACTCCTCGATCGAATATTCTAGATCGATGAACTCGACAAGAAAATTTGCTATAGCCTGTCATTTGATTGCTATTCGAGGTTTGTAAAGAACTTCAAACTCTTCTAATTCCAGTTCCCACTTTATGAGTCTGCCGGACGTCTCAAGCCGGCATAGTTTCCTGCACATGGCCTAATTCGTGAGGACGACAATGGTATGAGCATGGAAATATGAACAAAGTCGCCGGGCTAGAGTGACAAGGGTAAAGGCTAGCTTTTTTATGCGCGAATTTTGAATTTCTGCACCATGGAGTACCTGGCTAGTATAGTACACCCGGTATTGGATCCCATGTTCTTCTCTAACCAGTGCCAAGCTAACCACCGAGGTTAATATTGTCAGGTACAAAAAGAATTCTTCCTTTGGAATGGGCATTGAGAGTAGAAGGGGTGAGGCCAAGTACTTCTTGAGTTCCTAAAATGCCTCCTTGTACTCTTCTGACAGCTTAGAGTCCTTGCATAGGATTTTAAAAAATGATAAACACCGGTCGGTTGCTCAGGACACAAATCTGTTCAAGGCTACCACTCGTCTTGCCAAACTTTGAACTTACTTGGTTGATCTGGGTGATTGCATGTTGATAATCGCCTGAATCGTCTCCGAGTTGGCTTCGATTCCCCGTTTGTTGACTGGCCCAAGAACTTCCCAGACAAGGCCCCAAATGCGCACTTTGCCGAATTTAACTTCATGCAGAATCTTCTCGGGATTTTGAAGGCCCTGGCTAAGTGCTCAAGATGGTCAAACTTGTCCTGGCTCTTGACTAGGAAGTCATCCACGTATACTTCCATAGTTTTCTAATCAGATCCCTAAACATGTGGTTGACTAGGCGTTGGTATGTCACTTTCGTGTTCTTGAGTCCGAAGGGCATCACTTTGTAGTAGTATGTTCCCTGGTCGGTAATGAAGAAGGTCTTCTCTTCATCGTCGGGGTACATGCAGATTTGATTATAACCTAAGTAGGCATCCATGAAGGAAAGGAGTGAGTGGCCTACCATTGCTTCTACCTGGAGATCTATACTGGGTAGTGGGTAGCAATCCTTAGGGCAGGCTTTATTCAGGTCAGCAAAATCTACGCACAGCCTCCAGTTTCTGTTACTCTTCTTGACTAAGACAACATTAGCCAGCCAGTCGGGATACTACACTTTATGGACTAACTTTTCTTTAAGGAGTTTCCCGACCTCGTCGCATACTACTTCTTGTCTTTCAGGGGCCATTCCCCTCCTCTTTTGCTTAACCGGGCAGAAGTTTGGGTCAACATTGAGTCGGTGGGACATAATCTGAGGGTTGATTCTAGGTATTTCCTCGTGGCTCTATGCAAAAATGTCTTGATTCTGTCTCAAAAACTGGACTAACTTTTCCCTAAGGTCAGGTTCTAGGAGGGAACCCACACTAATGGACTGGTCGGGGAATCGGGGATCCAGGATCACTTGGCCGAGTTCTTCAACCAGGCTGACTCCATCCCTGTTGTCCCTTGGATATATCTCTTCAACATTTTGCGCTTCAAAAATCGCATCTATACGCAAAGAGCTAACATAACAACTCCTGGCAATGGCTTGATCTCCTTTCAGACTCCTCGGTCCCTGCGAAGTTGGGAACTTGATGACCAGGCTGTAAGTCGACACGACCGCTCTGGCCTTGTTAAGTGTTGGCCTCCCAAGTATGACATTGTAAGCAGAGGGGGCTTCTACCACAACAAAGTTTATGAGTGTGGAGACCTGCTGCAGGTAAGTCCCCGAGCGGTTGTGTGCTGAACTCATTGAATCCCACCAGTGGGGTAGCCACTGGTTGGAGCCGGTCTCTTGAGATTCCAAACTGATCAAACCCCAAAGCAAAGAGTATGTAAGAGGAGCTTTCCATATCTACGAGTACCCTTTTGACCATGTAATTGGCTATAGAGAGAGTTACCACTAGTGGGTCATTGTGGGAGTAGCACAAATCTTGGATATCACTGGATGAGAAGGTGAGGGTGTCAGTCAGAGGGCAGTTGACTAGTTGGACATGCGCGACATCCGCTCAAGATGCCCAGGTATGCCTCTTCCTTGCTGAATGTGAATCTCCTTCACCCGATGTACCTCTGGAGACAACATTGATGTGACTGAGGGGTTGTTACTACTCAGGGGCTTGGGTATCTTGCTGTTGCTGCCTGTCTTTGGTGACAAACTCGGCTAGATGGCCCTAGTTAATGAGCCTTTTTTTTTAGCAATTTTGAGTTTAAAACAATCCTCGGTGTCATGGTTGTGGTCTTTGTGGTACTGGCATTACTTGTTCCTGATTCCTTTTCTCGGGCGAACTCTTTAACTTGGTCGGTTTTTTGAGTAGTTTCTGAGTCTCTACGGCAGCCATGACTTCTTGGATAGGTCAGAAAACCAGCCTAAAGGCTATCAAGGGTTGATCCCAATCGCCCTTCTGCCAATTTTGTCTCTGCTTCTTTCCCGGGCTCTTCTCAGAGGCTTCGTGCTTCCTCTTGGCTTTTGTGTGTTCGTCCTTTGTGAAACCCAATCTTTTAGACTTTAAGAATTCTTCAGTATCAATATACTTCCTCTCCGAGAGTTTGACCAAAAGTTACCAGTCGTTGCTTGTGAAACGACGTGGTGACCTTAGTGTTCTGAACCCTTGAGCAGAAGGCTGTGATGGTGATTGTCTCATCTAGGTCGTAGACTTGGAGAGTCTGTTGGTTAAATCGATCGAGGAAGTCCTTCAAAGACTCCATTTTTTGTTACCCAATAGTGAGAAGTTGGGTATTAGGCTGCGATTAGTCGAGTATGCCTATGAACTGGCTAACAAACTGCTTGCTAAGCTCCTTGAAATGCCAATGGATTGGGATGTCAATGAGTAAAATCACTGTGCAGCCGAGCCCTTTAAAGGCTAGGCAAAGTAGTTCATCGGCACTAGTTATAAGTGCAATCTAAGCCTTGTAAGTCCAGATGTGGTTGACCGGACTTCCCGAGCCATTGTACGAATCTAGATGAGGCTGCTTGAATTTGCGTGGGATAGCAAACCTCATGATCTGGTTGGAAAATGGTGACTCGATCTCTGTGTTGGCATGATCATGACTTGAATTCTGGCCTAGCTTCTTGGCCATTCCGTCGATCTGCTTTTCCAAGTCCTTGATGCAGGCTTCCACGTTTTCTCAACCAAAATCCATGCGATAAGTCAAATCATAGGAAGAGGCTTCCTCCTCAAAGTTTGTTGTCCTCGGGAACAATGCTCGGTTGTGACTCTGATTGATCGCGTGCCTAAGGTCACTTTGGCTCTTAGTCAGGTTATCCTGAGCTAATTCCTGAGTTATGTGCTCTTACCTTTCCACCTTGCAGCACGCCTATCATTGATGATATTTTTGGCATCCTCCACACAGCTCGGGTTGTCCCAAGGGCATTATCCGGTCCGCATTGGATCCCAACCATGCTCATCATTTTTGGGTTGTCCTACAACCAGTGGAGATTGTGGCCTAGCTCAGGGACTTTCGGGCCCGTACTAATGCCCAACCATGCTCAGTGATCCCGAGCTATACCTCAGTTTGCGGAGGTTTGTTCTATTGGGCCATCAAGGCTTCGATTTGTTGTTGGGTTTGACACTAACCCTCCAGAAGTTGAGCAAGAACCGTAGTGATTTGTTGTGGAGTCATGGGAGCCACCGGCTCCGGGACCGGTGGATCCACATGACCGGTTTGCTGAGCAACTTTCTTAGTCTTACAAGAAGCCATGGCGATTAGTCAAGAATTTTTATTCTGAAAACTGTCATTTCTCATAGACAGTACCAAATTGATGATGCCAAATACTGGGCAATATGTAAGAGAAAGAAAATAAGGAAAGATTTGGATGTGGTTCGACCCTGTTAATGAAGAGACCTACATCCACGGGTGTGTCTGAACACGTTCACTATGTTGTGAAATAGCCGGAGACCGTTGGTGAACCGACAGATGACTGAAACTACCAGAGGTCGACCGGGTGCAGTTGTGAATTGTGGATTGCTTTAGATGTGCTTTATAGTCTGAAAAAAATCTCTCCCCCTAGAGAGGGTGAGTCATCTCTTTTATAGATGCAAGAGATGCACTCGTACAAGGAAACTAATACAGATAAGGTAATAAAATCTGATTAGGTCTGATTCACACAAATCATGCAAGTTTCCTAATAGTATTAGGAAATTGTTTGCACATTCCATAAGATTTCTAACTGACATAGGAAACTGCTTGGGAGATTCTGGATCACGTCCATGGGACTGGCTGAACCTTACCCAAGATAAGCCGTGTTCGGGCAGCATTCCCATCCTGTCAGTCGAACCTAACAGGACTTGATAAATCGACTAGGAACCCTGGACCCTTTACTGGAATTGGAGTGATCCTCTCCCTGCTAACTTTGTGCTCCTTGACCTAGCCACAGAGTTGTTCTCTCATTCGGTGAATATTTTTATGCATATCAATTGATATCCTGGGCTTCTTATTATGACATTAATAATTATCAATGGATATTCTATTGCTACATCTATTCCTTATAATTCTGTGTAGTATTTCTATTCTTCTGTCCTTTTGGATTATTTATCAAGTCATCAGTACTGTACAATCTATGACCTTTCTTTTATACATATCGAGTGAAAATGGATTTATCTTCATCGACATGAGAATTATTTTAGTGGATATATCAGTAAGTCAACAAGGTATTTGAGATATCTTGAGGAGTCTGTGGAATGGTAAGAGGTGAACATGTGCATGCACATAGACTATATTCGTGAATTGCATCACTGTGTGTTGAAATTATCTATAAGGTCTAAGTGTGTATGTGAAATGACTAGTTATATTGTGTTATGTTTTAGTTCTTGTTAGAATTTAACAATCGACTATACGAGACTATAGGTATATACATAAGGGTTTCCTTATTTGGATTATTCGCTCGACGTACTAAGTCTCATATGGTTGAGAGTTAAATGTGAATATGTGCTTTGTATTAGTTGTGCCTATAACATTATTCATGATTATTATTTGTGTTTACTGTCGTTACAAATTTCGGGACGAAATTTCTTTGAGGGTAGAATATAACACTCCAAATTTTCCTGATATAAATATTCTTTTAAAAAATATATATGTATACGGTTAGGCTCTAGAGTGAACATACCCAGTGAACATTTTTGTTTTACCTGAAAAAACCCGCGGGCTGCCCCGCTGACCCGCGCGCGCCCAACTAACCTGTGGGTTTTTTCAAGCAAAAAAAAAATGTTCACTGGGTATGTTCACTCTACCCTGTTCACTTTAGAGCCTGGCCGTATATGTATATATATATATATGTTAATGAGGCAACTTAAATTTTTATGTGTTATTAACTGACTGTCTGCATTTATATTTTTATGGTCATTTGGTTATCTGTGTGCATTTATTTTTACTTATTATTAATTACTGTGTGAAATTTTGTAAAACTTAGTGTTGGGGTTGAGTTGTAAAAGTTTAAGTTGGACAAGTTACTGAAGAGTTGATGTGTTTAATTTTAGTAGTGTTTATAGACCCGTAAATGTTTTAAATAATGTAATTAACATTAAAAAGCTAGTATCGGGGTCATGAGTACCTATTGGGCTTCTCATTTTAATACTTTGTATTGCCTTTTGGGTCAAGAGTTAATGGCTTTATAAACCTAGTTGGGAGAGTATGAGATCCATATATCATTAACCCTAGCCACCCAAAGAGAGAACTAGAGAGACGTGAAAGAGAGTAGCCAAGATAGAGAGAGAAGAAGAGAGAAGACGCAACCCTAAGAAAAAAAAGGAGAGAGAGAGAGAGGGGGCTTGATCATTATCACCATCTTCATCTTCTTTGTTGGAACACCTAACAATGAGTCAATTTTGTTTCATTTATAATTTAGATATATGTATATGCGAATATATATATCCAAATATTTGTTCATGACTTTGTTTAAAGGTTGTTTGATGATATAAATCTCGTAAACAATATTTATAATTTTAAATATAGTGAGTAAATAGGTGTTTTTTCATAGTTATTACGGCATGTTCAGTTATATTGTGATAATGTGTCCGTTGTCATGATTGTTGCTTGTTTCGAAATCGTTTGAGTATAGGGTTTGATTAATAATTGTGAGTTTTACTCTTGTAATGAAAATAGATGTGATTTGATGTACAAAATTATAGTTGGTTATTTTTCCCGAAAAGAAAGCCAAATGTTTGATTGATAAACTCATTGGGGAATTGATTTTCTTAAAAACAATGATTTTGGAAATTTTGTTCGCAATGGCTCATGTGAAACGCGATTCTAGACAGCTTTCGTGTAATGAGATTTTTCCCAATTCTACACCATTTGGACAGAAATTTATGATTACAGTAGCAGTAAACAAATGTCTCATTGAATATTTTACGATATAGAGAATGTGATTTCTTATTATGTGCTTCATGTATGCTAATATTGAATGTTTGGTTAAGGTAACTATACCTGAAATAATTGGCTGTATATTGTGAAAATTTTGATAGAAAGTAAACTAGATATGTTGAATAATATACTGGTGATTTTGTAATTCGATCAGAGAATATTGTGGAACGATTGTTATGGGTAAATTGATAAAACCCTATATTGTGATAAATTGGAATGCATCTACAAGATAGAGATCTGATTGGACTATGATGAGACAGAACTATGTGATAACGTGAATTTCCCAAAAATGGGAATAATGTGAATGATAAACGATAATGGCAACGTAATTCCTTTAGTGTTCACCACTGCTCCTTATGATCTTAGGCGGCGACTTCGTGGATGACCTGTCCTTATGTGATTAGATGTCGACTACGTGGATGACCCGTCTCTTCATTATTTTAAGCCTTATGCCCAGCTTGTTGGTCTATTTCATGAGTATCTAGACATTTTTCTTATTGACATCAAGAACATATGGACTTGCCTTTCGGTGTATACTCAAATCCCAGTGATAACCCATAGAAGTTGCGACCGGAGTGAGAGTTAGTGTTACGTTAGGAAATACATGGGATATATGTGCAGGTTGTACCATGAAGGGTGGCCAATGTTGTGAACCTAGGGAACACAGATAAATTTAAGGCTAATAAATAATGAAAATGTATTATTTCATAAGGCTGATATGCGTGGAATAATGAACGTAACGTTTAAGTTAGAATGTAGACGGTTTGTATACGGAATTGTTCGCTTGGTTTGTGATTATTCGATTTGCAGGATGGTGGGCCTGATAACTTTTATGCAAGGCTGACTCACCATAGATATCTGAGGGGTAAGTATTCAGTTTGTATTATTCAGATTTGGAACTATTGCCACCATATTGAAGAAAACTATCCTTCTGTCCTGAAATGTGTGTGGAACTACTGTTCTAACCCGATAAACATTCTGTGTGATGGCGTTGCTTTTTTTTTTTTTTTTTTTGTGTATGACGATAATATATAGTGTTGTGGTTATAATTTCTTTGTGAGAATTTTGGGAATCTATGGGACACCGTTCTTCTCCTAAGACTCATTTATATTTTTGGTTGACTCATACTAATATTTTATATACTGACTCGAGTGCGTAATGCATTCGGAGTATTTCTATATGAAACATAGTCGAATGTATGTGCAAGTTTAGCAATTGAAGATTTTTTGTGGAGCTTCTGTTTGGGTGAAGAGATTGTCGATATGTAGTTTATTATTAGAGTTGTACTTGATTTAATTTCTGGCAGTGTGGGTCACGTATGTATAATTGTAATCAGAATTGTATGTTGGGCATTAGAAACATTGTAGTTACTCTGACCAATGTATGTATAGATTTTATTTTCTCTCTACTGAACTCTATAAAGGATTTTTTTTTAGTGAATATGGTATTTCTTTTGTAAATCAAAATGATATAATAATTATATTAGAAATTTTTTTCTTTTATAATGAAATGGATGTTTGGGAATACAATTTTGATAATAAAGAGTTTTCTTTAAAAACAAGATCACATGTCATTATTTAATGAGTATTAACTATTAGCCTGTGTAAGGGTGGCACTCTCGGGGTTTTGGTAGTTGAAAATTAGTCCGGATACATGCTCTGGATTAAATATTTAGTTGTTCAAAAATCGGGGTGTGATAGTTAAATGAGCACTATATCTATTATATATTAACATATGAATATGCAATATTAATTGTTTTTCAACGAAGCCTTCGATAATGGTCTAGAAACAATCGACACCCTCAGGTTGCCAATTCACGCCAATTGCACGCTTCAATTGATGTGATGAACTCAATTGTTGCCTTTAATTGGAGAAATTCACTAGATTCTAACCTTCACTTCTCGCTAAGTTCTGCCACAGTATATGCAAGGCCCCAACAATTGGCGCAATTTAGTTTGGTGGCGATTTCAGCCACAATTGAACAAAGAAAAGCCATAACATGTAGTTTTGAATTCATGGGATGAGGGCTGGAGTGGAACTGGATTGTTGCGAGGTGCGTATGAAGGTGTAAGATAGCTCGACTTGTGTTAATGGAGAATTCTCAGAGTCACAACTTGTTCACAGTAGACTCGTGTTTCATCTTCGAGTTGACCAAATGAATATTCAACCAAATCTTCTTCGATCCAAGATCGATTTCTTATCCCTGATACCAAATGACGCAAATGATTGCAATAACAAAAGGATTTGAGGAATAACTAAAGAACTAGGGGTTTTGGGAAGATAATCTCCATTAAAGAGCTCTATGACTCACTTGGTATACAATCAAATTCATTAATTACAAAATATCCCAAAATTAATTTCTCACCCTAGCCAACTTATTAATTTATACCCTAACTAATCCATGCTAACCTCACATGTGGTGACTAAAGATGAAATGACAACTAAACAAATAACATAAAAGTTCTACTACTTAAGCCTAAGTACTACACATTATAAAGTACCACTGTAAGCATAAAGAGTTAATTTTTTTTGACACTAAGTTACCTAAATGACATATTCTTACTACAGACTAAGACCTAAAAGTTGGTGCTCCCATATAACAAAAAGTGCATTGGATGTATGGAAGAATTTTTCGATGAATACATATTTAGGAAAGTGAATATTTGCTAAATTAATTGAAAAAGTTAGTGTGATTTAATGTACGGTGTATAAATTTATGTATGATGCATACTCAAGGAATGTATGAGAGGTGTGAGATGTTCAAGAAAAATAGAAAAGCCAAAAATCGATCAAAATCATACATCCAGGGCTCGCATGTAACATTGTACTTTTTGGTTTTTAATTTTGATTTTTATTTATTGTATTAAATAGAAACAGACATAAAAAAAAAAAATTTAAAAAATAAAAAACCACGATATTAACATGTGAACCATAACTGATCAGTTTATCAAAGACTACTATTTTTTAAGTCAAAATTTTAAGACATGCAATTTTCAACTGTCACGTGATAGTATTATTATAATTATTATTATTACATAAATATGTGAATTGTAGGGGTACTACAGTCCAAGAAGAAAATTGTAAAAGCTTTGGCGGTAGAAGAAAAGAGGGATAGCGGCGGAATTTAAAAGGAAGATTTCAAATTGGAAGGTACCCCTCTGGTCTAAAGCCAAGAAAGGGAGGATACAAATTCAGACAGCAGTGAGCGCAAGATGTGGAGACCACATCACAGCAACAAGAATTCCGAAGAAACCCTAAAACACAAACTCATACTCATCACTGGTAAGTTTTTTCATGTTTTGTACAAAGTGAATGTATCAAAATTTATTGTAGCTATAATTAAGAAAGATTTTCTCTTTCTTTCTGTATTTTCCCAAATTTAATTCGTTTCCTTCCCTCAAATTCCTTTCCTTTTTTTTCTTTTTTTTTTTTGATAGAGCATAATCAAAAGAAAAGAAACATACAAGCAAACTTAGAGCTCATTTGTCTCTCTTTCAGTTTCACTGCAGAGGTAGGTATGATATTCTTCTTCTTCGTCGTTATTTCTTTTTTATTTTCTCTGCTTCTATCAGAAATGAATCTTATCTACCCATCATATACCTAATTTGGTACTATTGTTTGGTTTCAGATTGTGTGTGTGTGTGTGTGTGTGACGCAACACACAAGGAATAATATTTACACCTTTGTTGTTGGGCTTTCTGGAGAATTCCTATTGAATGCTTCCACAAAAAACCTCTCTCTTGCCACCAATGGACATAATTTCTTGAAACCCATCTCGATTTGTAAAAAAAATTTAGTACTCTAACCAATTGTTAGACCAATCTTGTCAAATTTGGGTAGTAATTCTGTTTCTGGGTGTTGGTTAATTTGGTTACAGGTTAAACTATGGGTAGAAATCTTAGCCCAATTCTAAGGAGAGAGTTGGAAAATCTTGATAAGGATGCTGATAGTAGAAAATCAGCGATGAAGGCACTCAAGTCGTACGTGAAAGACTTGGATTCCAAGGCAATTCCACACTTTCTTGCTCAGGTTTCTGAAACCAAAGAATCCGGTTCTTCTTCTGGGGAATACACAATTTCCCTCTATGAAGTTCTAGCTCGCGTCCATGGCCCAAAGATTGTCCCTCAGATTAACAACATCATGACCACCATTATCAAGATCTTAACCTCAAGTGCTGGATCTTTTTCTCTTCACCAAGCTTGCTCAAAGGTTGTTCCATCCATAGCAAGATACGCGATTGACCCGACCACTCCAGAAGACAAGAAGAAGAATATAATTCACGCTCTTTGTAAGCCTCTCTCGGATTCTCTTCTGGGTAGCCAAGAGAGCCTATCCTCTGGTTCTGCCCTATGCTTAAAGGCTCTTGTGGACTCTGATAATTGGCGGTTTGCTTCTGGTGAGATGGTGAATGAGGTGTGCCAGAGAGTTGCTGCGGCCTTAGGGAGGCCTTCTTCGCAGACCAATTCTCACATGGGCTTAGCCATGTCCTTGGCCAAGCATAACAGTCTAATTGTTGAAGCCTATGCAAGATTGTTGATACAATTTGGTTTGGGTATTCTGAATGCTGGTGTTTCTGAAGGAAATTCTCAGAAACGGTTGTCGGCAATTCAGATGGTGAATTTTCTAATGAAGTGTTTGGATCCCAAAAGCTTATTCTCAGAGCTTGGGTTGATCATGGATGAAATGGAGAAGTGTCAGTCTGATCAAATGGCTTATGTGAGAGGAGCTGCTTTTGAAGCTTTACAAACAGCGAGGAGAATAGCAGCAGAAAAAGGCTCAAAATATGAGAGAGATTCGGGTTCTATCACAGGTGCAAACTTTGGTAGGAGAGAGAATGGGCGGAGCAGAAATTTTAGTGGTTCGGGAAATCAATCACCTGTAAGTGTAACAGCATCACCAGAATCACAAACCATTGACTCCTTTGTTGGGTATGATTCTTTGATTGAATCACCAATTTCAAGGAGTGAGTTGTCTAGGAACTTAGATAATGATAGGAGGAGTGTGAACCGCAAGCTTTGGAGGAGGTGCGAGAATGGTGGGGTGGATGTATCTCTTAAGGATGGTTTTTACTCAGAGTCAACTTGTGGAAGTGCTATTGAAAACTCTGGGCATGACGATTTTTGTGGTGGCAGAGGAGATTCTGCAGATGGATTTGCAGGGTTCTATCAACAAAGTCCAAGAATTGGAGCCCTGAGAAGCACTACTCCCAGTCCTGAGGTAAAAACATCTAAATGTTCCAATAGCCTGCTCATTTGCATAAAGTTGATCTATCAAGTTGTGAATATACTAAAAAATTACAGTGGAGGTTAGAACCCTATGGTGAACTACAAAACTTAAAAAGAGAACAACCAAGCTCATTCAGTGTGCTACCTTCTTAAATAAACATGGATTTCTGTATATTTATTTGGAAATTGAATTTAAACTATTTGGAAAAGGGGAGATCCGAACTCCATTATGAGTCCTTTCATATGTTTGTTTTGACCTGTCCACTACCTGAGTTGGACCAATGTTAGATATCTTATGACGTGCTTTTTTTTTATTTTTTTTGATGGGCATTATTATTGTTTTTACTTTTCTAATACATCATCATGCTGGAGAAATAAATGTAACTCACTCTCAGTTAGTCTACTATCCTTATATTCTTTGCAGAGCTTCTATTTTCTAAGATAACCTATTTTTTAGGTTATGAAAAATGAGAGTTTTTGAACTGTAAGATATAAGATTTTCACAATATAGTTAGGAAATGATTACCTAGAATTCTATTTGACCATTTTGAGTACTTTTTTCTATCATACTCAACATTTACAACTTTTACACTGTAGTATGAAGTTCTTTGAAGTTACTATAGAGATTTGAGTGTTAGCGTTACTAGAAAACTATCAGACCCTAGCAATCCCCGTTTTGGTACGATCGTTTCGAAACGTGGTACACTAGAGAATTGGAAGGCCAATTTGGGCGTTCCTGCTTTAAATCACCTAATATTGTAATAACACGACCAAAATCTAGTGAACTTATAACACTACAAAATTCACATCAATTGTATTTTCTCATTTAAAACTTTACTTGACAATAAAATAATTAAAAAATCGTTTCACGTTTTAATCTATCATACTATTACTTTCCCTCTTAAGATCGGAATATAACTGCACTGTACCACATTTTATATCACGTGGCAATCCGTGTTCCCCATCATGTTTCTATTACCGAATCGATCCGCGATCCAGGTAACCTAATGTAGACACCTACTATCTGTGTTGCCCTAATGCATTTAATTTTATACGAATGTAGTGTTGGTTTTGCACATACTTCAACATAGAGATATGAGCGACTTAATGTAACAATGTTTTGTGAATTTAGGTTTATTTTCTTCTGATGAGAATGTAGATTTCATTGGAAGCTGGGTTGATATGGTTGAAGGAACTCTAATTATTGATGAGGTTCTAGTTTTCACTCATATTTAGGTGTTGGATATACTTATCATTAAACTAGTTCAAGCAGGAAAATTTGTTAGTACAATATTATTGTAGGGGGAAACAGCATGTAGTACTGTTTTATAATATTTGAGCTGTACAAACAATCTAAGAACAGGACAAGTTGTTGCATTTGAACTTTATACCTTTTATTCATCCTTGTGTAGGATTATATTAAGTATTAAGTGGACATTCTGGCAGTTCTAAAAGTCAATCATGTGAGCCATGAGATAGAATATTCATTTGAAGTCTGGCATAAACTACATTTTCTGCTCCTACATTGAATTAACACTATATTCTGCTACCTTCTGTCTCGGATTTTATTTTTTATTTTCCTTTTTGCTCGTATGTGATGCTTGTTAGTATATTCAAAATATGGGATCTGATGTAAACTGCATTGCTGCTTTCCATTTGCGGTTCAGAGGTCACGCTCTCAGATTACTGTTGACAATGTCAAGATCTTCACAACTCCAAGGAAGCTCATTCACTCTCTTCAGGAGGAGCCAACTGATGTGAGCTCTGACTTCCCTGAGAAACAAAGGAGGTTCAGAAGTCCATCCTCGTGGAGTCCTACATCAAAGTATGACCAAAATGTTCTCTCAGACAATGTGAACTTAGGGATGAATAGGGATGAAAACTTGTCCGTTGGTGGTGAGCAATTCCATGGTGGCCCAGAATCCGTATCATCTACAGAAGATGTCCTCGATGCTTTGCATGCGTCTCAGAAGACAGTTCCTGGAAGTAAAACTGCACCTCAACTCTCTGAAGTTGGAAAGAACCACATGAAGCCTGTTATCAGCATGGTTTGTTCCCTCTTTGTTCTGATCCCTATGGTCCTCATTTGTTTGTGGTTTGAACAGCGTGAAACTGGTTATAATCTTGTTCCCACCTAAAATTTTCTATTCTGGTGTATCATCAAATTCGGTTCTGGACGACGACATGTGTTAGATAGAAGCTCTAGGGAAATGTTTGTTGCTAAAACTTGTTTGTTTTGTGTAACCATGTACTATGTGATCTTCCCAACTTTGATCTTTAATATGCTCAATAGCAATTACTCATTCTTGAGCTTGAGAATGGTTATTTGTTCTGTCTAGGAATATTATGCTTTTATTCTAAGGGTAATACTTGGGGTACAACCTTCATACAACTTTCATACAACCTCTCCAAAAGATGTGTCTATCTCTTTCCTGTGTCACTGTGGGGTCCAGTGACATCACAGGAGAGAGATAGACACATCTTTTGGGGAGGTTGTATGAAAGTTGTATGAAGGTTGTGTCCCAAATATTACTCTTATTCTAATGTGTAGCAAGCAAATGTGCTTATTTGACCATGTGGTTCAACCTCCTTCGGGCGAGTGTGGCATGATGATGACGTGTTTTAAACTTTGAATATGCCGCACAACCATATTGCAGCTGACCAAGTAAGCATTGTTGGTTGTTATTTTTATCTTTTTGAGGGAGACCCATAAGTCCCTTTCGTGATAGATAGACCTTGATTGATGATGACTGCCTGCAGAATATGCTCGTCTTAAATTAGTTCTACCTTAACCTGAACGAATTTTACATGTACAAACAGATGGTTTTCACAACAAAAACTTTTTTTTTCCACAAGAAACACTTCACCCTAGGGATTTTCTCATTTGCAGATGTAAGACGTTAGGACTTGTTTAAAATAGGATTTGGCTCAATCCCGAGCTAACTTTGTATGTGGTTTTTGTGAGAATCAAGGTTATGTCGGTTTGAAAAACAGTCTCCTATGCAAGAAAATGGACATTCATCAAACACTCGAATTCATAGATCAAATTCACTTTGACTTCCCAAACAGCCCCTTTAATTCCTATTTAGAGATTTGGGTTGTGTATATGCTGGGAACCTCTCCATACCCCTTGTGGGTGAATGATAATTGGTTGAAGCAAGGCTGATTGACCAATGCATATATAAGCATACTTGCCATACCATTGGTGACTTGATCCAGGACTCAATATGTACACTTCATTGAAACCCTCTCTCCCAACTACAACTGAGTTTCTTCTTCCCTGTTTTTGCAATACACAAGGAAAATAAAATTGTCAGTTTATTCTAGTTTTGCCAATAAAGAATAAATAATGAGCACGTCAATTATAAGATGAGCTCAAGTCTACTTTGTTCATGTGTTTTAGGAATGATTATGCCCATTTGGCATATCTTGGGCAAATTTCTATATTGGCATTGGTATGCTGTAATATAGTTATATTTAGTAAGAAATATATATGTGAGAATTTAGTGTTGACAGATATAGTACCCTGTCAATGAGTGTCATGTATCGAGGTGCGCTGGTGTAAATCCTACTCATTTTCTCTATTAAATGCTTATAGTTATCGGTCTCTTCACCCTCCATCTCTGTTTCTTTTGTTACTCTTTCCTTGCTTTCTGCTTCATCATCATCACCGCGTTTGTTCTGGTTGCTGACTCCCTGGCCAGGCAAAAAATCCGTGAGTTCCATAGGACCCCACAGTTTTTTAGAACCCAATCGTGCTCTCTGGGTTGAATCTGGAGGGGGAGTTATACTAAAACTTGACAATAATGGCGGCGTGTTGTAGAAATTTGATCCTTCCAATCCTAGTGCATAAGTTGCCTCTGGTGTGCTCACCGTCAGATGGCTTAAAAGAGAACCCATCAAACGGAGGGATGAAGAGTTTGAGTTTGAGATTACTAGCTCTGAGCTTAAGAGATCTTCTTGGAGAGTCACAATGTGCTTAATTTCAACCTTGTTCTCTGAATTGAAGTTAATCAACACTACCTGGATTTTTGCAAATAAATATAAGTTAAAAAAAAAAAAAAAAAAAACAAAAACAATCATTCATGCATTTTTCTCACAAATTTCAAAATTAACAATTTTAAAATAAAAAATAAATAAAAAAAAATACAGAAGCAGCACCAAATAAAGCATAAAAACACAGGTTGTAGAATGTAGAAGATTCTTTGTCAATTAAGAAAAAGTGCTGGGGGAAATTATGAATTTTGTTTTTGGAATAACTTCCTGATTTTTACTAAAAGCATTGCTGTGTAAAGTCAACCCCCTCTTAAGTCTCATTCTACAGTGCCTTGATCCAGCAATCTAGGCTCATTCAACAAAGTCTTTTAGTTGTATGCTGCATTTGGAGCCATATCAATCCTCCCTTTAAAGCTGCACTTATAACATGCCTTCTCTATCTTTTTCTTCTTCATTTTTTTTTTTTGGCTTAGGGGAAATTTCAATGCATGTGTGTTCAGTGTATGTGTACTCGTCGCGTGCGCAAATGTAGAGATGTTCTGGTGGGAAATGTTCACTTTTTAGAATATGAAACCAACCATCCCATATATTACTACTTTTACCTTGTGTTTACCAACTACACGTATGTAATGTCCGATTAGATATGTTATTTATGTACAAATTGGGGGAGATATACCTGAATAAAATCTTGTGGAGTTCCTGTGACGTGGTGAAGAACCCAGCTAGTTGGAGACCATGAAACACCACCACTTTCACATTCCAAGGCTAAAGACATCCCACCATTGATAATAACACCACCATTACCATTCTCTTCCTCGGACACCGAAGTGTGGAGCAGCTCGAGGGTTCCTCCGTGCCACATGGGCGCCTTGTAGGACGTGATCAGTCCACATGGCAGCATCACACTGGCCACACTTCCATTGTCCAGTTGCATCCTCACTACGCAGCTGTCGCTGATGTCGGCAAAGGTGAGTCCATCATGCCCACTGAATTCACTCTCCAAGTAGTCCACATTCATTGGTGGTGGTATCCATGAAGAAGCCACTGCTGTCAATTGGTATTCTCTCTCTTTGTTGTTGCTCAAATGAACATTAACATGACTAGAGAACAACAGAGAATTGAGGTTTTTTGCGGGTTTTAGTGGGGAAGGATAAATTATGTTGGGGTAGAAGAGAGAATTGTTAATCATTGTCCTGCTTGCTTTAATTCCGATACCATATATATCATTCTTAGTCCATCGGAAAATTCTTTTTACAGATGTTGGAGAGACTCGAGAGAGAGAGAGAGAGAGGAGTAGGGGTGTCCCTTATCCACATTGGCTTAACTCAATAATTTCTAAGTCGCCCACATTTGGATAATCCCACTTGTATTCTTTGGTTGGTTGCTGTAATTTCAGACTATTTTTTTTTATAAACTTATTTCTCTCTTTTTCTTTACGACAAAATTCTAGCTCATTATGTTTTTCTCGTGTTATTTTATTTATTTATTTATTATTACTATTATTATTATTATTAATTTTTTTTTTTTTGAGAATTTTTCTCGTGTATTTGATTGTATGTACTAATTTGTTAAATGTACTTACTACTACGAATAATCCTAGGCACTTATGGGAGGGGTCTACCTTGCCCAACACCACACACTTGTCCCAAAGCCAGGAGTCCAAAAGGACCAATAAACATGGTCACTACAATCTTCACTTTTTAGCTAGTTTTATTTAAGGGTGGCAATTTTTGACACGACAATACGTTTTACAGAGACAACCCGAACACGACACGACATAGCACGATTAATTTAAAATAGTTTGTGTTGAAGATGAATAGCATTCGAAACTAAAAATTAAACACAAAACACACAACCCAATTAATTACACGATTATGACACGAGAATCCGAATTACCACCCCTAATTTTACCACCTCTTCTGTACTAAAATACTTCATCAAATGTTGGATCTTCCAAACTCTGAAAGTCTAACCAAACCAATTGTTGATACCGTGTCACCGTAGTACTTAGATTTAGTTTGACCTCATTTTGGTGTTTTTCTTTTTTTAAAGTACAATTTTATATTAATTCATTTGGTAATTACTTTACGAACTTTGCAAATATTGAAGTTAAGAACTTTTTTTTTTTTTTTATTATTTTATTTGTGTGTGTGTGTGTGTGTGTGTGGGGGGGGGGGGGGGGGGGGGTTTAAAAGCTGAAGATTGTTTTTTGATTTCTTGTTTTTTTTTTTTAAAGTAATGTGTCACTTGTATAAAATTATTAAATAACTTAATACTAAATTTCATAAGCTTACTTTTAAAAAGCCACGTAAGGCCAAACTAAGCCTTACTTGATAAGCGGCGACTGTGGCATATTGTTGCCTAGTTAGTCCTATAGATTATACTCCTTGTTAGACTTCTCAAACGTTTATAATTGATATTTAATGTTAGAGAGCATTTTTGCTCACCCAAGCTTTTCATTGGTTTATGCAATAGGACTCAGAATTAAGCACCATTAATTAAATCCTGGGTTCTACTATATTGACCAATGAAAGGCTTGGGTGAACATTGATACACCAAAAATTGAGTGAGCAAAAATATTTTCTTAATGTTATTATTATTATTATTATTATTATTATTATTATTATTTTGTAGGCCTGGAAAGCTCTTGGAGTTAAATACAACTAAAAGGAAGAAAAATGAGCAAAATAGAGGTTGTCTGACCAAAAGAGTGATAAAGATTATTAAAGTGAGAAAATTCAATAGAAGAAAGGGCCAGGGATTCAATGATCCACCTAGCAATCTAGTATATAAACTTTGATTATTATATCCTTAACAGCCTTAGTTTGGCTCCTATTTTGGTATTTCTCTTTTTTTCAAAGCACAATTTCATATTAATTAATTTGGTAACTAATTTATGAGCTTTGCAAAAATTGAACTTAGGACTTTTTTGGGGAGAGCTTTTAAAAGCTCTAGAATGGAGCTTTTAAAAGCGCAAGGTTGCTTTTTTTGTTTCAAGATGTCTTTTTGAAGAGTAGTGTGTCAAACAACTTAGTGTAGACACTCCATTTTGACCTACCAAAAAAAGAAATAACTGTCGCAGGGGGAGCCCACCTGCTATGTCAATCGAGAAAAGAAAAGCTGGAATCCTAATCAAAATATCCGGAGGTCAAATCAAATGTCAAATTAAGTTATCGTCAATTTGAATACCCACCAGCATGGTTTCAAAAGCAGTCGGATCAGCTATAGACACCCGATTTTTACCCACCTACAAAGAAGCGAACATATAATGAACATCGAGTCCGACGAGTGTGAAGAGCTCATAAATACAAGGTCCCTACACTTCAAATCGTCAAAATCGAACCACGGGCGCAGAAATAATCATTGTTTAAAGTTCGGACGAATCTGCTATTTTGCCAGAGTGGGACCGGGATTACTTGTTTAACTTTTCGGGTGTTGGAACAAGTATTTTTCATGACAGAATGGAAGGGCATGATATTACCGAGGACTCCCTAAAATTTCATCTCAATTGAACACCAGATCTAAAAAAAGTACTTTATCAGGCGTAGAAATCAAACGGGAAAATTCTGTTTCATTGCCAAAGAACTTCGGAAGGTTTAAAATTGATGCCAAAAATTCAGATTTGTCAAGATGAAGAGCCTTCAGAAATTTCGTTGCCATCAAACAAAGAAAGTTGCAAAACTGCGATAAGATCGCTCACAGGTGCGTCAATTTATACAGATAAATTATCAGAAAGTCCTGGTCTTCGAGATCAAATCGGCTGTGGTACTTTCGATTGGGATTAAAACACTTTTTACATCGAGACGGAGAAATTCCTGTAATTTTCGTCTCAATCCGATACCAGATTCTGAAAAAGTACATTTTAATTAACGGATTTGTCAAAACAAGTGCTTAATACGAGTCAGATGGCGTTTCAAGAATTACATTTTTGCACTAAAATTCCGCGTTTGTCAAGAGGACCGCGAATGTCCAAGTTTTCGTCGCACTGCCTTCCAGAAAATTCGGAAGCGCGATGCGTGTACAGATATCTAAATATTTTCTTTGCTTTGCGACTAAGTAATCCATATTTGGGACAATCGCACCATAGCAGTCACTTTTTGATTTGAGGAAAATACTGTTCACATTTGAAACAAAGGGAGCCAAAAAATTTCGTCTCAATCCGATACCAGATTCCGAAAAAGTACATTTTAATTAACAGATTTGTCAAGACAGGTGCTTAATACGAGTCAGATAGCGTTTCAAGAATTCCATTTTTGCACTAAACTTCCGCGTTTGTCAAGAGGACCGAGAAGGTCCAAGTTTTCGTCGCATTGCCTGCCAGAAAATTCGGAAGCGCGGCGCTTGTATAGATATTTAGATATTTTCTTTGCTTAACGACTAAGTAATCCGGATTTTGGCAATCGCGCCATAGGAGTCACTTTTTGATTGGAGAAAAATACTCTTCACATTGAAATAAAAGGATCCATGTAATTTCGTCTCATTCCGACACCGAATTTCGAAAAGTACAACTCGATTGGCGCGTTCTGCCATAGCTGGTGCCGAATGTGGGCCAAGCAACGTTTTAAAAATCCAACTCTGACTTCAAAATTATGTGTTCGTTGAGAGAACCCAGCGGTCCAGTTTTCAACCGCGTAGTTTTTCGAAAATCCCAGAGAACGCGACGCACACACACAATATCTAGATATTTTATTCCTTTATTATTATTATTATTTTTTAATTTAATTTAATTATTTATTTTTTAAATCAAATTTTTTCCTATAAATAGGAGGTCCCACCCTTCCAAAAAATTTGCTAATTCACTATCGCCCTTAGGCTTCGTTTGGGAATTCCTAACATTTCTCCTCTTCTAAGCCCTATTTAGCTACATTAACCAAATAAAATCCAAACTTCATCATAAGCACCTCTAATCTCATACATACAGTATACGTACGGGTACTTGTCATACGTACGGGTACTATTCATACATACAGTATACGTACGAGTACTATTCAAACGTACGATATACATCTTGACTATTCCGGCCCTTCTGGACCCAACCATGACGTCCATGTAAGTCGATTTTGTGTCAAAATGTGACTTAGGCCTTCTCGAATTATTTCTGCAACGTTTCTCGGATTTTTTCATTCTTTCTCAACAAATATCGACTGAACTTCAATAGTCGCCTCTGCACAGGTAACATCCTTAACTCATACTCTTAGTGGTCTGGGCTCCCTATAAATCCACTAGTGGGATATTCTGCCTTTTTCTTTCTCTTTTTTTTTTTCCAGTCGGAAGGAGTTCTCGAACTCCACCCGATTGGACTTTATATCCTGCGTCAGCCGGAAGGAGGTCTCGAACTCCACCCGATTGGACTTTATATCCTGCGTCAGCCGGAAGGAGATCCAATGACCCACCTGGCTGAACTTTATCAAACTGCAATATCCTACGCCAATCGGAAGGAGGCCTCGAACTCCACCCAATAGGACTTATATCCTGCGTCAGCCGGAAGGAGATCTAATGACCCCCCGGCTGAACTTTATCAAATTGCTATATCCTGCGCCAGTCGGAAGGAGGCCTCGAACTCCACCCGATTGAACTTTATATCCTGTGTCAGCCGGAAGGAGATCTAATGACCCACCTGACTGAACTTTATCAAACTGCTATATCATGCGCCAGTTGGAAGGAAACCTTCGAACTCTACCCGATTGGACTTTATATCCTGCGTCAGCCGGAAAGAGATCTAATGACCTACCGGACTGCATTTTATCTCCTGTTATCGATATTCGTTGATGAAAATCAGAGAACTCAAAAATTGATACTTCTGTCCATTCCCACTGGGCACCGACCAGTACTTCCGGTCAAACTTTCACATCACCTTTTTTACATCACTGGGCACTGACCCGTACTTCCGGTCAAACTTTCACATCACATTTTTTACATCACTAGGCACTGACCCGTACTTCCGATCAAACTTTCACATCACTTTTTTTACATCACTAGGCACCGACCCGTACTTCCGGTAGAACTTTTATCAAATCATTGGGCACCGACCCTTACTTCCGGTACTTTTTCTCAAACCACTGGGCACTGACCCGTACTTCCAGTACACTTTTTCAAACTATGTGGGCACCGATCCTTACTTCCGGCACATAAAACAAAAAAAAAATATAAAACCTAAAACACAAACACTTTTTCACTTACCCCGAACGGGCCTATTCCATCAAGTTAATCAATATCTTGATGACAGGATGTTCGGGCATAGCACTCATTACTCATACGGTCGGTCTATTACACATTTTTCAAAACTTGCTACTCTTCAAAGATTAAAGTCTAGGAATATACCGTGCTGGTTAAAGTTCCAAGCTATACTGACTTTACTTAAAACACTATTTCACACTTTCACGGTCTAGTTCGACCAACATATACACAGCACAGAACTACGTACGGCCTAATTCTCGAGTCGAGATACGTATACAACCCTTACTAGGGTGCGGCCATAACCATCCACTACTTATACTTTCTCACATTTTTAAATTTCTTTTACTTATCTCGAGTCGAGATATATATATATATATATCGGCGATCGTGTGTCACGGACCCTCGAGTTCAATTTCTTGTATATATTTTTTACTACTTCTTACTTACGTCCCGTTACTATAAAAACCACTAAACCAGCAATCGTGTGTCATGGATGCTCGAGGGTTCCTAACACCTTCCCTCGATATAATCGAGTCCCCGAACCCACTCCAAGAACTCTGGTTTCACATGACTATTCGAGTCACACTTTAAAAGGGCCTTACTTTTTTAAAACGTTTTTCAAAAGTCAAAGATGATTACCCTAATCGTCTTTACAGGGATCCTAACTCCCAATAACGTTATGTGGCAACTCTGAACTTTTACATGGCCCTACTCTCACTTTGACGTACTTTTACCCACCTTTTCACACGCCTCTCAACGTAACGGTCGCGACCCTCGAAGGGACTGCCCCCACTTTCGGGGCGGGCGCGACAGCTGGCGACTCTGCTGGGGAACAACACTTAAGAGGGCTCAGGTCATCACTTTGGTGGTTTTCATATTCTAAAGGGGCATTTCTTTTACTAACTACTCTATACTTCTATAATTCTTTTTCAAGTTATAAACTTGTTTGCACAGGTACCTGCGACTCAAAAGAAACTGCAAGGCCAATGCCATACTGAAACTACAAGGCCAATGCTATACTTTACCGCTAAACACACTACACACTTTCATCAAGCATGACGTAACCCGGTTTTGAAACTAAAACCCTTTAAGATTAGATAGCAGGATCAGTAAGTGGCATGGCCGTTGCGGTAGTACCATCAGTACCAGTACCGAAAGTTCCTCCGCTCGAAACCACCAACCTAAGAAGGTGCTACGGCACCGGAGGTTTGAAGGTTCGGGAACCGAACCTAAATAAGTCTACATTAGACGTCAACCCCTCCACATAGTCACATTCTACACGTGTGCATTCAAAACTTTTCAAAATACGAAACGACGTCGATAGGCTATTTGATTCTTTTCTATCATCCCCTTATATAAACCAAGGGTGGGAAAAACTTTTCAAAAAACATAATACGGTACCGATAGGCCACCTAATTCTTTTCTATCCTCCCCTTATATAAACTGGGGACGAAAAACTTTTCAAAAACAATAAACGGAGCCAACAAGCTACCATATCCTTCTCTGTCTTTCCCCTGCACTTTTTATAAACCAGGGGGCAGAAAAACTTTTTAAACTCAAAACAGCACTGAAAGGCTGCGCATTCTTACTCATCCTACCCTAACATTTTAACAAGGGTGGATGCACTTTTTCAAAACTTCATAACGGCACCGAAGAGTTGCCCATTCTCACTTATCCTCTCCTTACATTTAACAAGGATGGATACACTTTTCCAAAAACTCATAAACTGCGTCGAAAGACAGCTGGACTTTTTCAAACTCGTTCTCGCCTTTCAAAGCAAAAATAAAACTCCCCAAGGACAAATTCACTTGTCAAAGACATTTGGTGACGCCGAAAGGCTATCCAAATTCATCTCATACCTTGGGAACACATCTCACGCTGGGGCAGTACTCACCCATCTCTAACAAGTCACTAGGAGAAGAAATCCAGTTTCTTTTCTTTGAAATGACTTACTAACTTTATGTCTACCTTTACTTCTTCTGACCTCCACTACAGGTACGATCAGCCTACTCTTGGCATCACCGACTTCTCAACGGATCGAGAAAGTCCGAATGGACAACCAGTCCAAACAACTCTAAATTTTGAATCCAAACATGTCCAAGTGTTGAGAAGAGTCCGATGACAGAATCCGAGGAGATCAAATCCGAGCAGTACCAGCGCATTCGCGATTATTCGAACCCTCAAGCCGTTGAACCAATAGACCTACTTCTACCAATGTACATTCCCAAACCTTTGGTCATGTCCAAGACGACTCTCGTAAGAGACCCAATACTCAGCCCCACTGTCCTGAAACATTACTCCTCGTCATATGCCACACAGGGGCAGTTTCTCCATACTATTAAATTTATACTTTGTCTGCTTTGCATAAGTACATACTTTCAAATGAAAAAACAAAAACAAAAACAAAACTCATTCTTTGCATCATTCAATAACTGTCATCTTGCTTTCATTCTTTAAATCTCATGATTTGCTGATATGACTGTCTTACTACTTGTTGAGTATAACTTAGACATCGTACTAGACTTTCAAACGTAACAAACTATGTTCGGGTTTACCTGAAAGTACGATCAACACAAGGTCATGCCGAGAAACGACTCAAGTCCACAACTCGGCCATTTCATCCTTTGACGATGCTCACATTTTGACAAGAATCATGTGACAAAAGCATACTCAATGCATACTTCTCTAAGATAGCTTGATGTCATCTGAGTACACAAGGACGGAGTAGACAGCCGGCATTCAAGAACAGGAGTGCCTTGGTCCATTCTCAGGATCATGATGTACACCGACTGGGGCAGTCTTTGTCCCTCCCAACTCGGCAAAAGAGGTCATCACGAAACTGCCGGCCCATATGGGGCCCCTCAATCCTGATCAGGAAAGTAAATATGCTTTTCCACGAGCTCTAACTTCAATGATGTATATATGTGATCTCTGAACTCGACTCGACTTGTGTCAAAATGATTAGAGGCAATCATTTCAACTATCTATACACTACTTTCCCTCGCTAGCCCACTTGAGCCATGCAATAATTTCTTTTCAAACTTAAACCCCTGAGGATCACCCCCCTATACTGAGGCAATGCCAAAAGAAAAAAAGAAAGAAAAACAAACAAAATAGAACTCAATGCAAAGCTGGAGCAAATCCACAAAAGATACGATCTGACTCAGATACATACTTCAAAATGGGGCAATTCTCCCCAGTACATACTTTACTCACCAATAACGTACCACACACTAGATTGGGATGAATACGAAAACAAAAACAAAAAGAAAAAAAGAATAATCAAAAGAAGGAAAGACGCAGGGCATAAGGTGATCTCAGGAATCTCAACCGACTTTTCAAAATGTACTTTGAGCCTTCATGCGATCCTTTCATTTCTTAACCCATGACCCTGGCCTACATTACAACCCAGTAAAGTCCACTTTGATTGACACGGGCCTTGTTGGGTTCACTAAATCACATACTTGCATCATTTCGAACAACGGGCGTGCCACATACTTTTAAAATCACAAGATACACTGAAGCGCAACGATCACATAACCAGATTTGATGAAAACCCGTGAGGGCACCGAAGGTAAAATTAGTTTCAGAGAGAATGAGAGCTCGAGAGAAATCAATTGCTAAAAAAATAGGTCCTTCTGAAGGACGATCACTGGGGCACTGTGCCTATACAGTCAAATACTTTAATTTCTAGTACTCAACAGGTGACAAGACGGTCAATATCCACTAACTCATGAGCATTTTTTCACAGATGATAGATTCATGCATCACACTCTTGTAAATACGTATACTTAGCATGACATGACTTTCAAAATCCATTCATATCTTTCGGCATACCAGACAGTGCATACTTTCTATAGCAGGGATA
This sequence comes from Hydrangea macrophylla, assembly GCA_033977485.1. Lineage (NCBI taxonomy): Eukaryota > Viridiplantae > Streptophyta > Magnoliopsida > Cornales > Hydrangeaceae > Hydrangea > Hydrangea macrophylla. The sequence goes on from CM066999.1 coordinate 62,122,599, forward strand.
ACTAGTTCTGACACTACTCTCGAATGACCCAAAAAGCTCACCACTAACCGAACCACGATATTAACCTTTGCTCAGACTCGCCAACTTCACACTGATCCATCTATTCAGATCCATATATCATATCAGTCTTCTCCTCGGTAGATTGTCAAGAAATCTATCCCTCGCTCAGGTCTAACTGTTCACGCTTGAATAAGGATCAAGCATAAGGCCCCTAGCGGCGTCATATCCACTATCCACTCCCAGAATCAGGAGTGAGTCAGTCAAAGGGGCATCCTATTCACATCATCGTCTATCATTCAATATCAGGAGTGAGTCCGTCAAGTCGCATTCTGTTCATATCACCAACCATCAGGTATAAATCCCTCAAACGGCATTCAACTTACATCGGCATCAAGCATCGGGTATTTCTCTTACCCTTCCGTACTCTATAGCAATCACGAGCATCGCATTTTGCTGTCCTCACCTTTCCACTGCGATCATGCATATCGCATTTAGCTAATTTCATCACTCTTCACAGCGATCACGCCATACGCGGCATTTCGCTCTCGTATCCCTATAGCAATCACGCCCTACTTGGCATTTTGCTTGCTCATATCCTCAGCAGTCACGCGTATCGTATTCTGCTGATCTTATCTCCATAGCAATCACCCGTATCGAATTTTACTATTCTCATCTCTCACCTTCGCGGTAATCACGCGTATCGTATTTTGCCACTCTATATCTTCACAGCAGTCACTCCCTACATGGAATTTTGCTCTACTATCTCACAGCGATCACACCATACGACATTTTGCTTTCTTATATCCACAGCAATCACGCCCCACGTGGCATTTTGCTCTCCCATCTCACAGCGATTACGCCCCACATGGCATTTCGCTCTTTCGTATCCACTGCAATCACGCCCCGACATGGCATTTTGTTCTTCACTATCCCAACACGGCATCCTCTTCACCCTGTCGTGAACTACGCACGATCTGATTCTCCAATTAGAGATACGTAGGCAGCGCTAAGAGCTCGACCATACCCTTACTTTACTATAATCTTGGTTAAAGATTCGAGATTACGGGGCTACGCACTTCTTGACTACACCGTCTCCCACCATCTCTCAGGTACCCAGGTTCGTACGAACTACGCATAGTCTGATTCTCCCGACGGGAGATGCGTAGGAAGCTGTAAGAGCTCGACTGTACCCTCACTTTATTACATTTTTGGTTAAAGTTCGAGATTACGCAATTACGCACTTCTTGACTATTCCATCCCTTTTCTACTCGATTCTCACATGAATGCCCAACGGAGTCGTTCACCCATTATGGTAATATTCTCAATCCCCAGCGGAGCTGTTTTCCCACTCTACCAATACTCCCAATCCCCAGCTGCCTACTTTGGCACACCAATCACTTGCATACGATGGCATCTCATACTCACTTGTCTACTTTGGCACATCTTTTTACTTATTCTCATCACTTAAAAGAAAAATTGACAAAATGGGCTGTCTTGTTTCTTTGTCATGATTTACTTGGCAAAACATGACAAAGAGGGGCAGTTGTAGACACATTTTGACCTACCAAAAAAAGAAATAACTGTCGCAGGGGGAGCCCACCTGGCATGTAAATCAAGAAAGGAAAAGCTGGAGTCCTAATTAGAATATCCGGAGGTCAAATCAAATGTCAAATTAAGTTATCGTCAATGTGAATACCCATCAGCATGGTTTCAAAAGCATGTCGAATCAGCTGTAGGCACCCGATTTTTGCCCACCTACAAAGAAGCGGACAGATAATGAACATCGAGTCCGACGAGTGTGAAGAGCTCATAAATACATTGTCCCTAGACTTCGAATCGTCAAAATCGAACCACGGGCAAAGAAATAATCATTGTTTAAAGTTTGGACGAATCTGCTATTTCGCCAGAGAGGGACCGGGATTACTTTTTTAGCTTTTCGGGTGTTGGAACAAGTATTTTTCATGATAGAATGGAAGTGCATGACATTACCGAGAACTCCCTAAAATTTCATCTCAATTAAACACCGAATCTGAAAAAAGTACTTTATCAGGTGTAGAAATCAAATGGGAAAATTCTGTTTCATCGCCAGAGAACTTCGAAAGGTTTAAAATTGATGCCAAAAATCCAGATTTTTCAAGATGAAGAGCCATCAGAAATTTCGTTGCCATCAAACAAAGAAAGTTGCAAAACTACGATAAGATCGCTCACAGGTGCGTCAATTTATACAGATAAATTATCAGAAAGTCCTGGTCTTCGAGATCAAATCGGCTGTGGTACTTTCGGTCGGGATTAAAACGCTTCTTACATCGAGACGAAGAAACCCCTGTAAACTTCGTCTCAATCCGATACTAGATTCCAAAAAAGTACATTTTAATTAACGGATTTGTCAAGACAGGTGCTTGATACGAGTCAGATGGCATTTCAAGAATCCATTTTTGCACTAAAATTCCGCGTTTGTCAAGAGGACCGCGAATGTCCAAGTTTTCGTCGTACTGCCTTCCAGAAAATTCGGAAGCGCGACGTGTGTACAGATATCTTGATATTTTCTTTGCTTTGCGACTAAGTAATCCAGATTTGGGCCAATCACGCCACATCAGTCACTCTTTGATTTAAGGAAAATACTCTTCACATTGAAACAAAGGGATCCATAAATTTCATCTCAATCCGATACCAGATTCCAAAAAAGTACATTTTAATAAACGGATTTGTCAAGACAGGTGCTTAATACGAGTCATATAGCGTTTCAAGAATTCCATTTTTGCACCGAAATTCCGCGTTTGTCAAGAGGACCGCGAAGGTCCAAGTTTCGTCGCACTGCCTTCCAGAAAATCCGGAAGCGCGACGCTTGTACAGATTTCTAGATATTTTCTTTGCTTAACGACTAAGTAATCCAGATTTGGGCCAATTGCGCCATAGGAGTCACTTTCTGATTAGAGGAAAATACTCTTCACATTGAAATAAAGGGATCCATCTAATTTTGTCTCATTCCGACACCGAATTTCAAAAATTATACCTCGATTGGCGTGTTTTGCCATAACTGGTGCTGAATGTGGGCCAAACAACGTTTTAAAAATCCAACTCCGACTTCAAAATTATGTGTTAGTCGAGAGAACCCAGCGGTCCAGTTTTCAACCACTTAGCTTTCCGAAAATCTCAGAGAACGCGACGCACACACACAATATCTAGAAATTTTATTACTTTATTATTATTATTTTTTAATTTAATTAATTAATTATTTTTTAAATCAAAATTTTTCCTATAAATAGAAGGTCCCCCCCTTCCAAAAAATTTACTAATTCACTCTCTCCTTTAGGCTTCGTTTGGGAATCCCTAACCTTTCTCCTCTCCTAAGCCCTGTTTAGCTACATTAACCAAATAAAATCCAAACTCCATCATAAGCACTTCTAATCTCATACATACAGTATACGTACGGGTACTATTCATACATGCAGATACTATTCATACATACAGTATATGTACGAGTACTATTCAAACGTGTGATATACGTCTTGACTATTCCGGCCCTTCTGGACCCAACCATGACGTCCATATAAGTCGATTTTGTGTCAAAATGTGACTTGGGCCTTCTCGAATTATTTCTGCAACGTTTCTCGGATTTCTTTCATTCTTTCTTAACAAACATCGACTGAACTTCAATAGTCACCTTCGTACAGGTAACATCCTTAACTCATACTCTTAGTGGTCTGGGCTCCCTATAAATCCACTGGTCGGATATTCTGCCTTTTTCTTTCTCTTTTCTTTGCTAGTCGGAAGGAGGTCTCGAACTCCACCTGATTGGACTTCATATCCTGCGTCAGCCGGAAGGAGACTAATGACCCACCCGGCTGAACTTTATCAAATTATTATATCCCGCACTAGTCGGAAGTAGGCCTCGAACTCCACCCGATTGGACTTTATATCCTGCGTCAGCCGAAATGAGATCTAATGACCCACCCAGCTGAACTTTATCAAACTACTATATCCTGCGCCAGTCGGAAGGAGGCCTCGAACTCCATCCGATTGGACTTTATATACTGCGTCAGCTGGAAGGAGATCTAATGACCCACCCAACTGAACTTTATCAAACCGCTATATCCTGCGCCAGTCGGAAGGAGACCTTTGAACTCTACCCGATTGGACTTTATATCCTGTGTCAGTCGGAAAGAGATCTAATGACCTACCGGACTGCATTTTATTTCCTGCTATCGATATTCGTTGATGAAAATCAGAGAACACAAAAATTGATACTTCTCTCCATCCCCACTGGGCACCGACCTGTACTTCCGGTCAAACTTTCACATCACATTTTTTGCATCACTAGGCACGGACTCGTACTTTCGGTCAAACTTTCACATCATCTTTTTTACATCACTGGGCACCGACTCGTACTTCTGGTCAAACTTTCACATCACCTTTTTTACATCACTGGGCACTGACCCGTACTTCCGATCAAACTTTCACATCACCTTTTTTACATCACTGGGCACCGCAAAAAAAAAGAAGAAAAAAATCTGAATTTCTGACCCGTACTTCCGGTAGAACATTTCTCAAATCACTGGGCACCGACACTTACTTCTGGCACTTTTTCTCAAACCACTGGGCACCGACCCGTACTTTCGGTATACTTTTTCAAACTACGTGGGCACCGACCCTTACTTCCGGTACATAAAACAAAAAGAAAAAATTTATAAAACCTAAAACACAAACGCTTTTTCAATTACCCCGAACGGGCCTATTCCGTCAAGTTAATCAATAGCTTGATGACAGGATGTTCGGGCATAGCACTCATTACTCATACGATCGGTCTATTACACATTTTCCAAAATTTACTACTCTTCAAAGATTAAAGTCTAGGACCTTGCCGTATAGGTTAAAGTTACTAGCTATAACGACTTTACTTAAAACACTATTTCACACTTTCACGGTCTAGATCAACCAACATATACCCAGTACAGAACTACGTACGACCTGATTCTCGAGTCGAGATACGTATGCAACCCTTACTAGGGTGTGGCCATAACCATCCACTACTTATGCTTTCTCACATTTCTAAATTTCTTTTACTTATCTCGAGTCGATATACATATATATATATATATATCGGCGACCGCGTGTCACAGACGCTCGAGTTCAATTTCTTGTATATATATTCTACTACTTATTACTTACGTCCCGTTACTATGAAAACCACTAAACCGGCAACCGTGTGTCACGGATGCTCGAGAGTGCCTAACACCTTTCCTCGACATAATCGAGTCCCCGAACCCACTCCAAGAACTCTGGTTTCACATGACTATTCGAGTCACACTTTGAAAGGGCATTGCTTTTTTAAAACGTTTTTTAAAAGTCAAAGATGATTACTCTAATCGTCTTTGAAGGGATCCTAACTCCCAATAACGTTAGGTGGTGACTCTAAACTTTTACATGGTCCTACTATCACTTTTACGTACTTTTACCCACCTTTCACACGCCTCTCAACGTAACGGTCGCGACCCTCGAGGGACTGCCCCCCACTTTCGGGGTGGGCGTGACACTTAGTAATAAATTTCATAAGCTCATTTTAAAAATCCACGTGGGGGCCAAACTAAGGGTGCGTTTGATAAAACTGAAAATTAAGTGCTAAATTTAAGTGCTGAAAATTTTAAGTGATTTGTATTAGCAAAACTAAAAACAGTGTTTCAAGAAATTAAATAGAGTGTATTCAGTGATTATTTTCAACAGAAAATTTTCACTTAACGATTTAAGTGGCTTTTTGACAGCTTTTTCAATTAAGTGGTATATTATCAAATGCACTGAAAAAAATTAAGTGTTGAAAGTTTTCATTTTCACCAGTTAATTAGGTTACCAAACACACCCTAAGCCTGACTCAATTAAGTGTCAACTCTCCTAATTGGAAAATGTAATGATTAAGTCCAATTAACAAGTAAAATAGATTGATTAATTAAAGGTATAAAAATTCATTCATACAATAATATTAGCAAAAACAAAGACAGTGAGAATTTGAGATTGTGTTTGAATTATACTCGAGCATTACTCAATTGATTAACACCCACTACGGAAAGCATATTAGTTCAGGCTAATGATTCCTGAGTCCTGTAAAAATCGAGAAATGACCTAGGAAGAAAGAACCAAAAGGAAACATATATTCAAAACTGTAACTACAGAAATTTGCAAGCCAATTCAGAGTGTGCATCATGATTAAGTAAGTTATTAATCTGAGATACAAGAAGATATTATTGATCTTCGCAACCAACTTCTGTTTATTAATGGCATAACCTCCTTTCCTATTTAGAGACTATGTATTTCATAATTAACCAAAATTTCTTCAGGCAAAACATCCGAAACCCCAACCAAAATCTGGAACCTGCTCATACAAGTACAATCCACAACTAAAACTTAGTCCTCATCCATCCCTGCAGCTTGATCTCTCTTTGGCCCTCCTACTGGTTTTGCCATTAATAATTTATATGAAAAATAGAAAAACCTTGAATTAGACACACATAAATTCAAAATAGATAAATGACACTGTTTTGGTTTTCTAGAAAGTGAGTAATAGCAAAACAATAATCATGGAACAAAGATGGATTTAAAATTACATACACGTTGATGATCTAGTGTCTGATAACATTACACACATGATTGGGGAAAAGAAACCAAGTCCCTTGTGGCCGAGTGGTAAGCTTCTTGGGTGTACTACCCAAGAGGTTTAGTGTTCGAGCCATGGGGGGGCGTGTAGACACCCCATTTTGTCGGCTATCAGATTTAGGAGACCCATAACTTGGTGGTTCATAATGATCGAAAAAAAGACTTAAAAGGACTCTTGGAAGTTAGTTCTGTCTCTCAGAATGCTCAGAATGACCAAAATGCCCCTGAAAGCCCGGAAACTCCCAGATTTGGTCCCAAAGTTCTGGAAACATGCTACGTCGTAAGAAAAACAATAAAATGAGTTTTTAAGTAAAATCGAATAAAATCGTCAGCTCCCAGAGACCCCCGGAAGTCCCGGAAGTTCCCGGAAAGTCCTCGTTGACCAGGTTTGACCAAGGTTTGACCAAGGTTGACCAAGTTTGACCGAAATCATCCGAATTCACCGGAATCATTAGAAAAGTATTAAAATGAGTTTTAAAAGAGAATCGAGCGAAAACGTCAACTCCTGGGAGCTCCCAGAGGTTCCCAGAACTTCCCGGGAATCCCAGGTTTGACCAGTTTCACCAAGATTTGACTTTGGAATCGGGGCACCAAAATAATTTTCAAATATTTTTCATGGATAGTAGAGGTCAATAGATTTCCAACGGTATATCGCACATAATTTCTGGATTTAAAACGAATTTATTATGAATTTCCAAAGGCAAAAAAGGCGATCAAATCGGCTTTTATCGCGAATACCGCAAAACTTTTCAAAGTGACCTATCTCTGAACTATTTTTTATGTAAAGTAGACTCCATTACCTTTCCAACGGTATATCACAACCTCAATTTGGACTTCGTATGCATTTTCTGTGAATTTCGGACGAAATAGGGCCTTTTCGCGAATACCGGAACCTCTGGGGGCCTAAACGTAATTTTCTGGGCTTCTGAGGAGCAGTGCCGCCGCGGCACTGGCCCACTGCCGCCGCGGCACTCAATCCTCGCAGAGTCCATTTTTGTAATTTTTTTGGGGGTCCAATTTGATTAATTGAAAACCAAAACGACGTAGTTTTATGTTCACAGATGTTTGGGACCAATGGGAACACTTCTAAAATCCCAAAACCACCCCAAATTGGCCTATATAAACCCCCCATTGCTCTTCATTTTGGGGGGGCCAAGTGCAAAGCTTGAAAAGTTGTAGAGAAGAAGAGAGATAGAGATAGGTTTAGAAGAGAGAAAGGGAGCTTCTCCCATTGATTTTCCATAAGAAAGTGAGTTTTATTCTTGTTTTCTTCCATCATCCTTCTATATACTTCACATTCAAAGTCCACTCCAACCCTCATTCTTGAGCATTCATGAGATAGGAAGCTACTTCCATGTCCAAATGTCAAAATCTATGAGTGAAACACCAAGCTACAAGTCCAAAATCACATTGATTATCATCTATTGATTGCTATTTACTTGCTTTGATTATATATATGTTCATCTCTTCTTATCTCATTTCTTTTTCTTTTCTTTATTTACTTACTAGTTCATCATCATCTAAGTGATGACATGAAATTTGGGGTGAGTGAATCCTTATGGATAGTAGCTCTTGACCTCAAAAACATGTTTGATAGATGATGATCATAACCTCAATACTTCCAAGGTATTCTTGAAATGTATTGAAGTTATGTTCAAAAAATAAAAATAAATCTCTCCAACAATCTTGGAAGTTCTTGATGATGAGTTTGATGTTGGCATTTTAAGTGGCTATAATCCTTGTTGAGTATTAAAAATATGTTTTCAAAACATCTATTTCAAAACCCCTCTCAATCCCTCTCATTTGGTTTCAAGAAACAAAACTTTGTTTTCTCCAAAATCTTCAAAACAACGAGTCAAAACAGTGAGTGAGTTGAGTTCAAAGATTTCTCTACAACTCAATACTCAACATATGGATGCAAGGTCACTTGGAAAGTCTTCCTAACTCATTGGAGAACACCCATGATTTTTGGTTTGACTTGGAAGTACTTGGAAATGGTCCATTTGGACCCAAACATTCCTTCCATACATTCTGTTTTTTCTGTCACAGCAGCTAGCTCCACTTCCAACCTCTTTTTCAGAAAACTTTTCCAAAAGAGGTGGTCCTAACTTATTATTTCCTTAAACTTCAATGTCTTAGGAAACTTACTGTATAAAATAGGCCTCTAGATCATTAGTTTTCATTTTCTAAGATTTTTCAACATTTCAGTCGACGGTACGGACTCTGTTTCTGAGTGACCTTCATTGTTTATATGATTTCTCTCAATCTGTAATAGTTATTAAATATTGGCCTTTTGGGTTGTGTTCTAGACACAATAAGGAACATCTCCATAAAAAATCATGCATTGAAAACATTCCTAACCCCTCTTTTCAAATTCCAAAAGATCATGCTACTGTTCTGTCCACTATTCACAGCAAGTACATTTCAACTTTCATTCTTTGATTTGATGCTCATATGCATTCCAAATTAGTTCATATCTTAGGAAGTAGTTCATATTACATTTGTACACATCCCATGTTATTTCATTCATTCATTCATACACATTTTAGACTTCTAAGTCATTCTAGAAATCCATGTACACAAAACACACTACAACCTTTGCACATTTTAGATACATACATTGCATTCATGCAAGATTTGGGGTTTTTGTAACTCTTAATCCAAGGAGATTATAAGGAATGAACTTGATCACATATCCATGCTTCCCCTTTGATCTAATCATCCTTTCTCATCCGTCCCGGGGATTGAGAGATCTTCTTTTCCCAAAGAATAACATGCATCATACTAGCTTGTTAAGCATATTTTGATTTCTTTGTTTATTTGTTTCAAGAACAATTCATGTCCCCCTTTAGATTAGGAAAACTTGATTAATTGATATATGATTAGACGATTTTTCCTAGGTTTATTTGTGTGATCTTTCACTTCGCATTGTGTGATATTTGGCTTAGATCTTATGAATGATATCTTATCTTTAGATCTTTCATTTCAAGTTTCTTATGTGATGTAATATACTATCGTAGTATTATTTGTCGAACCATACCTAGTATAAGATGATTATTTGGATGCTAATTGAGGCCCGTAGAAAGACGGGGCGAGTTGAGGGTGTTTTAGTCGCGACAAAGGCTCCTTCCTCTCTCGTACCAAAACCCCGAACCAAGTTCTTTGGTTATGAAGGGCCAGTGCCCTTATTCGCTTGGGTGAGTCAAAATTAGGTTTCTTGGTTCCTTAAAGACCAAGTGGCGACTCTGTATCTATTTTCAACAGACCTATTTTCTTTCTTTGATTCAAATCAATTTCAAACAATCTCAAACGAGAGAAGTGGTCCGATTCCCGGTATCCACAATCTGGCGACTCCACTGGGGATTTTTATTTTAAAACAAAATAATACAGAGGTTTGACTCATAAGAAGCATCCTTAAAATCATCTTTTTACTGTGTTTGGTTCACCGCATTGCACTCTTGCATTCCCCCCCTCCGACTGTGTCTGAAACGTGGCGCTGACATTGTTCAGGTCTTGCTGTGCCAGGGCACAAGTCACCGTTGATACTGTACCTTCCAGGGTATATCAAAAAGAGTAAAACCTCCGTACTGTCTCCCTGACGGTATATTGGAACTCTCGTCAACGGACCCTCTTTGACTAAACCCAGCCTTTGCATATAGATTCCTGTAGAACCTTTCATAGGACTGTTCATTTATCTTTTCAGATAGGACAATGTGATATAACTGTTGTATGCCCTGACGGGATTACCTGCGCGGTGTAGACGCTTATGTGGCATAGAACAGAACCTCTTTCTTATGATTCCCAAGGCAATCACTCACATGTGATCACATTGAGTTGACTTGCCTAGGCACCATGATAAGGATGTCTGCTCCATGCTCACAAAGATATACACAGCAAACCTTGTTTGTTGGTCCTGAGACATAGGAGTATGAAAACTTGCTAGACAGTATGATCACCATCATCACCTATTCTCGTCGTATATCCCTATTCCTTCCAAAAAACTCTACCCAACTCATCAGGATACCCCTGTTTCTCCTAGAAATTCTGTCCGAATCACCCAGATTTCCTAGAAATCCCTATTTTTACCCAGAAATCTCAATTTCTTCCAGAAACTCCGATATACTTATGTCCCCCAAGATATTCTTGCTTCCCCCAGAATACCCAGAAACCTCAATTTTTCTTAGAAACTTCGATATACTCGTTTCTCCCAGAAACTCTGTCCGACTTATCCAGTTATACCTGTTCTCCCAGAAGCTCTGTCCAAATCTCTCAGATTACCCAGAAATCTCCATTTCTCCCAGAAACTCCGATATACTTGTTTCTCCCAGAAACTCTGTCCAACTTACCCAAATTTTCATGTTTTCCCATAAGCTCTGTCCAAATCTCCCAGATTCTCCAAAAATCCCAGCACCTCTGCCCAAATCACCCAGAAATGCCCAGATATACTTGTTTCTCCTAGAAACTCTATCCATATTCCTCAGAAATACCAAAAATACCAGTTTCTCCTAGAAGCTCAGTCCAAATCAACCAGAAATCCCTATTTCTCCTAGAAACTCAAATGACTTCTAGAAATTTCTCCGAATCTTCCAAATCTCTGTTTCTCCCAGAAACTCTGTCCAAAATCCCCGGAGTATCCCGGAAATCCCTGTTATCCCTTGGTGATTATACTGGAAAGTGAGGTTAGCACACTCTATATGGCTAGGACCTTATTTGTTTAGCTGCTATCTGTTAGAAATAGAAGCATCATATAGATTAGGGCTTACATCCGCATGCTTGTCCCATTTGCATGCACCATTCCCCATCAATCTGCGCGCACTGTCTCTACCATTCTTGCACAAGTCAGTCCACGTTCGTTAAACATCACTGTCTTTGTCTGTCTAAAGCCATCATTGTCAAAATCTGATCTAATCCTCTCAAAATCTGTCAGGTCAGTATAGATTCCCGGAGTCAGCAGCTAGGATCCTCGTCTTAGATCAGAAGTTCGAACAGTCATTTGGTCAAGATTTGCCCACCAAGTTACTTCAGAATGAATCAAGAAGAATTGGAAAATAAGGTCACTGTGTTGGGAACAACCATAAGCCAGCAATCTGATCGCCTGGCCCAAGTTTTGAGTTTCATGGAAGAATTGAAGCAGCAGCGGCCGCAACCTCCGCCCGGGTTTCCACCACCAGGGTTTGAACCACCCCTACATGAGAACGACGGAGAGGAAGACTGGTTTCAAGGGGTCCCACCATTTGCGTATGAGAAGAAGCTTCAAGAGAAAATGGATAAGGTTGACAAGTTGGAAAGCGTACTGAGGAAAAGCAAGGGGGTCGATGATTACATGTTAGACCTGGAAGGCCTCTTTGAGCCCATCAAGCTGAAACTGCCAGAGAATTTCAAGATGCCTGCCATCGACCGTTTTGACGGAACAGGGAATCCAAAAAGTCACATCAAGTTGTGCATGAGCATCTTCCAATCGATGGGCTGCACTCATGAGCACATTGCGATGCTGTTCCCGCAAACCCTTAAGAATGTCGCACTATCCTGGTTCCTAACCCTTGAAGCCTCCAAGACCCGAGTCTGGGAAGACGTTGCTAGAACATTTATTGATCACTACTCTTACAACCAAGAGTTTGATATCACCATCCGGGATCTAGAGACTACCAGGCAGAACTTTAATGAGTCCTTCACTGCGTTCTTGAGCAGATGGAGGAATAAAGTGGCTCAAATGATCCACAGACCTGTTGAGAAAGAGCAAGTACGTATGCTGGTCAAGAACATGCAACCAGTATATCATGACAAGCTATTCTACCAATCCATCTCCACATTCGAAGAGCTATTCGAAATAGGCACCAGAATAGAGGATGCCATCAGAGAAGGAAAGTTCAAAAAGGATGAACCCCAACACCAGTCCAAGAGACCTAACTACTCCCTGGACTCCCCGGATATCAATGCACTTAGCAACCAATCAATGGCATGCGCCCTTCGTCCATACCAGTCCATTCCGCCAAATCGCCCAAAAGGCCCTCGCGAATTCTCCAAACTTGATGTTCCTCTTTCCACAGCCTTGGACCACTTACTCAGAAAGGGCCACCTACAGCTCCTCCCTCACAAACCACTACCGGATCCCATACCCTCCCACTACAACATGAGCCTACGATGTGCTTACCATCAAAATCTAGGCCATGCCACCGATCAATGCATCCGCCTCCGCCATGACATTCAGAACCTCATAGAGGATGTATCCCATCCTAATCCAATCCACTATCTTGGCTTGGACCAACCGATCGAATGATCCCTTCTGTCGATGCTAATGAATGTTGAAGCTACGCAGTAAAGTGATGGTGTTTGGAACTTCTGCTAAAAAAATTTAATAAATGGGTCGCAAAGACACTCCATTTGAGACCAAGTCAAGTCAAGTTGAGTCTGTTCTATGTTCCGAGTCCATTTCAATTCTAGTCTTGTGATCAAGTCTGTCTGTCATCGAGTTGTTAATAAGTCTGTAAAGCTTCTCTATTGATAGAATGAAATCTCATTTTGCTTAATCTGATGTGCCTAGTCATAAATGCATGAATCACTAAACTGAAGTGTCACTTTTCAAATTACCATGGATATTACTCTGCTAATAATTCTTCTACAACAAAACAAAAAAGAATCCTGAAAGGTTAAAGTCGATTTCACGCTGACACTGATGAAGAGCTGAGAATTGAATAGTCTTACTTTAAGAATTTAAAGATGCTCTTACCTCAATCTTGAAAAGACATACTTGAAACTGACTTGGGGCTTGCCCAACACCCTTTTTCCACCATTTCAAAGCCTTAAGCCCAATCCAATTGGAAGCCATGCAATCTGCCCGATTGAAAGCAATGCAAACTTAGCCCTTGATGGTAGCCGAACATTTCAGTGAGTTTCATCTCCACTTTCAAAAAAAAGAAAAGAAAAAAAGAAAAAGAAAAGAAAAGCTCGCTAGGTGAAAAACCCGAAAGGGCACCTAGGCAAAAGTTAGAGCCGAGAAGGTGTTGATTTCCAAAATCTGACCCTAGCCAGTCAAAATGTTGGAGAAAATTTTGATGAAACAAATGAGAGAATCATACGCTTCAAGATACATCTAAAGAACGTGCCAAGATCACATTTCAAAAGGCACGGAATGACCACAAATAAATTCAGAGAGCTGACATGCACATTCTGGAATTCTGAGATTGCGATTGAAAGATCTCACAAGAATCGACTATATAAAAAAGCAAAATTGACTGGCTAGGCGAAAGTGAAAAGGATCAATCCTCAAAATAAAACAAAAAGAAAAAGAAAAAGAAAAGAAAGGGAGATTGAAACTGAATTCCTTTATTCAAAGCTACCACAAGTGGCTCAAGTTTGAACTTATTTGACGATTGGTTTGAGAAACCCTCATACCCAACTTCTTTCAAGCCCTGACTTGAACTACGCTCGACCTGATTCCCACTCAGGAATACATAGGCAACCACATCGGTTCGGTCGACACCATCATAACCAAACCAATTTCTTTCAAGACCTTGCCTTGAACTACGCTTGACCTGATTCCCGCTCGGGGATACGTAGGCAACCACAACGGTTCGGTCACCCCACCTACCTAAAAATCAACCCGCTTCTTTCCGACCATGGCCCGAACTACGTTGGACCTGATCCCCACTTGGGGGTACGTAGGCAGACTTTCAAAAAGAAAAGAAGGATGGCTCGCTAGGTCGAAAATCCGAAAGGACGCCTGGGCAAAAATTAGAGCTAAATCCAAGGTGAGCAATAACAGAAGAGAGAAAAGAGCTTGCTAGGTCACCTCACTGGTGCCTAGGCAAAAGTTATGAGCATTTGAGAGATTAAAGTCACGGTCCATGCCTCAAGCCAGAAAATCACCTTCCACACCAGGGGCAAACATCGGCTACCCGCCTCGTTTGCCTGACTTTTACTATCTACCCTTCATACAAGGGGCAAACTTCGGTCATCTACCTCGTTCGCCCAAAACCTCCAATAAACCATCATCCAAACTGGGGGCAAACTTCGGCCACCCACCTTGTTTGCTTATAAATCCCACTTTGTACACCTCAAACTAGGGGCAAACTCCGTTTGCCTAACACAATCCCTTCACACCGAGGGCGAGTTTTCAAGTTACCAAGTTGTTTTGAAAATTTTGAAATAGAGCATCTTTTACTCTGAAAGTTAAGTCACTAATTCAAAGCACTTCCTGGGAGAAGTAGAAAATTGACTAGATCACTAGGGAAGAATTTTCAAGAATCAGATTTATCAGCAAAGTGCTACCATGATAAGATGAGGGGTGAACACCAAAAGAGAAATGGTACACCGTTTATGACAAAAGCACACCAAGTTTTGACAAGACGAGCTTGTTTCATTTTGGTGTCAAATGTGTCGTCCTCGTGCGTCAATGTCTGTCAAGTTTTTGAGTCTGTTGTAGTCTCAAATGTGTAAGTCAACAGTGACTAATAAAATTTTCAAATCAAGTTATAAAGAGCATGCCAATACATGCAGGAGTACCAAACACCATTACTGTACCGGCTAAGGCGTCAGTATGAGAAGCGTTCAAACTTAGGGCAAATGCGAATTTCATCCCTTTCCAAACCATCAAAAGTTGACCATCATCTCCTTGCAACATAAGTCTATGAGTGGCTGTTGATTACCTTCCCTCGTCCATGCAACATAAGTCCATGAGTGGCTGTTGATTTTCCTTCATCTCCAAGCAACACAAGTCCATGAGTGGCTGTTGATGGATCCCAGTTCCGGGCCAGCAAGATTTGATCAACTATGAGAGATTCGAATTTGAATCCTGGTTCCCGGTCAAGAAAAGTATTTGAAGAGAGATCCCAGAAAGAGTCGCTTCATCCCCAATAGATTCAGTTTAATCCCCCAGCAGGCATATCGATTTGTACATCGTCAGTTCAATCTATGACAGTCACAGTAGTTCACTGTCGACTCGTCATATCGATTCGTACATCGTCAGTTCATCCATGCACAGTAGTTCACTGTTGACTCATCATCTCGATTAGTACATCGTCAGTTCAATCACGACAGTCACAGTAGTTCACTGTCGACTCGTCATATCGATTCGTACATCGTTAGTTCATCCATGATAGTCACAGTAGTTCACTGTTGACTCATCATCTCGATTAGTACATCGTCAGTTCAATCACGACAGTCACAGTAGTTCACTGTCAACTCGTCTTCTCGATTAGTACATCGTCAGTTCAATCTATGACAGTCACAGTAGTTCACTGTCCACTTGTCATCTCGATTAGTACATCGTCAGTTCAATCTATGACAGTCACAGTAGTTCACTGTCGACTCGTCATCTCGATTAGTACATCGTCAGTTCAATCCATGATAGTCACAGTAGTTCACTGTTCACTCAACATCTCGATTCATACATCATCACTTCTTCTGGTCACGGTTAGTCCAACTGTTGATCCAATCCATGATAGTCACAGTAGTTCACTGTTGACTCATCATCTCAATTCGTACATCGTCACTTCTTTTGGTCACGGTTAGTCCAACTGTTGATCCAATCCATGATAGTCATAGTAGTTCACTGTTGACTCATCATCTTGATTCGTACATCGTCACTTCTTCCGATCACGGTTAGTCCAACTGTTGATCCAATCCATGATAGTCACAGTAGTTTACTGTTGACTCATCATCTCGATTCGTGCATCGTTACTTCTTCCGGTCACGGTTAGCCCAACTGTTGATCCAATCCATGATAGTCACAGTAGTTCATTGTGGACTCATCATCTCGATTCGTACATCGTCAGTTCATTAATCATCATTAGTTTACCATCACTCTCATTCAAAATATGTCGTGTTCATCATTCTCATTCAAAATCTTAGGCTTCTATGTCCATTAATAGGGCTTCCATGTTCATCGCTTAATATCTCGACATTTCATGTCCATCACTTGACTTCTCAGGAATTCTGTGTCCGTCTCTTAATTTCCAGGGCTTCCATGTCCGTTGGTTATCTGTCAAACTGCATCTCCAATTATAGTCCTCAGGGACCCCACATCTGACTACATTCGCTTGTGAAGCACACTTCCCAAAATTCAGAAGTTTGCTCAAAGACCCAGAGTATTCAAACCTTGATGTCCCTATTCGGGTCAATAACTGCATCACAGTTAGAAATACTAGCACAACATAAGTCCACTTGGAGTGGCATACGCCCCACAACACCAGCTCATACTAGGGTCAGAACACTAGGCATGATAGGACTCATGACACAATTCATATCACATCCATGCATTGCATAACATAGCATTTGCCTGTCTCGTTGTGCATGTGCGATTTATTCCTTTGTGCCCTGAACTACGTCCTGGTCTGATTCCCCTTGGGATACGTAGGCAGCTCATGCAGAGCGCGACCAACACTAGCCTCAGCATCACTGCATCTTTTGCAACGCTTTTATCCTAAATCTATAGCCTCCAAAAAGTCCTGTCTCTTCAAAGCTTTGACACTCGCTTGCGACATGCGTTGCCTCGCAAGTTCATACCAAAGAGGGGCAAACTGTAGACACCCCATTTTGTCGGTTATCAGATTTATGAGACCCATAACTTGGTGGTTCATAATGATCGAAAAAAAAAGACTTAAAAGGACTCTTGGAAGTTAGTTCTGTCTCTCAGAATGCTCAGAATGACCAAAATGCCCCTGAAAGCCCGAAAACTCCCAGATTTGGTCCCAAAGTTCTGGAAACATGCTACGTCGTAAGAAAAACAATAAAATGAGTTTTTAAGTAAAATCGAATAAAATCGTCAGCTCCCAGAGACCCCCGGAAGTCCCGGAAGTTCCCGGAAAGTCCTCGTTGACCAGGTTTGACCAAGTTTGACCAAGTTTGACCGAAATCATCCGAATTCACCGGAATCATTAGAAAAGTATTAAAATGAGTTTTAAAAGAGAATCGAGCGAAAACGTCAACTCCTGGGAGCTCCCAGAGGTTCCCAGAACTTCCCGGGAATCCCAGGTTTGACCAGTTTGACCAAGATTTGACTTTGGAATCGGGGCACCAAAACAATTTTCAAATATTTTTCATGGATACTAGAGGTCAATAGCTTTCCAACGGTATATCGCACATAATTTCTGGATTTAAAACGAATTTATTATGAATTTCCAAAGGCGAAAAAGGCGATCAAATTGGCTTTTATCGCGAATACCGCAAAACTTTTCAAAGTGACCTATCTTTAAACTATTGTTTATGTAAAGTAGACTCCATTAACTTTCCAACGGTATATCACAACCTCAATTTGGAGTTCGTATGCATTTTCTGTGAATTTCGGACGAAATAGGGCTTTTTCGCGAATACCGGAACCTCTGGGGGCCTAAACGTAATTTTCTGGGCTTCTGAGGAGCACTGCCGCCGCGGCACTGGCCCAGTGCCGCCGCGGCACTCAATCCTCGCAGAGTCCATTTTTGTAATTTTTTGGGGGTCCAATTTGATTAATTGAAAACCAAAACGACATAGTTTTATGTTCACAGATGTTTGGGACCAATGGGAACACTTCTAAAATCCCAAAACCACCCCAAATTGGCCTATATAAACCCCCCATTGCTCTTCATTTTGGGGGGGCCAAGTGCAAAGCTTGAAAAGTTGTAGAGAAGAAGAGAGATAGAGATAGGTTTAGAAGAGAGAAAGGGAGATTCTCCCATTGATTTTCCATAAGAAAGTGAGTTTTATTCTTGTTTTCTTCCATCATCCTTCTATATACTTCACATTCAAAGTCCACTCCAACCCTCATTCTTGAGCATTCATGAGATAGGAAGCTACTTCCATGTCCAAATGTCAAAATCTATGAGTGAAACACCAAGCTACAAGTCCAAAATCACATTGATTATCATCTATTGATTGCTATTTACTTGCTTTGATTATATATATGTTCATCTCTCCTTATCTCATTTCTTTTTCTTTTCTTTATTTACTTACTAGTTCATCATCATCTAAGTGATGACATGAAATTTGGGGTGAGTGAATCCTTATGGATAGTAGCTCTTGACCTCAAAAACATGTTTGATAGATGATGATCATAACCTCAATACTTCCAAGGTATTCTTGAAATGTATTGAAGTTATGTTCAAAAAATAAAAATAAATCTCTCCAACAATCTTGGAAGTTCTTGATGATGAGTTTGATGTTGGCATTTTAAGTGGCTATAATCCTTGTTGAGTATTAAAAATATGTTTTCAAAACATCTATTTCAAAACCCCTCTCAATCCCTCTCATTTGGTTTCAAGAAACAAAACTTTGTTTTCTCCAAAATCTTCAAAACAACGAGTCAAAACAGTGAGTGAGTTGAGTTCAAAGATTTCTCTACAACTCAATACTCAACATATGGATGCAAGGTCACTTGGAAAGTCTTCCTAACTCATTGGAGAACACCCATGATTTTTGGTTTGACTTGGAAGTACTTGGAAATGGTCCATTTGGACCCAAACATTCCTTCCATACATTCTGTTTTTTCTGTCACAGCAGCTAGCTCCACTTCCAACCTCTTTTTCAGAAAACATTTCCAAAAGAGGTGGTCCTAACTTATTTTTTCCTTAAACTTCAATGTCTTAGGAAACTTACTGTATAAAATAGGCCTCTAGATCATTAGTTTTCCTTTTCTAAGATTTTTTAACATTTCAGTCGACGGTACGGACTCTGTTTCTGAGTGACCTTCATTGTTTATATGATTTCTCTCAATCTGTAATAGTTATTAAATATTGGCCTTTTGGGTTGTGTTCTAGACACAATAAGGAACATCTCCATAAAAAATCATGCATTGAAAACATTCCTAACCCCTCTTTTCAAATTCCAAAAGATCATGCTACTGTTCTGTCCACTATTCACAGCAAGTACATTTCAACTTTCATTCTTTGATTTGATGCTCATATGCATTCCAAATTAGTTCATATCTTAGGAAGTAGTTCATACTACATTTGTACACATCCCATGTTAATTTCATTCATTCATTCATACACATTTTAGACTTCTAAGTCATTCTAGAAATCCATGTACACAAAACACACTACAACCTTTGCACATTTTAGATACATACATTGCATTCATGCAAGATTTGGGGTTTTTGTAACTCTTAATCCAAGGAGATTATAAGGAATGAACTTGATCACATATTCATGCTTCCCCTTTGATCTAATCATCCTTTCTCATCCGTCCCGGGGATTGAGAGATCTTCTTTTCCCAAAGAATAACATGCATCATACTAGCTTGTTAAGCATATTTTGATTTCTTTGTTTATTTGTTTCAAGAACAATTCATGTCCCCCTTTAGATTAGGAAAACTTGATTAATTGATATATGATTAGACGATTTTTCCTAGGTTTATTTGTGTGATCTTTCACTTCGCATTGTGTGATATTTGGCTTAGATCTTATGAATGATATCTTATCTTTAGATCTTTCATTTCAAGTTTCTTATGTGATGTAATATACTATCGTAGTATTATTTGTCGAACCATACCTAGTATAAGATGATTATTTGGATGCTAATTGAGGCCCGTAGAAAGACGGGGCGAGTTGAGGGTGTTTTAGTCGCGACAAAGGCTCCTTCCTCTCTCGTACCAAAACCCCGAACCAAGTTCTTTGGTTATGAAGGGTCAGTGCCCTTATTCGCTTGGGTGAGTCAAAATTAGGTTTCTTGGTTCCTTAAAGACCAAGTGGCGACTCTGTATCTATTTTCAACAGACCTATTTTCTTTCTTTGATTCAAATCAATTTCAAACAATCTCAAACGAGAGAAGTGGTCCGATTCCCTGTATCCACAATCTGGCGACTCCACTGGGGATTTTTATTTTAAAACAAAATAATACAGAGGTTTGACTCATAAGAAGCATCCTTAAAATCATACTGGGGATTTTTTTCATTTTGTTCATTTCTCAATTACATCTAATATAATTTGATTTTTTATTCATTTCTTTCTCAATTACATGTATCTATATTAAATTGAGTTAATTCCCTATGCTGCATTTTTGTGTTCCCCACCCTATTTTTCATGAGAGTTGATTTATTTTAGGTAAATAATGAACTAATTAAGAGTTGCCTATTTCCCTACTCTAAAGAAACAAAGAGTGAGAGAGAGCAGTCTCTCAGTTCCTAGTGTCTTTTTCGTAATAGGTACAATTTCATCCCTTTTTATGTATATGCGTGTATATATACATATATCAGTTTATCAGATTCTCTGCCTACATTTCTCTTGATTTAGACATATTGATTGGTAAAAAAAAAAGGTGTTAATTAAGTTGAAAGTGAAATGGGAGTACTCCTACAATATTTAGGTATGTTTGCATCCATTTGTATCAAAGCAATTTTTTTGAACTTTGATTATCTTATGTGAGGAAGCTACAATTTTATTTTGCTAATTACTATGAATTGTTTATTCTTGTACAATCTATTTTTTTTCTCTTCAAAGTAATGAATATATATATATATATATATAATTTTTGTTTTTGTTTTGTTTTTTTTTTTTTTTTTTTTGCAATAAGTGGAGCATTTAGCCATAACTTTGCCAGAAGGGGAGAAAAAAAACATTTCATTATAGATGAATTTAAACAATCCATATACCACTCTTGATATACAAGAATTGATGTAGGATTGCAAATAAAAACCCGTGCATAGCACCATATAAAGAGAATCAAAGAAAAGCTAGCATTAACTTTGAGATCTCTAACCATGTCCCTTGTGGTTGAGTGGTAAGCTTCTTGGGTTACCCAAGAAGATTTAGTGTTCGAGTCATGGGGGGCGTGGCCACTGGAGTATTCACCCGGTGCCTCCAGGCCTCGGGGGATTAGTCGAGGTGCGCGCAAGCTGGCCCGGACACCCCCGATTACCAAAAAAAAAAAAAAACTTTGAGATCTCTAACACAATCTCACGCCTCTCTTTGTGACATGTTTGGCACACGGGTCTTGCTTCTTCAGTTGTTGGAAGAATTTATAACGTTCTTCAAGTTCGTCATTCATCTGTGTGAATACTCTTGCTTAGTTTGGCTCTCAAGTGGCTTTTTAAAAGGAGCTTATAAAATTTAGAGTAAATTACCTTTTGCCCCCCTGTAGTTTGCCTCTATGGCACTTTGTCCCCCTGTGATTTGAAATGTAACACATAACCCCCCTGTAGTTTGCCTCTGTAACACTTTACACCCCTGTAGTTTGAAATGTAACACATAACCCCCCTATAGTTTGCCTATGTGGCACTTTACCCTGCTATAGCCAAAACAAATTGCTTAAATGACCAACAATTACAGGGGGGTAAAGTGCCACAGAGGCAAACTACAAGGGGGTTATGTGTTACATTTCAAACTACGGGGGGTAAAGTGCTACAGAGGCAAACTATAGGGGGGTTATGTGTTACATTTCAAACTAGAGGGGGCCAAAGTGCCATAGAGGCAAACTACAGGGGGGTAAAAGGTAATTTACCCTAAAATTTATTACTAAGTTGTTTGATAATTTTATAAAAGTGACACATTACTCTTCAAAAAGACATCATGAAACCAAAAAGTAACCTGGAGCTTTTAAAAGCTCCATTCTAGAGCTTTTAAAAGCTCTCTCAAAAAAGCTCTAAATTCAATTTTTGCAAAGCTCATAAACTAATTATCAAATGAATTAACATGAAATTGTGCTTTAAAAAAGAAGAAGCACCAAAAAGAAGACCAAACTAAGCCTTAGATATCAAACACTTGAACGATTCGGTGAACCTTCGTAGAACGAAACTGGAATCTAGGTTTTGTTAAAGCAAGCTTTGAGGGTAATATTATGATTAAAAAAAAACTCTCTTATTTTGTGTTGTTTATAGGGAGCTTCCACCGACACCCCTGGAACAAAACACGACCTACATAAAGTCCAGTTGCTACATTTTTATCTCATTTGATGATTTTCACTTTTTTGGTCAAAATACCCTCCTATGGCTAAAAAAACTTCAAATTCTCATAATTTCTATACTAGAAGTCCAATTTTTGTAAGATTGATGTTTTGGAATCAGCAAAACAAGATCTATCAAACGAGAGCAATGTTGACTATGAAATCCTGAGAAAAAAAAAAAGAAACTAAAAATTAACCTAAAAGGTAAAAACGTGTTTTTTTTATTTTTATTTTTTGCATAAATATAACAAAAATATATTTCTTTTGTAAAATTGGCATCATAGGTGCATAGATCTTGGGGAAAAAAAATACATGAAATCAAAAAAAAATTAAAAAAAAATCACACAAGAAGTCCAAAAAATGATAAAGTAATGGTCAGTAATACATACAGATAATTTTATCTATTTACAAGCACATAAAAATGTAAAAATATAATGCTAACGTGCTTTGTAAACGATGGAAATATTTTTCTTTATTTGGTGAATAAGAAAAGGGAGAAAAATAAGAAACAAATTGATGTTTTGAGAATTACATAAAATTCCAAATTTGGTGTGTTTGGCGAAAATACAAAATCAAAGTGACAAGTAGTGCCAGGACCTTTATATGAAGTCCCAAATGTGATACTAAACTATCCCTATACAGTCTTGCTAGTCCGGTGACTATTAAAAATAGAGATGATCCTTCCTTAAGGTTCTATTATTCTGAAGCGAGTAAATTGAATTTAAGAATAGGGACACATTACAAATAGTAGGTATGATATATTGTTTAAAAAGTTAGCAACTAGTAATGTCCACCCAAAAGTAGGTATGATGATCCTAGATTTAATCCGTTTATTACCCTTATGCAGGTTCAATTTACTCCATAGCTAGGTTTCAAAATGAAACCTGTATACGAAACATGGTTTCCAAATGAAATGGAAATGGAAATGAGATGACATTCGATTGGACTACCCAAAGTTTTATTCAAATTTATGGTTGTACACAACCAATTGTTTTTAAGAATTTAATTTGGGAATAGATTTGAAACCGTTGAATCTCCCAACAATTCAAGGGAAAATTGGTGAAAATGTCGTTAAGATGAGTTTTATTGGGATTAAGGACAACTTAACGTAGACATTGAGAATAAGGCCTCTCAATGTCTATAGACTAAAACACCCTCATCTTCATCCTCTAATTCTAGCCAAACCCAAGCCACCATTACCACCGCCCACGCCACCTCCGACCACCACCTCCGACGACCTCCCCCTCGCATCACCGGACCTCCGGCGACCTCCCCTTGCCTCCACCACCATAGCCCCCGTTCTCTCTCTCTCTCTCTCTCTCTCTCTCTCTCTCTCTCTCTCTCTCCTCTATTAGCTTCATTTTCTTTCTCCAAATCATGGGACTGAGATATATCAGTGTATATCGATTAGTTATACAGAGAGAGAAAATTACAATGGTTGATTCGTCAATCGCGAATCTGCACACACAAAAAAAAAAAAAAAAAACCCCTACTCTATCATATCTTAAATTTCAAAATTTTCACTTAGGATATGAAATCTTAAGAGAAATTTCACTTAGGATATGATATCTTTAAGTTTGAAGTGCGAGTCATTATAAGAGTGGATATTTTTTTGAACAACTCTAAAAAAACTCAGTCTTCCATATCTATTTCATTCTTAATCTATATTTCGTTCGAATAACTAAGTTTGAAGCCTTAGTCTCATATCTATTCATCATTTTCAAACCATATCTATCACCACTCAATTGTGGTGTCCACCCCTCTTTTGATTCTGAGCAAAAATACCAAGTGAAGTCAGAAATCAAAAATTAGAAATCCTAAGTTAAAGTTTGATTTAGGATATATCCTAAGTGAATTTTCACGTATGCAGAAGGCTAGTCAAGCCTAGATCAATAGTGGTGGATTGTTCACAACAATAAAATGGTGGTGTTGAACAGTCAAATTAGATCCAGATCATAGCAGGCCAATCATAACAATCAAATGGTGATGATCCAACATAGAGCCCAATCATAGTAGTTGAATAGTGATGATCTGTTTTAAAAAATTAAATGATGATCTGCTTTGAAGAATCAAATAAGATCCAGATCTGGTTTGATTGTGGTGGTGGCGATGGTGTTGGTGGCAATCTAGGTTTGTTTTGGTAGTTGTGACTTTATATACAACCAACAAACCACCTCTGTTTTTTTAGAGAGAGAGAGAGTGGAGAAAAGCTTCGCCAGATGCAACCAGTCACGATCGCCGCTCGAATTAGGTAAGAGACCCATCTAAGTTTAACAACTAGTTCAAACAAATTCTCACTTTTTCCTTGCTCTCTCTCTCTCTCTCTCTCTCTCTCTCTCTCTCTAGAAGACTAGAATAGATGTAGTTTTCTTGATCTAGACTCTCTACAGTTCGTGCAGATGTTAAATTCTGCAAAACCAAATGTCTCAAAATTGCCTGGTAAGAAATATCATAGCTAACTTCATTGGGGAATCTCAAAGTAGCCTGTGAGAAATACCAAAGCCATCTTCGTAGGAGAATTTCTCAAAGTAACTTGGTTAAGTGTCCTGAGTTTCACATTTAACAATCACAAACACCAATCACAAGAGAGGTAATTTCACACACACACACACACACACAAAATACAAATAAAAGGACAGAATCAAATCAATTTTCAAAAGACATTCCATACGTGACACAATAAACACATTCCATAATTGTGTTCATACATATTCCATAACTGAAATACATGATGCAAGATATAAAGAATACATATAACATATCTAATTATATCACAATAAGGGCGTCCAATACACTCTCCTAAGGGACTTTTGACTAGAGAATATTTGAGTAAGAACTTTTACCACTAAAGCTTCGTGTAGAGAGATTTTTCACTAAAAAACTAAAAAAGTTTGTGTCCACTCAATGCGGCTGCAGTGGATAGTGATGCAATATGGTCGATCAAAAATTTGAACGAAATCATATTTTAGGATTACCATAGAAGCCATTAGATTCCCTCTGGAGAATATGGTTCAAATTATGTCATTCAAAATGTGGTTTACATATCAGCAGTAAAAATTGGAATGACTTCATCTCTACTTAAAGAGAGATTTTTACTTCCCTCAAAACTTTTGCAGCATCCTCTGGAAAAACAGGATTTATATAACACCCAGTTCCTATCTCAAACCCACCCACCCCAGTTAATTGGGGCACTATTTGCAAAAACCAGTGAATGTATGGCAATTGAAAGGGAGTGACCTCAAATGGACAAGTGTGAATCATGAAATTGAATGGTGGGTCGTTCAGTTGCAAACTCATCTTTCTAAGCATAAGCTTCAGTAAACCCCCAAGATCAACAGCCTGCAAAAATTCATATTGATCATCAGTCTAAGAGCAACCCATATGTATTATCCACAAGGGAAAAAACAAAAAACAAAAAAAAAAAAAAAAAAGAGAAAAAAAGGAAAAAAAAAAAAAAAGATAGGAAGTAGAAACGTCTGCAATAAAGGAACATATATATTGATGCTGAAAGATTCAGTCTTGTATCTATCAGGGAAGTGTGTGTATATATAATAAATGTTTATAGTTGACTTGCTGCATCAACCCAAATTCTTTATAGCTATTTTCATTGCCTTACTCAGAGAAATAAATTCTCTCTGTCAGTTCAAAATCAAAGTTATTGCAGATGATGCTCCACCAAGCCCTCAAGTAAAACTTCATATGATCAAAGCATTCATCTATATTATTTTAAATCTCTTCTATTCCTACTGCTATATAGACTCTGTTTCACATAAACGTGCACCACCGTCAAATTTCATTCTCTTTTTTCTTTCTAATGGTAAAGATTCACTGGCAGAGTTGCCATTTGTTGCCAAAACGCCATTTAATTTGATTTTTGAAAAAACACCACATTACGAGAATGCACATGTGGTAGAAGAATTAAGCACTCCACCGAGATATGATCTGCTACAAGTAAAAATTCATGACAAATGATGAATCCTATTTTTAGGATGAATCTATATAATGCATCCAAGGTGCTTCAGTTACCATGTATGAGACAGTTCACTTGGATCCCCAACACAAATCATTCATTACACATTCAAAGCAACTTCGACTTCCCTTAATAGAGAAAATCATTTATTGGTACACAGAGTCAGCCCAATAACCAACTACTTTCAAAGTTAAACAAAAAGGCATGTGCTTTGAATATCATATTCTCTAAGACAAATATGATGAAAAACGATTTTAATAGGATGTGAAACAACGGCCGTGAAGTTTGTCTTACACGAAGTTTCTTAAGTAATATACTTCCGTCATAGACCATCTGAATTTCTCTCAAACACGGTAATTAGATTTCAATTTCTCGGTTTGATTTCTACGAAAGCAAAGCACTGCGATTTTATCATTGTGTTCTTCATTACTTAAAAATAAAATAAAAAAATAACAAAATGAAAAACTGAAATCTAACTATATATTCCAATCCTACTTTTTAGAACCAAAAACTTAGAGAAAGGAGCGTCAATGATTACCTTCTCATCATCTAGTTCATGAAAATGAGAAGAGTGATCCCGAGGAATGATCCATATCTCGAAAGGAAATGCAGCGGCAAATGGAACAATCGAAATAAAATGTGTTGAATCATCTATTAGAAGAAGATTGTCCAATTGAACCTCACAAAGACTACACTTCCCTGTCTGATCAAAATGCTCCTTCATTGTCTCAATACGGGCAGAAACCGTGGGAGGAACAATTGGAAGGGCCATCATTTGGCTGTGAGAATGACTCACTGATGCCCCTGCTGAAGCACCATGGTTTTTAAATACCTTAAATGAACACAGGAAAAAGCAGTCAAACCACAGTTTTTACAGAAGTGAACATGAGAGAGAGAGAGAGAGAGAGAGAGAGAGAGAGAGAGAGAGAGAGAGAGAGAGAGAGAGATTTTATTCAGTGAGAACAAGATGGTATTTTGAAGGCTGAAATTAAATAGTAAACAAAAAGAGTGCAACTAGCAATAGATAAAACTCCAAAGTAAAGCCATACAAAATATTGGGTACCTACACTTACATACGTGCACAGCTGTGGGCCAGTATTTCTTGAAGCCCAAAAAAGTTTAATACCATTTTCATGTATGGTCATGGGTGTTAAATCCATCATTAGTTGGTATTTGCTAGTTTCAATCAGTAATTCCTAATTTTTTTTTTTACAAAAATTTAGAAAACCCATTTAAGATCTATATAGGTTGGATATTTTTCAATCTCCAAGTAATTTGCTAATCAATCCACAGCTACCTTATGATGGTGATTGACGCAATCTACAGCAACATCAAGAAAAAGAAAAGAAAAAAAAGGGGGAACTTCTGAAATTTGCTTAATTACAAGCTGGGACATACTTGGGGCCTTGAGAAGAAAAGCTGGGTACCTACACATACATACGTGCACAGCTGTGGGCCAGTATTTTTTCAAGCCCAAAAAGGTTTAAATACCATTTTCATGTATGGTCATGGGTGTTAAATCCAACATTAGTTGGTATTGCTAGTTTCAATCAGTAATTCCTAATTTTTTTTTACAAAAATTTAGAAAACTCATTTAAGATCTATATAGATTGGATATTTTTCAATCTCCAAGTAATTTGCTAATCAATCCACATCTACCTTATGATGGTGATTGACGCAATCTATAGAAACATCAAGAAAAAGAAAAGAAAAAAAGGAGGAACTTCAGAATTTTGCTTAATTACAAGCTGGGACATACTTGGGGCATTGAGAAGGAAAACTTTAATAAGGACAAAACTACTTTACATATACACTGTCTAAGTTATTTGCCGCTAGTCCCTTTTTTTTTAACCAAAGTTTCCTTACGTATTTGGAGTCACTGTTCTTATGCTATTTTAAGATTTCTCGGAATGTGCTGTACTGTCCATGGGTCCTGGTGTTGAATGGAACTATACGATTGGATCATTGTGATATATTCTGTAGGCCTATCTAGGTTCTACCACTAAAACGCTTTAAAATTTGGGTAAATTACACTAGACACCTAAAAAAGTCACCGGATGAAGTGCACACTATGTTACCCGGACCTTTCATAATGCATGGAGTACCCGTGCCCGACACGACACCCGGATAAGGTTACATCTCTCTCTGACCCTTCAAAATAGTGTAAAATCTTTGAAAACTGGATGAACCCAACACAGTACCCGAGTCTGGACCCGACACCCGTACCCGAGTCCGGATAACATAGTGTATAAATAAACTTCTTTTATTACAATTAGCTCGGGTATGATTTTGCATGGTAATTTCAAAGTTGCCATTGATATATCATCTGATAACACAATTAGGTAACTCAATATGGTGTCCCTAGCATTACTCATGGAAGAGATGAAAGGATGAAACAGTTCCCAAACTATGTCGTTTTGTTTCTTCTTCCTTCCTTTAGCATGCCCTGAATTTTACCTTGTCTTCATCGCCACCCTTCGTCTCCTTCTCCCTCGTCTCACCAACCAAATCCCCAACCTCACCCCACCACATCTACTAACCACCTCCGCCATCTCCACCCCTTTCTTTTCACCACCAGCACTGCCTCTATTAGGGGTGTACACAGGGCTTGAGGCTCAGCTCGATAACAACTCGGCTTGTATAATAAATGAGCCGCTCGAGCTTGAATACAAAGCTCGTTTAATAAACGAGCCAAACTTGAGCACACATGGGCTCGTCTCGATAAAGCTCACGAACAGTTCGATTAAGGCTCGTGAAAAATCACTTTAATAGGTTTGATAAGAGCTTGTTTCATTATATATATATGATAATTAGAAAAGTATAATATATGTATAATGCAAAGTATTTAAAATTAAAAGAGTATCGACATATTTAAAATTGAAAGAGTATTGACAAATTCACGTGCCAAGCAATTGTTTTAGGTAAAAATATATATATATATATATATGTCGTCCGTGGGTTTTGATTGGCAACTTAAATTTGCTACTAGGCGTGTACACGAGTTGAGCAGCTCAACAAGGGCTCGCGGCTTGGCTCGCTGACAGCTAGGTTCGGCTTGGCTCGATAACAGCTAGGTTCAGCTCGGCTCGATAATAAACGAGCCAAGCTCAAACTTGAGCAGGATGCTAACTCTTAAAGCTCGGCTCGAGTTCGAAAAGCTCGGCTTGAGTACAGCCCTAGCCTCTGTCAAAGCAAACACAACACTATATGTGTGGGCTTATGCCTACACATATGAAATCCATATACCACATGTTTGTCACGTGCAGTGCCAAGCACATGACCCAAACATGTGCAAGGCACATGTCCCTTGGCCTATAAAAGAAAGGCATTGGCACCTGGGTCTCTTTCAAGACACGCAAAACAAAAGAGAAGCTAAGCTTCTCAAATACAAACGAAGTATTGTGAGGGTTTTAGGACACGAATTGCCACTGCATTGACTCAGTTGACCAAGACAGATGTAAATTTTGTGTGGACAAAAGCTTGTGAGAGTGCATTTCAAGAACTAAGACGAGATTAACTACGCCTGTCCTTGCAATACCAAGACATGGCCTTAAGTTCACAATTTCCAGTAAAGTATCATGCCTAGGGATTGGGTGTGTTCTGAAGAAAGAAGAACAAGTGATCGCTTACAGATCTTGGCAGTTGAAAATTCACGAATGCAATTACCTAGCACATGATTTAGAACTTCTTGTTTGTAGTATTGCGAGGGTTTTAGAGAGGACTTACCAATTAAGGTCTATTAGATAGATGAAACAAAAGTAGCGGCTTCTCTAAATCCTCATATCATCCACCCAAATGATGGACGAGCCCCATCGGAGCTATGGCCACCCAGTGCAAACCCAATCTGCGAGCTCCTCTGACAGGTCCTCATTTGGCTGCTCCTTGCCATCGGGTATCACATCTCAACCAATAGAGAGCCAAGGTGATACCTCTGGTGGTACTGGCACAGCTTGCACTAGGTCTGCCCCTAGTGATTGTGCAGTTGAGGCACTGGATTTGCCTCTGGCGATAGTTGAACTGGGGGCACCAGTAACCCCTGCAGTCAATGTCACCAAAAAGGCGACAATTTTGTGCCTCCAATTTTGTCATCTCAAGCTTCATGCTCAAGCAATGTATATAGTAATTAGTAATGGACAGTCATGGTCACCTCTCTCTTGAGTCCCTCAATAAAAGTGGCTTGGCGAATCTCCCTATACAAGGGTTCTTGTGCCCTCTCCCACAGAGTGTGCTCAACCTTAGCTCTGATACCAATATCTCTGCCACGCCCCGAATAGCAAAAAGCTAGGTTTTTTTTTTCTTCTTGAAACGTAGGTAATGAGAGGTTGTGAAAGCTACATGTCAGGTACATCACAGTCATAAACCATAAGCATAACTAAATTTAATAGCAGAGTGCATAAGTTAAGGAAGTCATTACCCCACTAAAGTATTTACTCCTTAGTAATTGGCATCAATGCCCAACTACCCATAAGCTAGGAAGCACCGACACTTCTAAGAAGGTAACGTGCTGCGTATCGCGTCGTATTCGACACATGGACACGATAGTTCACGGACACTTTTCCTGCAGTGTCGACATGCAATTTTTGTAGGATTTTGCTGTGTTGATGTGCCTGTGTTGTATCAATGACAGTGTGTCCGTGTTAGTGCTTCCTATCATATATGATAGGTGGGGAGGCCACCACATGACACCATAAGGGATTATTTTCGCCTAGACCCAGTAGCTTTTGAGGAGACTCTAAGGGAGAGGGCACAGGAACCCTTGCACTGGGAGATTCATCAGGCCACTTTATTGGGGGATTCGAGGGAGGGGCGACCATGACAGAGATTGTCCATTACTTTATACATTGCTTGAGCATGGAGATTGAGACGACCAAAACGGAGGCAGGCAATTGTCGCCTTTTTGATGACATTGACCGAGAAGCATTCATCCAGGGGTTAGAGATGCCCCCACGTCCCGAGGGACCACCACCACCAGAGGCAAACCCAATGCCTCAAGCTACACAAGCACCAGGGGCAAACCCGTTGCAAGCTACACTAGTACCACCAGAGGTGGCACCTTGTCCCCCCTGCTGGTGGAGATGTGGTGCCCGATGGCGAGAGCAGGCAGTAGGGGTGGGCACACTTCGGGTCAACCCGAAGTTTCGACCTGAGCCCGAAGTTTTATTACAATATGGGTCGGTTATTTCGGGTCGAAACCGAACCGTTCTCACAATATCCAGTTCGGATTTCGAAAGAGGTTTCCAAACTTCGGTCAACCCGAATATCCGAACTTATGTAAAAGGAATACTTGTTATATACATATAATACATCACACCCTCTGCTAAGCTAACTAATGTCCCACATATATATTATTATAAACATATATACATCATACCATACCCCCACTGTCCCAAATATATATTAATTAAATTTTCTCTCACACACCCCAATGGCCCCATCACTTCACTGTCACACACTGCCCAAGGCCCCCAAAACTCATGTGAACTAACACCCACCCTTTCACCCATTCTCAGATCAACTCTCTCTCTCTCCACCCGCACCAACACACCACTGCCTGCGGCTCTTTCCCTCACTCATTCTCAGAATCTTAGATCAACTCTCTCACTCTCTCTCTCTCTCACACACACACACAGATCAACTTCTCCGGCAACGACTCTCCGGCGACTCTCTGTTTTTTTTTTTTTGTCGAACAATGATCTATCTTTTGTTGAGGAAGGAGGAAAAAAATTTAAAAAATTCAAAACTTCGGTTGAAATTCAACCCGTAGTTTCGAACCGAACCCGAACTTCTATTTTGGAACCGAACTATAGTTTTGATCTTTAGTACAGTTCGTTTGTCGGTATCATTTTTGCCAACCCGAACCCGATCAACCCGACCCGAACTTTACAGTTCGAACCCGAACCGACCGATTGCCCACCCCTAGCAGGCAGAGGAGGACTCGTCAAAAGAGCTAGCAGAGTCGATTGGGTGCACCAGGTGGCCACAACTCTGAATCCGATGGGGCTGCTCCATCTTCTAGGTGGATGATACGAGGATTTAGAGAAGAAGATACTTTTGTTCATGTATAGAGACTTCTATCGATGTTTGTGGTCGGATAGGTAGTCTATTTCTAGAGGGGTTTTTTGCATTTTAGCATGTAGATAGAGTCATAGACAGTAATGATACTAAAAAAATACATGGATAGGCTGATGACTGATATATGTATACCCTTATGATGTTCCTTTTGACCACTTATATATATCATGGACTAACTATCTATTTATCGCTATTTAATCTTGTTAATTGACATACTATCTCTATATTTCTATATGGTTATCTCACATAGGGGGTTAATGAATGATAACTTACAAACTATCACGTTTATTATTACAGATTCAAAACAGTTGACCCAAACAGACCCCACTATTGGATCCGAATCGTCGAAAAACCATAAGGTGAGTGGTCCCGAACATTGAAGATCAAATCTAGCGGCTAAGATTTGATTTACCCATTTTTCCCTATTCTTTTTTTTTCCAAACAGCCCCTAAGACTAGCCTAATACCTAATTTATTTTATATGCAAATTGTATTTATTTTCTCCTGGGCTAGGCCCTTAATGGTAGCTTACATTCATTTAGTTAAGCGAATGGGCTAGTTAGCCCGTCTTGACAACTCCTAACCCAATAAGTACTATTTAGATTAAATAATGATCCAACCCACCAAGCAAACCCAAAAACCCATGGATCTAGACCCGAACCTGCTAAACAATGCATTAGCCCTTCTTCTTCGTGAATTCCTTGCAAAACCAGAGACCTCTCCGATAAGGTCTTGTTTGGTCGGACAACTTTAAGCGGCCATAATTCCTCCTTTAACAACCATTTTTGATGATCCAAATATGCATGCACTCGAAAATTCATAAGGAATTCAAATATGTTGTTTACTCATGGATCTATTTTTTTTATAAAAAAAAAAATCAGAATTTTGAAGGACACAATGGAAGCTCAAAAATAAGATTTTTGATTTAATTCCCTATCCATCAACCATTTCCAAAATGACAAAAGTTTGATACATTGTCTCAATTCGCACCAAATCTTGTAGATACTCCTGAAAAGTAGATCTGCAAGTTCACCCAGGGATTGATCTCTCCCATTCGACGCCTAACAATTGGACAGTAGTACAATCACACGAGATGTGATCGACAAGACAATGGCATTGGAGGAAGATTATCGTATTAGCAAGATGCAAACGGAAGGGAAAGTCCCACTAGCTGCCCAACATGGAGGGAAAAAATGAAATAATGGCCAACATAACAAAAAGGAAAAGACTGAAGGGGGAAGGCCAAACTACACATTGGCCCAATAGCAGAGAAGCAATGCTAATGCGTGCTATAACTGTGGCAAACCCTGTCACAAGGCCAGGGAGTGCAGGAAATCAAAAGTGGCACCAGCTAGAACTAGAAGTGCAATATAAATGCGCTGCACCCCCTAACCTAAAAAGGTTTCACTAGTGCACACTGGGTCAATCAACACAAAACTTACCTCTCGACCTCCCTCTCTATTTGATTCTAAATAGGGCATCGTGTGTAGATGGTGGCGGTGGTGGGGGCGCAAAGATGGCCGTATGTTTAGATGGTGCCAATGTTGCATAGAGAAGACAGTGCTATAGTGGTTAAGCGACCTCCATAGACCTCTCCCAAGCCAGTGGCGGTGAGAGGTTTCTAAAAATTGTTTATTTGTATTTTGATTATTTGCCATGTTGCGAAGGATGGTGATGGTTGATGCCGCCGGTTTTGAAAATAGAGAAAATTACAGATGGAAGTGGATTGGTGATGGAGACAGTGAAGATTGGGAACATGGGTTTCGGGTTGGGGAGTGTACAGAGTAGAGGATGGGCAGGGGCAACAACCAATGGTGTGTGGTGTGTGGGTATGTAATTCTTCCAGCTGTCAAATGGCAAGAACCTTGGTGGTGGTTATGGATAGGTGTTCTTACCATTTTTTTTAATTTGCAATTTGACACACACAGAAACAACATAGGGTTTTCTTTAATTTGCTAATTTTTATTTGTTTTGTTTTAGTTAGGGTAAAATAAGGGGAGATCGGTGTAACTTATCTATAAACCTCAAGGGATGTCACTATAATTTTCTATTATATGGGGGATGTCTTTGTTTTCAGGCCATACCTCAAGGAAGGTCAGCGTAATTTACCCTTACAATTTTAAATCTACGTTCTAAATCCAACTAGAGTTGATAATAACACATAAAGCTAATAGCTACCATTCTTATCCTCCTCCTTCAGTTTTTTGTACTTCTTACTCATTGAATGCCTAAATATTTTAGTATTGGTAACTTTCTTGGAATTGTATGACGCATTGCTAGCCTTCAGTTTGATGCCTATAGGCTATAGGAACTTATATCTTCTTTTTCATCTATCTATTACTATACTACATGGTTCAAAGTTGCGATATCGTAGTCCGTTGTGATGACTCGGGGTCGCGGTGTTGAGGCCTGGTATCGGGTGATACGCTAGATTTAAGGTTAAAAAAAATGAAAAACAAATATAAATTCTAGAATAATAAGAATAGCAAAATTAGCCTAATATATTAGCATAATATACAAATGTACCAATTATAAATTCACAAAATAATCCATAAAAACGCTGTCGTTCTAGTGTCTAATAATATTACATCCATAATTGGATAAAAAAATGTTCAACACTACCTAAGTATAATAATGTGATAGTAATGTATTTTTTATTTTTTATTTTAATTATTTTACAATTTTAAAATTAAAAGTAATAATGCCACTTCATAATGTTATATTAAATAGCAATTATCCAATAATTGTAACTCACTTTCAATTTTAACACAATCCACAATTTTTACACCCAAAATCAAAATTAAATATTTAATTAGAATATAACCAACCTTTGACCGCCGCAAAAAACATATATATATATATATATAATATAAACACTAACCCATCATCCCCTTTGACCAAAATAAAGACCCACATCCTCTGTCGGTGGTGTATATGTATATATAATATAAACACTAAGGGTGTGTTTGATAACTCAATTAAGTGCTAAAAATGAAAAATTTCAGCACTTATTTCTTTTCAGAGCGTTTGATAACATACCACTAAATTGAAAAGCAGCCAAAAATCCACTGAAAACTTTAAGTGAAAAATTTCTATTGAAATAATCACTGAATGCAGTCTATTGCATTGCTTGAAACACTGTTTTCAGTACTGCAAATTCAATCACTTAAAATTTTCAGTACTTAAAATTCAGCCTTAATTTTCAGTACTTAATTTTCAGTTTAATCAAACACACCCTAACCCATCATCCCCTTTGACCAAATAAAACACCAACATCTTCTCTACCACCGATGCACACACAGACCATCGCCACACACCATCGACACACACACCGACACAGAATTTGAGGCGGCGCAGACTCTCGACTCTCATAAGATGAGGACAATGCATCAGAGAAGCTGAGAGGCGCAGAGGACGACTTGCAAGACTTGATCTGGACCTCCGATGCAAAATTGGCGCAGCGAAGGCGCAGATCTGAAGGAGGCGCAACTCTGGAGGTTCAATCTATAGATGGAGCTTCGAGGGAGAGAAAGACACAGGCATCGTGTAGATCTGGTAAGTTTGAGAGAGAAATTTTTTTTTTGAATCGTCTCGTTATCGCCGAGTTGAAGCGTATCGGACCCACCAAAACCTAGTTAACTCAGCCGAGTCAACTCGGTATCGGCCGATACTTCAACCATGCTATACAACCACCTTTCTTCTTATTTTTCTTCACTTTTCTGCAATTCTAAATAGCCGTTAAAACTTGAAAGCCATGCTCAGATCCTGTTCTACTTTTTTTAAAACTCTAAAAGCTTAACCCCTGTATTCTCATCTTTCTTCACTTTTCTGCACTTCTAATAGCCATTGAAAGCCATGCTAAGATCCTTCCCATATTTTCAAAAGCTCAACCCCTTTATGTTTCAATCAGTCAAAATGTTCTTCCTTTTTCTTCTATTACCATACTACTCCGTACCATCTTTCTTCTCATCTTTGTTCACTTTTTTGCACTTCTAATAGTTGTTGACAGCCATGCTAAGATCCTTTTCTACAAGTTTAACCCCTTTATGTTTGTTCTGCTACCAACTACTCTAAACGCTTGAGTTGTTACAGAATGGGCAAAAAATGTAATCAACCTTCAATAATTAGTTCAATCAGTAAAGCATAGCAAGCGAAATATTCATAGTATGCAAACAGCTGATTAACTGCTTTTCTACTTAGTTCAAGCCTCAAAACACTTACTATAACTCAAAGTTACAAACTTTTACCAACCTTTCAGCCGAAATGATCACTAACAACCTCAAAAGGTCCTCTTAAGTTAACACTGCCCAACATATATTTTGCTTGAAAATGCTAGTTGAGAACTGTTACCCCCATAGTTTTTCAGCAAAACTGGTAGGATTATACTTAAGAAATTTCAATAAAGATATTAAATATGACAAAAGGCCAAGCCCAAGCAGATATTTTTAAACTTGTAGGTTACTACTTTTTTTTTTTTTTTTTTTTCAAGAATCCATTTTCTTTTTTTCTTCTTCTTTTTTTTTTTTTGTGTGTATCAAGAAGCCCAAGCACTGTGTACTAATTAATAGCAGTTACGGAATCATCATTGTCATGTAAAATGTGTAGAAAACCTGAACGTATTTGATGGAGGGGTGAGAGAGAAGTTGGTGAATCCTCTTCTTATAAGCAAGTAGAACTTGTGCAACCTCTGTCGGAGAGAGATGAGACAACTGAACCGAGTGAACCGGCGATTCGATCACAACATCGTGAAAACCAAACCCACTCAAAGCCACGCCCCCAACACCAACACCAACACCACCAGAACTATTACTATTAGTAGTAGGGTTTTGGGGAAGTGAGAGTTGTCGTTGGAGAGCTGGGTATAGGTTTTGAATCACTCTCACTTTCCAGTTGCAGCCGGAGTTGGTGGAATCTGGTGGTGGGACCCGGAATATCTCTGGTGCGCATTCCTGCTCGTGCCCTGCACAGAATGGACACTCTGATGATTGGTTGTTAGGGTTATGGTTAGGGTTAGATTTGGATTTGAAATCGGAGGGCCGACGAGCTCTGGCCGGTGAAAATATCACCCACCGGTTGTTCACTCCGTCCTTTCTGATTTCTGGCCTCCCCACACTCCCTGCGTTTTCTGTATCCATCTCTATCTCTCTCTCTCTGTCCCCCCAAAGCTTTTATGGCATATCTCACTGCTACAAGGGTGTCTGTCACTTTTACCATTGGTTTCTCCTTAAATTCAATTCAAGTAGGGGATATTCTACAGTAGAGGCATGTATGTTTAACCATTCGATGAGAAGTAGATTACATCTTAAAGTGACACATGGTAACTGTGGATTCAAGATTTACATACAGCTGGCACACCTCTATCGCACATTAATTGCAGTGTCGGTTTGTACCTTTTCTAGCTTTGTTTGTACTGTGATAAGAATTGTTTGTATCCTGCTTGTTATTTTCTCAATTTTACAAAATAATGACAATCATTATGTTGTATCTTATGTGTAGGCCTGGCAATCGGGCGGATTCGGGCCGGGTTGAAGTCGGGTCGGTCTGAATACGGGCCGGGTCTAATTAAGGCCCGTATGGGATGGGTTTAATCTGGGCCGGGTCGGGTCTGACCCGTAGCCCTTCCTCCCCCCTCCCATTCTTTCTTTCTTTTTTTTTTTTTTTGTAAATATATACATATATATACCTGTGTGTGGATATGTATATATATATATATATTCATATGTACATATATGTATACCTGTAGCCCCCTTATATATATAGATGTGTATATAAGTGTGGTGGGGCCTTGTTTGGTAGAGAAGAATTGAGTGGAAGCCATCAAAACCTTGATTGCACCAGTTCAAAAGTTTGCCCGTAGTCCCTATATATATATATGTGTATGTGTATACTGTTAGCAATTTTAGTAAAATTAGAACAAAGTATAATTAGAGAGAGAGAGGGGTTTGTAGAGAGAGAAGTGTCAAAAAAACTTGCCCGGGAAGAGAGAGGGAAGCGGACAGAGCAATAAGAAGGGATTAGATTTTTTAGAACTTACACCCTAGTCAGTAGTCACGTGTATTGCTGCGAGCTTCACACGGGTTCATGTTGGGCCCGATAGTCAAGATGTTTAACTCTAGCAAACCCATGTACGGCCCGTTTATTGAAATTTCTCCAACCCAATTACATTTTGTTTCGGGCTTCAGCGGGCTTAGTGCTTGTGCGGGCTTGAAATTGCCAGGCCTACTTATGTGTTCCCTTTGTCTCATTTTTTGAGTCCAGTTTTACTATTTTAGGTATCTTAAAAATAGCCAATTTTTTTTGTAAATTATTTATTTTGAGTTAATTTTGACAACTTTTGCTACAAAAACTTGTATAAATCTTTAAAATTGTGGAAAAAAATATGAATTTTTGTTTGACATAAACACACTAATTGCTTGTCCGATTAACAGGCACGAACGCCCAAAATGAATTTAAAAAATGGGACGGAAGAAGTAATAAATATTGTACACAACTAAATAAAATTTAAATTTGTAAAATACCAAACATCACTATGTTGTATCTTATTAAGGAAACTTTGGACTTTCTTAAGAACCGTTGTACCTTGAAAGCAAAGTTTTGAAATTGCAAGATAATAAGCATCACTATATTGTACCTTATGTGATAAATTTTGTACATAACTAAATAAAGTTCAAATTTGAAAAATACCAAACATCATTATGTTGTACCTTACTAAGCAAACATTGGATTTTCTTAAGAAACCGTTTGTACCTTGAAAGCAAAGTTTTGAAACCTCATGTCTGATTTTGTACATTGTTAAGGAACTTTGGACTTTCTTAAGAAGCCGTTTGTACTTTGAAATCAAAGTTTTGAAACCATCATGTCTGCATTTGTAACTTATTAAAGAAACTTTGGACTTTCTTAAATAACAATTTGTACATTGAAAT
Organism: Hydrangea macrophylla; assembly: GCA_033977485.1. Lineage (NCBI taxonomy): Eukaryota > Viridiplantae > Streptophyta > Magnoliopsida > Cornales > Hydrangeaceae > Hydrangea > Hydrangea macrophylla. The sequence goes on from CM066999.1 coordinate 62,162,059, forward strand.
AAGGTTTTGAAACCCCTATGTCTGCCTTTGTACCTTACGAAGGAAAGTTTGGACTTTCTTAAGAAAAACTTTGTACATCACTAAGGAATATTTGTACTTTATTAAGGAACGTTTGTACCTTACTGGAAAAACTTGAAACTTTCTTAAGGAACATTTGCACCTTGTTAAAGAAACTTTGGACTTTTTAAGGAACAATTTGTACCTTGATAACAAAGTTTTGAAACCCCACTATCTGCCTCTATACCAGACTAAGGAAACTTTGGATTTTCTTAAAAAAAAAAAAAAACTATGTAGCTCACTATGGAACATTTGGACTTTTTTAAGGAAACGTTTGTACCTTACTAAAGAAACTTTGGACTTTCTGAAGGAACATTTGTACCTTATTAAATAAACCTTAGACTTTCTTAAGAAACTGTTTGTATCATCATGAACTGGCATCATTCTAGATCACTTGGTCACCATCGTGAACTAACATCGTTCGAGATCACTTGGTTTTATTGGTTAGCCAGACTACAACTGTTGGATTTACTTTTCTATCTTTACTACTTTCCACCATCATGAATTGTCATCATCTGAGATCACTTGGTCGCCATCGTGAACTGGCATCGTCCGAGATCACTTGGTTTTTTGGATAGTGGGACTAGAATTGTTAGATTTACTTTTTTGTCGTTACTGCTTTCCACCATCGTTAACTAGCATCATCCGAGACCACTTGGTCACCATCATGAACTGGCATCGTCTGAGATCACTTAATTTTCTGGCTAGCCGGACTAGAACTGTTAGATTTACTTTTGTATTTACTACTTTTTTGTAATACCCTGTATTTTCAATATATATTAATACAATGAGATTCTATATACTTGCCTTGACTACATTTGTAATTTTGCTTTCAATCGATCGAAGCCTTTCAAGCGCTTGACCATTTCATTACTGAAGCGATCAAACCCTGTTCAAGCGATTGAAACCTCGTCGACATACATTTATGACATGGTTCCCTTTCTCAAACAATTGAACTATTTTCAATCGATCGAACCTTCTTCAATCGATTAAACATGTCAGAAAAACTAATCTTCAGTTCACAGAGAGTGCCACCTGCCCATTTCTCCTCTTCTATATATATGTAACCAATTTGTGTGTGTGAGGTTTGTTTGATTTAAAGAGAGAAAGAGTGTTTGTATCTTATATGTATACACATCCATACACGTATACATATATATATATATATACACACTATATATAATTAGTCAGAGAGAGAAAGAGTAAGAGGGAAAAGAAGATAAGAAGGAGAAGAAGAAGAAGAAGAAGAATAGAAAGAGAAGACAAAGACATAGATAGGAGGAATGAGGAGAGAGAGAAAGCTCCATTGGAGGCCACCAAGCTTTCAAGCTTTGCCAAACGCGCCCTTAATGATTTCAATGAGTTATAAACTCACTCGGTAACCTTACTGTATTGATTTATAAGTTTTTAGACGTAAATAATGGACCCAAACACACCCTAACTACTCTGGACGTTCACTACTCAAAACCTCTGGAGAAGAAAACGTTCAATCAATCAAACTTAGTTCAATCGATCGAAGACTCTAGAGTCTCAATCGATCAAAATGACTTCAATCGATTGAGACTGCTTTACCTTAAATCGCTTGAAGATTCTTCAATCGATCAAACTTTAGTTTCTTCAATTGATTGAAATGACTTCAATTGATCAAACATTTCAGAATATGATTGTTTCCTTTTGTTTATATTACATATTGCTTAGATGTTCATATATTGATACATGCTCCCTATACGCAATATTGACGAATAAAGAGGTAGTGGGACATAGTAATGAAAGGACATTGTAAATAATGTATTCGAGATCGGACGTTAATAATGGTTGGTTTTAATCAAGTTTGATAACCCGTTCATTTCAATCAGAGTAGTCAGGCCACATAGTAGTACAAACGATAAATAGGTTTGTTAGGTTCTGGGATGGTTACGGGAGACATATGTTCCTAAATGTGGTATATTCTCAAACGTGGTAGACAGACGAATGTGTCTATGACATGCGGTGGCTGAGAAATATGTAGACATCATAATTCGTGGCAATAGAATTGATGTGTCTTTGCTCAAAGCGTTAAATCCCTGACTTGCGGTGGATGTTGCGTATGTCCTTAAAAAAAAGGGGGGGGGGGGGGGGGGGGGGGGGGGGGGGGAGGGGATGGACTGACGTGGTATCAAAGACTTGCGGTGTTCGCGGTAGATGACCTCTATAATTTGCGATGTTACGAAGTAAATGGTATCTATGACTTGCTGTGATGCGATAGATAGAGTATTGGTATATCCATGAGTACTACGATCTGGTCTATTCATCATGAGTCGGATGCATGGGGTCTTGGATTAAAGATGTGAGTAACTGAGTAATGAGTTTGGAATAAAGAGAAATATTTTATTTGTAGAACTATGGATTGTGTCTTGCATAACTGGCAATCAATGTACCTATGATACTGCGTTAGTTTGTATTCACTCAGCTTTCATTAAACTGACGGCGTTTAAGCCTGGACATCAGCTATCCAAACTACCCTGTTCCTAACCCTATAGGTGACGATCACTACCAGGCTGGTTACTATGTGGAGGAGGGCTATGCTGAGGATGGACCTAGAGAAGAAGGCAATGATAGACAAGACTGTTATGCTGATGATTACGTCTACGCCAGCTAATGGAGAAGATAGATATTTAGTTTTTTTGTCTCTGTCGAACTTTGTTATAATTGGTACTTGGGCATATGTTGCTTCTAAACCTTTTATATTTTCCGCTATTGCTGACTCTAATTATTGTAATAGATAGGACCTTTGTATATATATTCAGCTTGGTTATATTTGTAACACCTGTATCCGGAGAACGGGTAAATTAATATTTTTATATGCATTAATTAATATAATTAGTCTATAAAATGGAGTAAGAGGAGGCTTGGACTCGCCCGTGAAAAGTATTCAGTAAAGGACACTAGTTGGAAAAGTCCCCAGTGAGGAGGGACAGGTTTGGAAGTGGGACCCAGTGAAGGGCCTAAATAAAAAAAATGCATTTTATGTGATTAAATGCATTTATGTGATTACATGAATATTTGCTAATTGCCTTCATTTTATATGTTGATATATGTGTAGCATTTGGAATTAGTTTGGACACCCAAATAAGGGTATAACTGAAAAAGATTCATAATCAGTAGGTGCGATAGCAATTTCACAAAATATTTGGGACCCACGTTGGGACCCATACAGAACTTAGACAAACACTCATTAAAGAATTGGGTAGCTAATGGAATGTTTGGGGGGTTTTATAATAAGAACTTAAAAATTCTGGGGGTGTAAATGAGAGAAAAGGAAAATTGTGGCAATGACAACACATTGCATGTAGCATGTGTGTCAAGGAATGAGAGAGTCTCTCATTTCTGCAGAAATTAAATAAAAGAAAAGAGATCATCGAGAGAAAAGACGAGCTCGAGACGCCGACGTCGAAATCTCGCCGTTCCGTCGCCGCTATTCGTCGGATTCACGCATCGAAGCCATTTTTGGACTCGTGGAGGTAAGACAAACGTTTCTATACCCTTACTTTACGCTTAAATTGCTGGATTTTGGTAGCTCATACTTAACGGTGAGACGTCGTCTACCGAATTCTTATAGGATTCATTTTGGTGTTGAAATTGAGCTCTAATTGGTGAAATTCAGCACTTCTACAGCTTGAATTTGGGTATAATCTTGCTTAAGGTGAGTTTTATATACAAACCAAATGATTATGTTTAATGGGTTTAAAGCTATATGTGATGTTAGAGATGATAATTCATGATTAGGAGTATAAAGATGTTAATCATGTGAATTCTATGTTAATTCTATGAAAATTATATGTTGATACATGAATATGTGTTTATGTGCTTATATGTCTATGTGGTAGTCAATGAGCACCGGGGAAATGGTTCATTATTGGGAGTAATAAGGGTGGTGTAGAGGAAGAATCCGATAAATACGGAAGTCCAATGAATAAAAGTGGCCACGGGACCAAGGGAGGTCTTCGGGTCTGAATGAACCATATAACCGGTGACTCAGTGATTACGGTTATGTCTTATATATGAATTGTAGCATTGCATGTGTTAAACATACAATCATGTTAGAATGCTCACTAAGTGTAATGCTTAAGAAAACCATTTTCCTATTTCTGTTGTGGTACATAACAACCATCGCAGGTTTGGAGCCATATCCGAAGGGGAAATGACGCGTGCGATGGGAGAGATGGGAGAGATGGGGGAGATTTGGGATCTTGAGCATAAGAACTTCTTTGAATTTGTAAAAATGATGTAAATTATGGTTTCTTTTATGTTAATGTTCATATTTGGGTTTAGGAAAAGAGTTTGAATCCTAAATGTGTATTTTGGTGGTTGGAAGTGAATTTGAGAACCAATGTATAATCTCTTTTGTTTTGCTCCAGTGTGGTGCAAGTAATGTGTATGACCATCTCGGCAACTTCAGATGTGTCGCTAATGTCTTGGATATGTTTATTTAGTGCTCATAATGCTAGTTATAACATTGAGTTTATCCCCAGCAAGTTTCATGTATTCTGGATAAGAATTGAGTTTTAAAGTTGAAAAGTTTATTTTGGATCAAATGAAATGAGTTCATGATTGATTAGATCAAATTGTGAATGTGTTTGTGTGATCCAAGCTTGACTTAAGTTTAAAAGTGTTTGGAAATGTGTTGGATATGTTTTCCCAAAGTTTCATAATGTTTCCATGCGATTTGGTTGTGTTTTGGTAAGTTTGGAACTTGTTTGACAATAAAATTTAACAGCAGAACATGTTCTGTAGGTCGTAGATCAATCCGGGTTTATGAAGGGATCTATTCGGCCTTTTTGAGGAGCATTCTTCTAGTGGATACAAGAAATGGATCGATCCGGGTTTTATGAAGGGATCGATACGCTTGTGTTTTTCACAGCACGTCCGCTTTTACGGAAATGTGTATAACTCTTTCTAGAAAATTTGGATTCGTGCGCCGTTTATTGCGTTAGAACCGGGACTCAAAATTCTAACTTTTGGTGTAAAAAATTTACATACTTTCTTAATGACCATTTTTCCCTTGGGGGCTGTTTTGTCACAATGGAGTTCTTTAAAGTGGTTTATCCACATTTTCTTTCTAATTAGTGTGTGTTTTAGGTGCGGTTACTCTTGTTACACGTGTCCTAATCCACCAGTGGTGGGTTGGGGTGTGACAATATTACTGTCTTTATTTTATTAGCTGACTAGTACTATATGATGTGTCTTAGGGATATATACTAAAAGCCATGCTTTATGTAGTTGATTTATTATTTATTTAATAAAATCAGTTAATTCATTTTTATGAGAATCTGTGTGGGCAATATTTGTATTATATTGTTTATTTAATATTATGCATGTGTGTCTTTCATTCTACATAGTAGGTAATTTGGTGTGTAGAGTTCGGATTACACACGGAAGGTTAGACCATCGGATCTTGTAGAATGTAAGATTTTTGTTTACAGTCTTAGATGGATTGGACACACCATCGGTACGACTGCAGTATGGTGTTGTAGTAAGTTTGTCTACGGGAAATAGTATAGTTTCAACTCACCATGCTGGTACACTTTGTGTATTAAATGGGACCGACTTGGGGTAATTATCTTTATACTGACTTATAAGATAATTAATACCTCATGACTATTATGAGTGCTTATGATCTAAATCCTAAGTTAATTTATAGACACGTACATTTGATATTTACACTTTGATCCCTAAAAGGGTGAGATCCTTAAATGGGTCAATATCTCATTGGATTGGGTGACAATGTTAATTGTGTGGTGGATATTAATTAATGATGGAATCCATGTCTCAATTTTAGGATTGATGATATCCCCTTGAGAAAGCTTATAAGTTTTGATTATGTCAAACCCTGCAGGTGGATTTTGTATCCGACATATCAGATCAGTTAAGCGGAGGATCTCAAGGAATTTTAAGAGATTAATTAAATATGATTGTCAGCAATTATATTTAATTAATGGATATCTGTAATCTTAACACGGGGGAGATTATAAGCATTTAATAACATGGAGCTCGAAATATATTTTTGAGATAAAGGTAGGAGTGCAATTATAATTCTTTAGTGGCATGAATTATAATTTATGGAAATAGGAATCTGATTCAGTTCAAATTAGGGTTTCCTAATTCCATAAGGAAGCCTATTCCTTATTGACTTCTTATGGTCTCTATCGTAGCCTATATATATGCTGCTTTGACTCTCTCCTCAGTTTACGTTTTTCCATCAAGAGTATTATAACTCGGAATAGAAAAGAGAGCGTAAAAGGGAGAGTAGAAACATAAAGGATTTCGAAGGAGCCCACACTCAGTTCGATATTTTGGCAGCAAAGGAATACGGTAGAAGATCTTAAGCTGTTATGGAGCCCGTGTTCTCGATTCATCTACTACAGCAATCCGTTTTAGCAGTTTAAGGTAACCCTAGTTCCGCCCTTATAGGGTTATTGTAGTTTTCACGTAATTTATGCAGTAGCAACTTATACGCGTTGTCAACGGATTCTAGGAACGCAGTTTCCTAACAGTGGTATCAGAGCAACGTTGATTCTGCGTATGGGTTGGACGCAACCATGTTGTCTAATAAAACAGAACTTATGCGTGTTTTGATAGATGAAAAAAACGTAGAATTGTGCTAACCCTTGTTTTGTAGCGTTCTTATTCCACTATTATGGTCACTGATTTTGTATGATTGGATCCCACGATGGTTTTATCCGTGGTTAATTTTGTTGTTTTAATATAGCATGTGAATTCCTTTATGGAGGCATAGAATTTGTGTATATTGGATCCCACGCTTGATTGATGTGTGGTTAATTTACTGCAAAGAAATAGCATGTGACCTCCTTTATGGAGGCATAGGGTTTATGTAATATATCTCAAGTAAATCCGTGAAGACAGTTTGTGAAGACAATTTACAAGTAGTTTCAGAAAGCAATCGTGAAGACCCCCGTGCGTTGTGGAGACATATAGCTAATCGGGTTCAATGAAGATTTTTCACAAGAGTTGTAGCTTGACCATAATAGTGGGATTCCTATTTTATTGTGGTTTCCTTATTTATGTGTGATTGAATGATTATTATTGTTTCATGTTTAATGAATAGGACAACATGGATAATTGTTCCTAGACCTACTTCAGATGTTTAGCTGCATGTTTAATTTATATAAATTTAAAATGATGGACAACTACATGTGTATTTAGAAATAAAACTAATTCCATAATTTGAAAACATAAGTACTTATTTTCTAAAATCATGATAATAGAATAATTTTATTATATACACATGTGGGTTTGAACATGGATAATTGTTCCTAGACCTACTTCAGATGTTTAGCTGCATGTTTAATTTATATAAATTTAAAATGATGGACAACTACATGTGTATTTAGAAATAAAGCTAATTCCATAATTTGAAAACATAAGTACTTATTTTCTAAAATCATGATAATAGAATAATTTTATTATATATACATGTGGGTTTGACAAGTAAGGATGAATTAATCCTTGTCAAGTATTTCATTATTTTTTATTAATTAAATTAAAAGTTTTTCTAGAAATTAGAACCCTCAATTTTTTTTAAAATTCTAAGTGGGAGAGGGAATTTATCAAGTATAAATCCCATGGTCTCCATCACTGGTTTATAGATGATCTGATTAATTTTGTGTGATGGCTCTAGTATCATCCTCCCCATTGGATGTAGTTGATCATGGTATCATCAGTACAAACTTCTTTAAAAGAATGTTTTGGGTGATCGTTAGTATGGGCCACCTCTCCATCAAAGCCTCTCCATCAGAGGTGTTCCTCACAGAACTCTTGACCTAGAATTAAGTGATGGTATACACTTAGCTATAAATAATAATATCCTCTCCATCTGAGTCACTATTGTTATTTATAGGATCAAAGCAAGTCAGCAGTTTAATTTTACTAGGCAAGGTACATTGCCTGGATAGTAAAATTAAAAGGCAATTGCCTATCTGAACAAATGATGGATAGTATATGGCTTCCCATCGAGTCATACTATCACGGTGTATCAGGTTGCTGGCGGATTCTTTTCAAATATGGTAGAGGGAACCAATATTTTCAACTCGAATCCATATTAATTTTTTGCCCAAATGTAATTATTTATATTATGTGATTCTCAGGCTTTTAAATGGGTTCTTTCAATCCACTCACTGTTATACTTAAAGAAAAAAAACTTGCTAGACTAAACTATATAGACTGGAAAAGGAATTTGGATATTGTGTTAACTGCTGAAGAGTACAAGTTTGTGCTTACTCAAGAATGTCCTGAGCAACCTGGTGAGGGGGCAACCGCTGAGGAAACCCAGGCTCACAAGAAATGGGTCAAGGCTGATGAGATGGTGTGGTGTTACATTTTGGCATCCATGTTAAATGTGCTGCAACATCAACACCAATCAATGGCCAGCGCCTATGACATGATGGAGAGCCTCCGAGAGATGTTCAGGGATCAAAGTCGTGCTGCTAGGCAGGTTGCCATGAAAGACTTGATGAACACAACTATGGCTGAGGGGACGCCTATAAGGGATCATGTTCTTAAGATGATAGCTCTTCTTAATGAACTAGAGATCCTTGGAGCTGCAATCGACAGGGAAACCTAGGTCGATATCGTACTCCAGTCACTGCCAGAGTCTTTTAAGCAATTCCGCCTTAATTACAACATGAATAAATTTAAATATACTTTGGCGGAGCTACTTAAAGAACTCCAGGCAGTTGAGGGTCTCAACAGAAAGTCAGGGAGTGCTCTTGTGTTTGAGAAAGGTTCTGCTTCAAAGCCGAAAGGCAAGAAGAAAATGAAAAAGGCTCAAAAGAAGGCTGCGGGTCCTCCACCAATCCAAAGGCCAAGAGGACAACCGGGAAAGCCTAAAGGCAAATGTTTTGTTTGCAAACAACCAGGACACTAGAAGAAGCAATGTCTAGTTTATCTCACCAGACAGAACAATCAAGGTAAATCTCATTTACTAGTTGTTGAATCGTGTTTAGCAGTCCGATCTACCGGTACCTGGTGTGTAGATACGGGAGCCACTGATCATGTATGCAATTCTTTGCAGGGGTTCCAGGAAACCAGGCAGCTCAGTGATGGAGAGATTTATCTATGCATGTGAAATGTTACGAGAGTAGCAGCAGTTGCAGTAGGAGATCTACATCTTAGTTTTGGTAGAGATAGGATTTTAATATTAAGAAATTGCCTTTATGTACCTTATATTAGAAGGAATTCAGTTTCAGTTTCTAGTTTAGTAAAGAATGGATATTCAGTTCATTTTAATAAAGTAGCAGTTATTAAAGAAAATAAACTCTTTATTTGTTCTGGTCAATTGGTGGATGATCTTTATATTATAAATCATGTCTCTCCTATACTGCAACTTAATGAATTGAATAACACATATAGTCTACCATTTAAGAGAAAAGAACCTTCGAGCATGAACTAAACGCATCTTTGGCACTTATGCCTTGGTCATGTTAATTTGAAAAGGATTCAAAGACTGATTCAAAATGGGCCATTAAGCTCATTGGAAGTGGAGGCACTTCCAGTCTGCGAATCTTGCTTGGAAGGTAAAATGACCAAGAGGCCGTTCTCGGCCAAGGGCTATAGAGCAAATGAGCCATTGGAACTGGTTCACTCTGATTTGTGTGGTCCTATGACTGTCCAAGCAAGAGGGGGATTTGAGTACTTCGTCACTTTCATCGATGATTACTCAAGGTATGGGTACATTTATTTGATGCGGCGTAAGTCTGAATGCTTTAAGAAATTCAAAGACTTCAAGGCTGAAACGGAGAATCGTCTAGGTAAATATATCAAGACACTACGATCTGATCGTGGTGGAGAGTAACTCTTGGGAGAGTTTAGGGAATACTTATTGGAGCAAGGGATTACATCCCAATTGTCTGCACCCCATATGCCTCAGCAGAACGGTGTAGCAGAAAGAAGGAATAGGACTCTCATGGACATGGTAAGATCTATGATGAGTTATTCGCATTTACCAATTTCCTTTTGGGGACACGCATTAGAGACAGCTACATACATTCTAAACTTGGTACCATCTAAGTCAGTACCTACTACTCCCATGGAATTGTGGACTGGGCGAAAGCCTAGTCTGCGGCATGTTCGGATCAGGGGTAGTCCAGTACATGTGCTGAAGGGAACACAGAAAAGTTGGAATCAAGAACAGAAGTATGTTTCTTTGTTGGGTATCCAAGAGGAACTAAAGGTGGTCTGTTTTATAGTCCTAATGATCAGAAGGTTATTGTTAGCACTAATGCCACATTCTTAGAAGAGGACTATGTTATGGACCACAAGCCCAGAACTCGTATTGTTTTAGAGGAAATGAGAGGAGGGACACCGACACATACTTCTTCGATACCATCGGTACGAGAAGAAACATCACAAGATAGAGTTATCGATATTCCATTACCGTATCGTAGTAGGAGGATTATCGAAACTCGTGTAGATCCTGAACCAACCATTAACACGTAGGTTCCTGAACCAGTACAACGTGTAGATAATGGTGTATTAGGTTCAGAATCTTCACAACGAAATATCAGTGATACACAGACACGGGTTGTGCCTCGTCGTAGTGGGAGGGTTATTATTTAACCTGACCGGTATATGTTCTTAGGAGAGTCTTATGATCGGATCCCTGATGAACAAGGTACTGATCCCTGTAACTACAATGAAGCACTCCAAGATAAAGATACAGATCTTTAGAAAAAGGCTATGAAGTCTGAAATGGAGTCCATGTACTCCAATCAAGTCTGGGATCTTGTAGAACCACCCAATGAAATAAAACCCATTGGATGTAAGTGGATCTATAAGAAGAAGAGAGGAGCAGACGGTAAGTTGGAAACCTTTAAAGCAAGGCTTGTTGCGAAAAGGGTTCACTCAAAAAGAGGGAATCGATTATGAGGAAACCTTTTCGCTGGTGGCCATGCTAAAGTCTATTCGAATTCTCTTATCCATTGCTGCACATTTCGATTATGAAATTTGGCAATTGGATGTTAAGACAACATTTTTTAATGGGAATCTTGACAAGTGCATCTATATGATGCAACCAGATGGGTTCATTGTGAAGGGCCAAGAGCACATGTTGTTCAAGCTAAAGAAGTCCATTTATGGACTTAAGAAGGCATCTAGGTCTTGGAATATCCGCTTTGATCAAGCAATCAAGTCTTTTGGTTTTGATCAATGTGTGGATGAATCTTGTGTGTACAAGAAACATGATGGAAGCGTGGTGGTGTTCTTAGTACTATATGTGGATGATATCTTGCTAATCGGAAACGATGTGGGGGTATTATCTTCTGTAAGGGTATGGTTGTCCAGTCAATTCGATATGAAGGACTTGGGAGAAGCCGGTCACATCCTAGGGATCAAGCTTATGCGAGATTGCAAGAATAGGATGTTGGGCTTGTCACAAGGCACTTATATCGACAATATTCTTGCAAGGTTTAGCATGCAAGATTCCAAGAAGGGATTCCTTCCCTTCAGACATGGAATCACTCTATCTAAGGATCAGTGTCCTAAGACACCTGATGAGATAGAGAAGATGAAGGTAGTTCCTTATGCCTCGGCAGTAGGAAACCTAATTTATGCTATGCTATGTACTAGAACTGACATCTGCTTTGCTGTTGGCATGGTTAGTAGATATAAGTCTAATCCAGGGCAAGAACATTGGACTGCGGTGAAAAATATTCTCAAGTACCTGAAAAGGACTCCAGACTATATGTTAGTTTACCAAGCAGACAGTCTTGTACCCATTGGGTACACAGATTCTGATTTCATGTCAGATAGGGATTCCAAAATGTCTACCTCAGGATATGTGTTTACCCTAGGAGGTGGAGCCATTAGTTGGAGGAGTATCAAGTAGTCGTGTATCATTGATTCCACCATGGAAGCCGAGTATGTGGCTACTTTGGAAGCCGCTAAGGAGGCCGTTTGGCTCAGAAACTTCCTTATGGATCTAAGAGTAGTACCTGCGGTATAATCGGCTATTACCCTTCATTGCGATAATAGTGGAGCAATTACTAACTCAAAGGAACCTAGGGCACATAAGAAGGGAAAACACATTGAGCGTAAGTATCACCTGATACGAGAGTTCATGCAAAGAGGTGATGTTGAAGTGACCAAGATAGCATCAGCAAATAACCTGGCAGATCCTTTCACCAAGAGCTCACTGGCCAAGACTTTTGATAGTCATGTAGAAGGTATAGGAGTGAGGTGTGTCGCATCATGGCTTTGAGTCTCAGTGGGAGATTGTTAGGGATATATATACTAAAATCCATGCTTTATGTAGTTGATTTATTATTCATTTAATAAAATCAGTTAATCCATTTTTATGAGAATCTGTGTGGGCAATATTTGTATTATATTATTTATTTAATATTATGCATATGTGTCTTTCATTCTACATAGTAGGTGGTTTGGTGTGTAGAGTTCGGCTTACACACGGAAGATTAGACCATCGGATCTTGTAGAATATAAGATTTTTGTTTACAGTCTTAGATGGATTGGACATACCATCGGTAGGACTGCGGCATGGTGTTATAGTAGGTTTGTCTTGACTATGGGAAATGGTATAGTTTCAATTCACCATGCTGGTACACTTTGTGCATTAAACGGGACCGACTTTGGGGTAATTATCTTTATACTGACTTATAATATAATTAATACCTCATGACTATTATGAGTGCTTATGCTCTTAATCCTAAGTTGATTTATAGACACATACATTTGATATTTATACTTTGATCCCTAAAAGGGTGAGATCCTTAAATGGGTCAATATCTCATTCGATTGGGAGACAATGTTAATTGTGTGGTGGATATTAATTAATGATGGAATCCATGTCTCAATTTTGGGATTGATGATATCCTCTTGAGAAAGCTTATAAGTTTTGATTATATCAAACCCTTCAGGTGGATTTTGTATCTGACATATCAAATAAGTTAAGCGGAGGATCTCAAGGAATTTTAAGAGATTAATTAAATATGATTGTCAGTAATTATATTTAATTAATGGATATCTGTAATCTTAACATGGTGAGATAATAAGCATTTAATAACATGGAGCTCGAAATATATTTTTGAGATAAGGGTAGGAGTGCAATTATAATTCTTTAGTGGCATGAATTATAATTTATGGAAATAGGAATCTGATTCAGTTCGAATTAGGGTTTCCTAATTCCATAAGGAAGCCTATTCCTTATTGACTTCTTATGGTCCCTATCGTAGCCTATATATATATGCTCCTTTGGCTCACTCCTCAGTTTGCGTTTTTCCATCAAAAGTATTATAACTCGGAATAGAAAAGAGAGCGTAAAAGGGAGAGTAGAAACATAAAGGATTTCGAAGGAGCCCACACCCAATTCGATATTTTGGCAGCAAAGGAATACGGTAGAAGATCGTAAGCTGTTATCGAGCCTGTGTTCTCGATTCATCTACTTCAGTAATCCGTTTTAGCAGTTTAAGGTAACCCTAGTCCCGCCCTTATAAGGTTATTGTAGTTTTCACGTAATTTATGCAGTACCAACTTATACGTGCTGTCTACGGATTCTGGGAACGCAATTTCCTAACAGTGTGGACAATTGAGAGACTTCACCGTTATTCCCTATGGACCCAAAAAGGAAATTTATTTTCTCTATTTTTGCTGTTCCGGGGCATGTTAGGACTTTTGGTATCAGAGCCTTAGATTTGATACTTTCATTCACGAATTCTCTCACACCATTTTTTCCTAGCATTAAAGATCCCTGAGATGAGATATGAGTTTAAGATAAGTTTGTCCGTCTAATGATAGTTAGTTTTCTTTGCAGGTTAGTATGGATCCATATTTTCATATGTTCGTGGATGACTCTTACATAGAACACGTGATCCATGGGGATATTGTGGAGCTAGTTGGCCTGGAGTGTTACCAAGATCGTGATCCATGGGGCCCACTATAACTATTACTATTAGTAGTACTCGTATTAGGGTTTTGGGGAAGTAAGAGTTGTCGTTGGAGAGCTGGGTATAGGTTTTGAATCACTCTCACTTTCCAGTTGCAGTCGGAGTTGGTGAAATCTGGTGGTGGGACCCGAAATATCTCTGGTGCACATTCCTGCTCGTGCCCTGCACAGAATGGGCACTCTGATGATTGGTTGTTAGGGTTATGGTTAGGGTTAGATTTGGATTTGAAGTCGGAGGACCGACGACCCTGGCCGGTGAAAATATCACCCACCGGTTGTTCACTCCGTCCTTTCTGATTTCTGGCCTCCCCACACTCCCTGCGTTTTCTGTATCCATCTCTATTTCTATCTCTCTGTCCCCCCAAAGCTTTTATGGCATATCTCACTGCTACAAGGGTGTCTGTCACTTTTACCATAGGTTTCTCCTTAAATTAAAGTAGGGGATATTCTACAGTGGAGGCATGTAAATTTCAACCATTGGATGAGAAGTAGAGTACATCTTAAAGTGACACATGGTAATGGTAGTTTGAAGATTTAAATACAGCTTGGCACACCTCTAACGCACATTAATTGCAGTGTAATTGGTTACATCCGGTTTGTACCTTTTCTTGCTTTGTTTGTACTGTGATAAGAATTGTTTGTACCCTGCTTGTTATTTTCCCAATTTTACAAAATAATAACCATCACTATGTCATATCTTATGTGCTCCCTTTGTCCCATTTTTTGAGTCCAGTTTTACTATTTTAGGTGTCCCAAAAATAGCCAATTTTTTTTGTAAATTATTTATTTTGAGTTAATTTTGACAACTTTTGCTACAAAAACTCATATAATTCTTTAAAATTGAGGAAAAAAAGATGATTTTTTTTTTACATAAACACACTAATTGCTTGTCCGATTAACATGCACGAACACCCAAAATGAATTCAAAATATGGGACGGAGGGAGTAATAAATATTGTACACAACTAAATAAAATTTAAATTTGTAAAATACCAAACATCACTATGTTGTACCTTATTAAGGAAACTTTGGACTTTCTTAAGAACCGTTGTACCTTGAAAGCAAAGTTTTGAAATTGCAAAATAATAAGCATCACTATATTGTACCTTATGTGATAAATTTTGTACATAACTAAATAAAGTTCAAATTTGAAAAATACCAAACATCACTATGTTGTACCTTACTAAGCAAACATTGGATTTTCTTAAGTAACCATTTGTACCTTGAAAGCAAAGTTTTGAAACCTTATGTCTGATTTTGTACATTGTTAAGGATTTTTGGACTTTCTTAAGAAATCGTTTGTACTTTGAAATCAAAGTTTTGAAACCATCATGTCTGCATTTGTACCTTACTAAAGAAACTTTGAACTTTCTTACAGAACCGTTTGTACCTTGAAACAAAGTTATGAAACCCCTATGTCTGCCTTTGTACCTTACGAAGGAAAGTTTGGACTTTCTTAAGAAAAACTTTGTACATCACTAAGGAATATTTGTACTTTATTAAGGAATGTTTGTACCTTACTGGAAAAACTTGGAACTTTCTTAAGGAACATTTTCAACTTGTTAAAGAAACTTTGGACTTTTTAAGGAACAGTTTGTACCTTGATAACAAAGTTTTGAAACCCCATTATCAGCCTCTATACCTGACTAAGAAAACTTTGGACTTTCTTAAGAAAAACTTTATACCTCACTATGGAACATTTGGACTTTTTTAAGGAAACATTTGGACCTTACTGAAGAAACTTTGGACTTTCTGAAGGAACATTTGTACCTTGTGAAATAAACTTTAGACTTTTTTAAGAAATTGTTTGTACCATCATGAACTGGCATCATTCGAGATCACTTGGTCACCATCGTGAACTGACATCGTTCGAGATCACTAGGTTTTATTGGTTAGCTAGACTACAACTATTAGATTTACTTTTCTGTCTTTACTACTGTCACGCCCCGACGTAGCATAAATATGGAAAGCGTTTAATTTCCTTTATGGACCCGTAGGTCGCGACAGTTTGAAGGATCGATTCCGTCCCAAAACGTCGAACAACATAAAACCATTAATCAGAGTAGGGTAATCAGGGCTCATAAAATTTTTTCTAACTTATTACATTCTATGGTACGGGGTTTACTAAGGCACAGACCGCCTTGAAAATAAAACAATACTTAAAGTCTATTACAGTCATCCTTATTACAAAACCAAAACATATCTTAAAGCACATAAACATAAAACATATAAAAGTAACATCTCTTCTCAGCAACTGATCTCAATTAGCATAATCATACGGTTCATCCTGATTATTACCTGCAAAGCCTGGACACGAATGTCCAGGACGCATCAACGCCGTCAGCTTCAAGAAGCTGGTGAGTATTAAAAACAATACTTTGAATGTAAAAACATACTCATTTACCTTTTTCCCATTTCCATTTAAATACCACAAGTTTATATTTATGATAAAGAGCTCGTTTTAGAAAACAACCACAACATTATTTAAAAGATAATTTCACACATATGTGACCGTGTATGAGAACAATGCACCATCTCATCTATCCGACTCTTTTCTCTCGACAACACCCAACAACCCTCTATCCTACTCCTGGTATCTTTGAAATACTAAGATAGCCACACTTTAGCAACGGGGCGCCAGGGAGTGTCCAGTTTGCCTCACACTTTGGTCCGGGGTACCAGGGAGTGTCCAATGCCTCACACTTTGAATACCCTAACCGCCATGCAAATACCGGGGCAACCCCCTCACAAGTATCCAGACTCGAGTTATCAGGGAGTGTCCATAGGCCACACTTTAGCACTTCCATGGGTGCCAGTGAGTGTCCAAGTTCGGCTTCACACACTTTAACGCTTCCATGGGCGTCAGGGAGTGTCCATATTTGCCACCTTCGCATTTCAAAGACACCCTCTTCCGCATTTTCAACTACAACCACAACCACAACCACAATCACAACCACAACCACAACCACAACTCAAACTCATACTCTTTCCACACAATCATTACTCTTTTCCACACTATCATTACTCTTTTACACACTACCAACACTCACCATGCATGTACAACTGACTCCACATGAATGTCATCAAACTTTAAACATAAAGGAATTCACAGAATTAAAGAAATAATACGCGTACGGGGATTGAAAATTCGTAATTCATTGCCTTAATCATTTTAAACATAACTAATAGCATTCTAAAAACTGATACTGAAATCCTCGTTTTCTGTCCAAACGGTGCAGAATCTGAGAAAATTACATTATACAAAAAGTGTGCAGAATCGAGTTTTTCTTGGGACAACGCGGGCAGAACCTTAAATTTCATTCGTTTTCCTAACAAAAATCTGAAAACAAAATTCTGCTACTGTTAAAATTAAAAGAGAAAATATTAGATTGAATTTCTAATATACTTTTTCTGCTACTGTAATCCTCATTTTCTGCCCAAACGGTGCAAAATCTGAGAAAATTGCATTAGACGAAAAGTGTGCAGAATCGAGTTTTGCTTGGGACAATGCGGGCAGAACCTTAAATTTCATTCGTTTTCCTAACAAAAATCTGAAAACAAAATTCTGCTACTGTTAAAATTAACTACCTAAATCAGTAAATAAGGAATGAGTTACATTTTGAGTGAGTTAGTAATACTCACTGTGATGTAGATTGAAGAAGTTGTTGAGAAAGAAATACAAGAATTAAGAATCTCCAATTTCAAGCTTGGCTATGGAGGATTGAGCTCTTCAAATTCTGAAATTATTATCTCTCTATGTGACTCTCTCAAGCTCTCTATGTTAGGAGTGTAGAATGTGTAGTGTGGTTGGGTGTATAAATACTCAAACTCCCACTTAGAAAACATTTGCCTAACATCCCACTCATTCTCCATTAATCTCCACTAATTACAAAGAAAGTGCAGCAATGATGTGTAAATATACACTTGCAATTCATAATGCTCCATTGATAATTGAAAGGGTAGGTGGAGTTGGTGTGGGTCAAGGTGTGTTTGGGAATCAAGCTTATGGCATTAGGACAACACACATACTACAAGCATTTGCCAAACAAGGCCTAAGGGAAAACTTTAGCAATAATAATTGGGTATAAAGAAATTTGTCCAATCAGTTACTCCCAAAATTCTGTGGAAGTTTAACACTGCGCGGACAATTTTAAACCTAAACTAGTATTTTCGTGACACGGTGTTTATCACAAAAATACAGAAAATTCATTTTAATGTTAGAAATAGTTTTCTGATTTTATAAAAATACAGTTTGAGTTTTAAAAGAAACAATTCCACCGTTTTGAAATACAGATTTGAAATTTAACACAGGTATTGCCAGTTTTTATGAAAATTGCATTTTGACCCCAAAAGTAATTTCAATATGAGATTAGTCAAGAAATAAATTTTTCACATAAGGATAAAAGCAGACAAAATATATATAATTTTAAATATGACAATGCAAGAAAAATGCAGGTTATTACACCCTTCCTCCCTTAAACAGGATTTCATCCCCGAAATCAAGACTAACTAGTCATGAAATAACTCCGGGTACTTCTTCCTCATATCAGCTTCAACTTCCCACGAGGCTTCATTCTCGTCATGGTGATTCCACTGAACCTTCACCAACGGGATCTCCTTATTTCTTAACTTCTTGATACTCTGATCCAGAATCTTCACAGGTCTCTCCTTATAAGAAACGTTATGACTCGTCTCAATGTCATCATAACTAACCACGTGCGAGGGATCTCGTATGTATTTCCTCAACATACTCACGTGAAACACGTTGTGAACCCCAGACATCTTCGGTGGTAGTGCCAGTCGATAGGCTACTAACCCGATACGTTCCAAAATCTCAAACGGTCCAATGAAACGCGGAGCTAACTTCCCTCTCTTGAGACCAAAGCGTACTACTCCTCGTGTTGGTGAAACCTTAAGAAGTACGTGATCTCCCACACTAAACTCCAGATCTTTTCGGCGTCGATCAGCATAACTCTTATACCGGCTCTGAGCGGTTCTCATCCTTTCCTTGACCAAGGAAATCTTCTCGTTGGTTTCTCTAACCAAATCTGGTCCCAACAATTCTGTGTCCCCAACCTCTGCCCAACACAATGGAGAACGACATGGTCGTCCGTACAGTGCTTCGAACGGAGCCATACCGATACTCGTATGATAACTATTGTTATAGGCAAATTCAACCAACGGCAAGTGTGTCTCCCAAGATTCTTCAAAATCGATCACACAAGCCCTAAGCATATCCTCCATGATCTGATTAACACGCTCAGTTTTCCCATCTGTCTGAGGGTGAAAAGCAGTACTCATCTTGAGTGAAGTTCCCATAGCTTCTTGCAGACTTTCCCAAAATCCAGAAGTAAAACGTGCGTCACGGTCTGACACAATCGTCACAGGTGCACCGTGAAGTCGCACAACTTGTTGTATGTACATCCGGCTCATCTTTTCCACCGGATATGTCATACTATAAGCGATAAAATGAGCTGACTTCGTCAATCGATCCACAATTACCCAAATAGCGTCATGATTCTGCTGCGACCGGGGCAATCCTACTAAAAAATCCATCGTAATGTGCTCCCACTTCCAACCAGGAATAGGTAGCGGTTGCAACAATCCTGACGGTCTCTGATGTTCGGCCTTGACTTGCTGACACGTCAAACACTTGGATACAAACTCGGCCACATCCTTCTTCATGCCTTCCCACCAGAAATTCCTCTTCAAATCTTTATACATCTTCGTTCCTCCCGGGTGAACTGTATACCTTGATTTATGTGCTTCTTCCAGGATATCCTTCCTTAACTCTCCATCACCGGGCACGCACAATCTATTCCTGCACCGATACCCTCCATCGATTCCCACCTTCCATTCTGTCGGGTCCTTCTCTGACATCTTCTTGAACCATGATTGAAACTTCTCATCTTCTTTCTGAGCTCCAATAATGCGGTCAATGAGAACAGGCTGTAGGATAAGACATCCGAAAAGTTGTCCTTCTCCTCTTTCAGCACTCTGTATATCAAACTCTGCCAACGTCTCCAATGCTCGCCATTCTCTAACCATTAAGGAGGCGATCGTCTCACGAGTCTGCCGACTCAAAGCATCAGCGACCACATTAGCTTTACCAGGGTGGTATTCCAACGTGAAGTCGTAATCTTTGATCAACTCCATCCATCTGCGCTGCCTCATGTTCAACTCTTTCTGTGTGAACAAATACTCCAGACTCTTGTGATCGGAGAACAAATCAAACTTCTCACCGTAGAGATGATGTCTCCAAATCTTGAGTGCAAATACCACTGCTGCCAACTCCAAATCATGAATAGGATAGTTCAACTCATTCGGCTTCAGCTGTCTAGATCCATAGGCTATAACTTTACCATCTTGCATAAGTACACACCCTAGTCCTTGATATGATGCGTCACTAAAGATAGTGAACTTCTCACCAGGCTTGGGTATTGCTAGTACTGGTGCGGTAGTGAGTCTCTCTTTCAACTCTAGAAAGGCTCGCTCATGCTTCTCTGTCCATTTGAATTTCAAATTCTTCTTCGTCAATCCAGTCAATGGTGCGATTATTTTAGAGAATCCTTCAACAAATCTTCTGTAATAGCCTGCGAGTCCAAGAAAACTCCGAACTTCTGTACGGTTGCTTGGCCTAACCCCCAGTTGGATACAGCATCGGTCTTGGACGAATCCACAGAAATTCCTTGAGATGACACCTTGTGTCCCAAAAATTTCACTTCTTGCAACCAGAACTCACACTTACTGAACTTGGCATACAAGTGGTGGTCCTTAAGCGTCTGCATCGTAATCCGTAGATGTTGCTCGTGTTCTTCTCTTGACTTAGAATAGATCAAAATATCATCAATAAAGACGATGACAAACTGATCTAAATAAGGCTTGAACACTCTGTTCATCAGATCCATAAACACTGCCGGGGCGTTCGTCAATCCAAACGGCATTACCAGAAATTCATAATGACCATATCGGGTTCTGAAAGCAGTCTTAGGTATGTCTTCCTTCCGTACCCTCAACTGATGATATCTCGACCTAAGGTCTATCTTGGAAAATATCGTAGCTCCTTGTAGTTGATCAAATAAATCGTCGATCCGAGGCAAAGGATACTTGTTCTTGATTGTCACTCGATTCAATTCTCTGTAGTCGATACACAGCCTGAGCGTCCCGTCCTTCTTCTTCACAAATAACACCGGTGCTCCCCAAGGCGATGTACTTGGACGTACAAAACCTAGGTTCTCGAGCTCTTGAACTTGTCCCTTCAATTCTAGTAGTTCTGTGGGGGCCATTCTGTAGGGAACCTTGGTAATCGGTACGGTACCCGGTATAAGCTCAATACAGAACTCTATACTTCTCTCGGGCGGTAATCCAGAAATGTCTTGAAATACTTCTTCGAAGTCCTTGACTACATGTATAGATGAAGCTGTCACCTCTGTACTGACGACTTCGATGTTGGCTAAACATCTTGTGAGGAACATATCTCCCGAAGGGTTACATTGAAAATCAAAGGGTTGATTCTCATTGTCGGAAAATGTAATTCTCTTCCTCGCACAATCCAACTTCACTTGATTCTGAGACAGCCAATCCATTCCTAGGATTATGTCGAACTCCTTCATCGATAGAACAATCAACCTCGCAGGGATTTCTCGGTCTCCTAATCTTAAGGGACAATCCTTGCACACATGTCCTAAACTGACCGCAGCTCCTATTGGTGATGTAGCCTTCAAAGCTTTCTCTAAGCGATGAGGTAAGATACCCAATCTCCGAATTGTATTAACAGATATGAATGATAGAGCAGCACCCGTATCAAATAATACTCTAACATGGGAGTTAAATAGAGTCAATGTACCTTCCACTGCTTGCTGATCAGGTTGAGCTTCTCCATGATCTCCTTCTTCATATACAGCTCCATCATATCCAGCGGCATCAGGAATAACAGCATTCAAGCGGGTCTGACCCTGTTGCCCATAAGTCGCTTGCTTAGGAGCAGTACAGAACCTGCTGATGTGACCTGGTTCACCACAGTTGAAGCAGACTATTCCTGGCTGAGCAGCACGCCTTGGTGCCTTGCAGTCCCGAGCCACATGTCCAGGGTTGCCACAGTTGAAGCACTTTACGCCACTACTTCCTTCTCCTACTCGGGGTTGAGTCGGATAGGTAATAGCTTGTGCCTTCTTGCTTCCGTCAAAGTTCCTCTTCTGCCCTTGGGTACGATTCATTGGTGGTCTATTCCCAAAATTACCCCTCTGAGGCGGTCGTAATTCAAATTGTTTGCGATATACTCGAGCATCTTCTTCCAGATCGGTAGCCAGGCCGACTAGTCCTTCAAACGTCTTGTCTAGATGGCCGAGAGTCAGGCGACGAATCTGCGGTGCCAACCCTTGGTTATACTTCCGGATCTTCTTCTCCTCAGTATCAACCATGTGCGGGGCAAACCGTGACAGCCTCTCGAACTGTGTGGTATACTCTTGCACCGTCTTGGTTCCTTGCGTCAGATCCATAAATTCCTTCTCTCTTCTGTGCCTCTCCGTAGCCGGGAAGTACTTCTCCAGGAATCTCCCTTTGAATGCCGTCCACGTCATCCCCATAGCAGCGGTGTTCCCGATAGTGGCTATGACCGAGTCCCACCAATCTGCAGCGGCGTCGGTTAGTTGAAATGTAGCCAGCCTCCTCTTGTCCATCTCGTTTCATTGGACAGCTTCGAACATGCGGTCCATCTGTCTTAACCATTGTTCCGCCTTCCAGGGATCCGTGGTACCCGCAAATTGCTCGGGTCTGAGCGCACGGAATCTCTCCAGCAGCTTATCTCCCGTCTGGCGGTCTCGTTGGTTTTCATTCGCATTACTAACCCTCTCGAGATGTCTGATAAAAGCTTCAAATATTCCCGTGGG
This sequence comes from Hydrangea macrophylla, assembly GCA_033977485.1. Lineage (NCBI taxonomy): Eukaryota > Viridiplantae > Streptophyta > Magnoliopsida > Cornales > Hydrangeaceae > Hydrangea > Hydrangea macrophylla. Next base: position 62,184,957 of record CM066999.1, read on the forward strand.
GTCGGCAGCCTCGGGCGCTCCTTCAATCAGATTTCTGTTCCTCCTTGGTCTTCCAGCCATTCTATGCATGATAGGGGTAGTAGAATGAGAAACATGCATGCAACAGTACTATGACGAAAATTTTCAAAGGAGTATTTATCACTATATCACATACTCGTATTATCACATAAGCATACAATAAAATATATATTAAGTACATATAATACTCGTATTCGAACTAGGGCTGTCTAATAGCAAAGAGGTCGTATTCTTATCCTCTAGACTCTGGGTTGTGGGCCATACTGACTGTTCCGAGATTTGACTCAGGAAGTTGGTCAGTGCCTAAGCTATTAATGAGGGCTATGGTATGCTTTAACTCCTTAGAAACTCGGCTACTATATGTCTGTAGGGGCATCATAAGTTATGGTTATCTCGGCTAATCCTAAATGGATATGTCTGAAGGTATATGGAAATTGCTATCATTCTTGTCGATGTGACAAGACAAACGGGTAATCATTTCTATGATAAAACCAACTTAGAATTTTAGTTTCTGAACTAAGGGTAATCCGTACTAAACTAACACTAGAACTTGGTTGTATAGCTTAGTAAAACTTAAGGGTAACCTATGTCACTAATCTATGGCGTGAATAACTGAGCCTGGTCAATCTAGAAAACCTATGGCTCTGATACCACCAAATCCTGTCACGCCCCGACGTAGCATAAATATGGAAAGCGTTTAATTTCCTTTATGGACCCGTAGGTCGCGACAGTTTGAAGGATCGATTCCGTCCCAAAACGTCGAACAACATAAAACCATTAATCAGAGTAGGGTAATCAGGGCTCATAAAATTTTTTCTAACTTATTACATTCTATGGTACGGGGTTTACTAAGGCACAGACCGCCTTGAAAATAAAACAATACTTAAAGTCTATTACAGTCATCCTTATTACAAAACCAAAACATATCTTAAAGCACATAAACATAAAACATATAAAAGTAACATCTCTTCTCAGCAACTGATCTCAATTAGCATAATCATACGATTCATCCTGATTATTACCTGCAAAGCCTGGACACGAATGTCCAGGACGCATCAACGCCGTCAGCTTCAAGAAGCTGGTGAGTATTAAAAACAATACTTTGAATGTAAAAACATACTCATTTACCTTTTTCCCATTTCCATTTAAATACCACAAGTTTATATTTATGATAAAGAGCTCGTTTTAGAAAACAACCACAACATTATTTAAAAGATAATTTCACACATATGTGACCGTGTATGAGAACAATGCACCATCTCATCTATCCGACTCTTTTCTCTCGACAACACCCAACAACCCTCTATCCTACTCCTGGTATCTTTGAAATACTAAGATAGCCACACTTTAGCAACGGGGCGCCAGGGAGTGTCCAGTTTGCCTCACACTTTGGTCCGGGGTACCAGGGAGTGTCCAATGCCTCACACTTTGAATACCCTAACCGCCATGCAAATACCGGGGCAACCCCCTCACAAGTATCCAGACTCGAGTTATCAGGGAGTGTCCATAGGCCACACTTTAGCACTTCCATGGGTGCCAGTGAGTGTCCAAGTTCGGCTTCACACACTTTAACGCTTCCATGGGCGTCAGGGAGTGTCCATATTTGCCACCTTCGCATTTCAAAGACACCCTCTTCCGCATTTTCAACTACAACCACAACCACAACCACAATCACAACCACAACCACAACCACAACTCAAACTCATACTCTTTCCACACAATCATTACTCTTTTCCACACTATCATTACTCTTTTACACACTACCAACACTCACCATGCATGTACAACTGACTCCACATGAATGTCATCAAACTTTAAACATAAAGGAATTCACAGAATTAAAGAAATAATACGCGTACGGGGATTGAAAATTCGTAATTCATTGCCTTAATCATTTTAAACATAACTAATAGCATTCTAAAAACTGATACTGAAATCCTCGTTTTCTGTCCAAACGGTGCAGAATCTGAGAAAATTACATTATACAAAAAGTGTGCAGAATCGAGTTTTTCTTGGGACAACGCGGGCAGAACCTTAAATTTCATTCGTTTTCCTAACAAAAATCTGAAAACAAAATTCTGCTACTGTTAAAATTAAAAGAGAAAATATTAGATTGAATTTCTAATATACTTTTTCTGCTACTGTAATCCTCATTTTCTGCCCAAACGGTGCAAAATCTGAGAAAATTGCATTAGACGAAAAGTGTGCAGAATCGAGTTTTGCTTGGGACAATGCGGGCAGAACCTTAAATTTCATTCGTTTTCCTAACAAAAATCTGAAAACAAAATTCTGCTACTGTTAAAATTAACTACCTAAATCAGTAAATAAGGAATGAGTTACATTTTGAGTGAGTTAGTAATACTCACCGTGATGTAGATTGAAGAAGTTGTTGAGAAAGAAATACAAGAATTAAGAATCTCCAATTTCAAGCTTGGCTATGGAGGATTGAGCTCTTCAAATTCTGAAATTATTATCTCTCTATGTGACTCTCTCAAGCTCTCTATGTTAGGAGTGTAGAATGTGTAGTGTGGTTGGGTGTATAAATACTCAAACTCCCACTTAGAAAACATTTGCCTAACATCCCACTCATTCTCCATTAATCTCCACTAATTACAAAGAAAGTGCAGCAATGATGTGTAAATATTCACTTGCAATTCATAATGCTCCATTGATAATTGAAAGGGTAGGTGGAGTTGGTGTGGGTCAAGGTGTGTTTGGGAATCAAGCTTATGGCATTAGGACAACACACATACTACAAGCATTTGCCAAACAAGGCCTAAGGGAAAACTTTAGCAATAATAATTGGGTATAAAGAAATTTGTCCAATCAGTTACTCCCAAAATTCTGTGGAAGTTTAACACTGCGCGGACAATTTTAAACCTAAACTAGTATTTTCGTGACACGGTGTTTATCACAAAAATACAGAAAATTCATTTTAATGTTAGAAATAGTTTTATGATTTTATAAAAATACAGTTTGAGTTTTAAAAGAAACAATTCCACCGTTTTGAAATACAGATTTGAAATTTAACACAGGTATTGCCAGTTTTTATGAAAATTGCATTTTGACCCCAAAAGTAATTTCAATATGAGATTAGTCAAGAAATAAATTTTTCACATAAGGATAAAAGCAGACAAAATATATATAATTTTAAATATGACAATGCAAGAAAAATGCAGGTTATTACACCTACTTTCGATTCCACCATCATGAATTGTCATCATCCGAGATCACTTGGTCGCCATCGTGAACTGGCATCGTCTAAGATCACTTGGTTTTTTGGTTAGTGGGACTAGAATTGTTAGATTTACTTTTCTGTCGTTACTGCTTTCCACCATTGTGAACTATCATCATCCGATACCACTTGGTCACCATCATGAACTGGCATCGTCTGAGATCACTTGATTTTCTGGCTAGCCGGACTAGAACTGTTAGATTTACTTTTCTATATTTTCTTCTTTTCCTGTAATACCCTGTATTTTCAATATGTATTAATACAATGAGATTCTATATAATTGCCTTGACTACATTTGTAATTTTGCTTTCAATCAATCGAAGCCTTTCAAGCGCTTGACCATTTCATTACTGAAGCGATCAAACCCTGTTCAAGCGATTGAAACCCCGCCGACATACATTTATGACTTGGTTCCCTTTCTCAATCAATTGAACTGTTTTCAATCGATCAAACCTTCTTCAATCGATCGAACATGTCAGAAAAACTAATCTTCAGTTCATACAGAGTTGCCACTTGCTCATTTATCCTCTTCTATATATATGTAACCAAATTGTGTGTGTGAGGTTTGTTTGATTTATAGAGAGAAAGAGTGTTTGTATCTTATATATACATATCCATACACGTATCCATATATATACACTCTATATATAGTTAGTCAGAGAGAGAGAAAGAGAGGGGAACAGAAGACGAGAAGAAGAAGAAGAAGAAGAAGAAGAAGAAGAAGAGAAAGAAAAGACAGAGACAGAGAGAGGAGGAAGGAGGAGAGAGAGAGAAAGCTCCATTGGAGATCACCAAGCTTTCAAGCTTTTCCAAACGCGCCCTTAACAATTTCGGTGAGTTATAAACTCACTCGGTAACCATAGTGTATTGATTTACAAGTTTTTAGACGTAAATAATGGACAAACACACCCTAACTACTCTGGACGTTCACTACTCAAAATCTCTGGAGAAGAAGACGTTCGATCGATCAAACTTAGTTCAATCGATCGAAGACCCTTGACAAATACTGAATATTGCACATTCATGTGTCAATATAATAGACATAGTACTCATTTAATCCCCCAAATCCCTAGTTTTACATGCATATTTGAATTAATATAATTTTAAGGTGATGTCATTCAAATGTGTGTAATTGTGTGTTTTTACATATTTTATATGTTTAGGTAAAAATGAAGTGAAATAAAATGAAGGAAAGAAGTAGCAACCACACCATAGTATATCCCATTTTGTTAGTCAAATTTGAATAGTAAATTTATGTTAAAAATTTTGTAAACCTTAGGAAGATTTCAAAAGAAATAAAGAAAAAAAAATTGTCAAACGTCCTGACAAATGATATATATATTTATATCATTTTTTTGTCTTTTCCTCTCTCTCTCTCTCTCTCTCTCTCTCTCTCTCTCTCTCAGCTGCAGTTTTTTTTTTCAAACGATGTCAGAAGGACTGAAGAAAATTGAGATGAAGAAGAAGAAAAAAAATGCCAAATGACGAAGGGAATGACGAATTCAAAACATAATTCGTCTATAAATTAAGGTAAACCAACGAGAGAAGAGGAAGGAGGAAAAACAACAAGCATTACAACAGTTTACAATCACTGAGAGAGAATAGTTTAGGGAGGTTATCATGTGAGCACTTCATATTGTCCCTAGAAGTAGGAAACTTTAGTTTTTCTTTGCCTTTTCTAGTTCTAGTAGTTGTAAAAATTTACTTTTATGTAATTGATAATTTTATGTTCCAAAAATATGTAGCAAAAATTTGTGTACTGTATTTCTCAAAATAAAATATTTGTTTTATTGTACAACCTTTGTCAATTTGTAGTAGTAAAATATTCTTAGTAAAATTTTGATTTAATATTTTTAGTCTAGTAGTAGTTGTAGTTATCCCCTAAAATAGTTTGAAACCCCAAATTTCCAGTTTTTACAGCAGTATTTCCATTTACTAGAAGATCGATTTTGCAAGTAAATGCCAAATTTCTTAGCCATGTAATTGTTATAATCACCTATCAAAGCCCCAAGCACACCATATCCATATCTCACTCCCAAATTAGATTAGGATTTGGTTTGGCATTGCTTGTGTTCTTGAAGTTCAACCACCGTGAACCCACAAGAATCCGAAGTCAAAGGTTTAGTATTTTATTATTGATTCAGTATTTCCATTTATTTATATTGTATTAGCCTAGTTGTACTAAACTTTGTTATTTTGCAGATTCTACAAATTCAACCCCAAGTCATGTTAAGTGAAGAAAAAAATATATTAATATTATATTTCATCCGTACCTTGGTTTTATAACTTTAATTTTAATTGGACGGTGATTGTGTGCATAGATTTAATTTATCTTTAAATTTTTTTTGGGAGACAGTTTCAATTCCAAAATGGTAGGCTAAAACTTTAATTGGGGATGTGCAATAAAAACTTAAAAACCACAACTTTTGTGCACTAATCTTAAGTAGGCAAATTTATCTAGATGGGTTATTTTTCCATTTATGACCAAAAATATCTATGTATCTATAGTTTATGACCATTTAACATGTTTATATACTATGGCTATATTGGATGTCAATAGATTACATATTTGAAATAAGAATATAATTATGTGGATTGTCAAACTATGCCTTTTGTCATAAAAAACACCTAGCATACTCAAACAATTCATATGACAAAGTTCATATTTCAAATATGTGTTTATATATATTTGTATCTAATAATGGACAGGCAATTGTGTAGTGGCAGAGTGGTGGGGATTGGGCGCCGAATAACCCACGTATGCGGCAGGTCAAGGTTCGAACCTGGCTTCTGCCCAATTGCCTTTTTTTTATTTTTCTTTCAACCAAACGACGTCGTTTCATATCAAACCTGACACACTTGATATGACCCGACTAGTGAAAGTTTATTTTCAAATAAAAAATGACTCTACGGTCTTAAATGCCAAATCCTTTTCAAATGCACAAAAGTTGTGGGATCTAGTGTTAGTTTTGCATATTCTCAATTCCTTTAAATTATTTTTTTCAAGTTAATTAATATTTCTTGTTTTTAATAGTTTTGCTTAAATATTTGTATTATTTTCATCTTTTGCTATAATAATATCCATAAAGTCATTTGATGTAAATTTAGTTTTTATTGATTTTTTTTCCTTTTCTTACTAGTATCTTAGTTAATTTATTTTGCACTGTTAAAATCTTTACCATAAACTGTTATTAAAAAAATAGCTTTTAATTAGTTTTATTGCAAAAAAATATAAAAACTAGTAGTTTAGTAAAACCCCACAAAAATCCATCATTTTTTATTTTCTTTTTAGTGACAAAATTGTTACTGCCTATTTTTGTTTTCCGTTCCTTGTGGGTTCGACCTGGACTTCCAGAACTTTACTACTTATACGATCACCTACACTTAGGTGTTGATAAGAAAACGCGTCAATAGGATGTCGTCAAGTTTTTGGCGCCGTTGCAGGGGAACGGTTCAAAAAATATAAATAAATAAAGTTAGGTTTAAAGCTATTTCTCCCACTATATCTATATTTATATATATATACACTTATTCTACCTTATAAATAATCTAGTTTTCTTTTTTAAGAAAAAAATAAATGATAACATAAAAAATAATAATAAAAAAAATTATATATAATTTTTCCTTGTGAAATATATATTAATATATATTTATAAGTATGTACGTGTCTACCATCTAAAAAAAAGACAATTATATATATATATATATATATTTATATACATATATAAACTTATCTTCTAGTAAAATATAAAAAAAAAAGAGTTTTTTTATCTTAGCTATAAATAATAATAATAAAATTTTTAACACTTAGTTTTTTCTTTTACTTCATATCCCTTAGATACTACTGAAGCTTTATATCAAGTACCATATAATTCTAATATTTCTAGTGATTCATCTAGTATACAGTTTCCTAGAATCATGACTGAAATTGAAGGCATGAAAGGAATAACTGATGATACTCATAATGAATATGAGGATAATATACCACAACCTGTCTTATCAGAGCGTGAGCGATGGTCTTTAGGTAATCTATTTATCCCAGAAATAATCATCACTCCTTGCATCACTCTACCTAGACATACATGAAATTTTCATTTTAGACATAACATGCTACTATGCTTACCAACTTACCACGGAATTAAAAAAGAATATGCTTATGTTCATATTCGTGAATTTGAAGAAGTTTGTGATACGTTTGCTGATCAAACTTGTCCTCCTGAGATAATCTATCTCAAACTTTTCCCTTTTTCTTTAAAAGATGAAGCTGAATCTTGACTTTTATCTCTCCATCCTAGATCTATAACTTCGTGGCAATATATGAATGAAGGTTTTCTAAATGAATTCTATCAAAAAAAAAAAATAACTTATAGCTTGATGCGAGAATATAAACTTTTCACTCAAAAAGAGAAAGTAACCATGCATTGAAGACTGTGAATTTTTATAGATCTCCTACAAACCTGTCCACATCATGGATTTAAAAAATGGCGTATAATTCATTTCTTTTATGAAACATTAGATCTAGAATCAAAGGAAATAATTGAAGCCATGTATCAAGGGGAATATTTTAAAAATGCTGACGAAGCTGAATCATACTTTGATTGGCTTGGAGAAGACGCTCTACAATGGGAAAAAAGAAGAAATTGCTAGAAAAGAGAATGCTAAAGTTCACAGCAATCACAATCAAAAGATGAATTAGTCATAAAAATTGAATAATTATCTCGTAAGTTAGAAGCTTTTAAATTAAAGAAAACTAATACTCCTCTATCTAAGAAAAAACTAGAACTTTGCAGTACATGTCATATGATGGGGTACTTTACAGAAAAATGTCTTCATACTCCTGTTTATCAAAGATTTACCCCCGCGCAAAAAGTTCTATTATACAACTCAAAACTACATCTCCTTAAAAGAAAAATTAAATCTCGATGGACTGGTCCATATATTGTAAAAATTGTTTATCCTTATGGAACTATCGTGATTGAGGACCCTAAAGATGGAAATAGATTTAAAATTAATAGGCATAAATTAAAGCCATTCCTAGGAGATTTTGAAACTGAGTTGGAGTCCTTTCCTTTGGAGGACCCCAACTATGATACCTCTTAAATTCATAAATCATGATTAGAATTGTACATAGTAGGAATCTTATTTTTATTTTTATCTTTATTTTTTTTCTTACTATTTAATATTTTCCAGGAATTATAAGATATTATCTGATGTCATAGGTAACAAAGAGCATTTAAACCATTTCATCATCGTACAGGTGCAAGAATGAGTATAAACCATGCCAGTTCGTCTAACAATAACAATTATCCTTCAAAGGATAGAAATTTGACAGATGATGATACACGCCCACATTTTGAATATCTCATGGAATCTGACGAGGATGAAATGTTCTACGCTAGGTGTGTTGATAAAATTTATGACGACACTGATGAAGAATTTGATTATTTAGTGGAACTTGACCAACCTAGGGAGTGGAATACTGAACTAGTATTTGATGGATTAGATAACTGGCAGAATATTAGCACAAACTACGATGAATGGAAGCAAGCTCAATATGAGGTGTTCCAAAAATTATATCATGAATATGAAGAAAATGAATGGGAGAGATACCTAACGTCCTTAGAACAATTCCCCATTTATGATGACAATGACATTATATTTGGATGGGGACGTTTATTAACTAGAGTTGTTAATGAAAAAAATATTAAAGTACGTCTTCCAGAGGAATTGGTTCTTTCACCTACTCGAATGGGGGACATCTCTAGTCCCTTTCTTTATTGACCAATTCATTCCTCAAAAAATCATTGTCATATATGATATATTCATGGAAGTAACACTATATGATGATCCGGACATATGTGATTATGACACTTACTTGAGATTTTGAGTCTACTATCCTAGACCTCGAAATGATCATCTTTCATGGGCAATAACCCCAAGCAATGTCTAGATATGTTAAGAAATTCCTGTCTTTATTATTATTGTAGTTGTACTTTTCTTTTTGATTTAATATACAAAGAAAAAAAATTCATCACTGTGTTTTAAGTATCAGAACCACTTGCACTTATTATTTAATGAGTTTTGATCTTTTTATTTTATTTTATATTTTTTTATCAAGTCTTACAAATCTCAAGTAATGCTATCTAATAAATATACTAAATTTGTATGTTTAAACTATCCCATTACAGTCCAAAAATAAAAAGGCACACCAGAAGTATTGCTGGTTTAAAAACCATGTTGCTAAAACTGCCAGATAGCAAAATTTGAATACAAGATCGATCGTTTGAAACTGCAGTTCAAAAGATCAATTGTACAGTAATTCTTGATAACTTTATCTCAACACAGTGATAGTACATTTTTATATATATATATATATATATAAGTTAATTATGTCATTACTATTCTATCATTTCTTTTTTTATTTCTTTTTATTACAAGTGTTATCCTTGGCTTCTTTTTCTCATCTCACTCATTGAGGACAATGTCAGACTCAGTTGGGGGGGGGGGGGGGGGACGGTTTCACGATTAACACCTTTTTGTTTGTTTGTTTTATCTTTATTTCTTAGAAAAAAAAATTTAATCTTTTAAGAGAGAGATATATTGAAAAAGAGAAAATGGCTATATATAGGGCTTCAAACCCTAAAAACTTTTCCCTATCTCTTTTTTTCCTTTCTTTTTCTTCTTCCTCTCTTTCCTCTCTCGGCGATCTCTCTTCTCTGCAACTCTCACTCACTCCCCCGATCTCTCATTCTCTTTAATTTTCTCAATCCAAAATCAAGATCCACTCTAGCGATCACTAAATGTAAGATCTATAATCCAGAGAAAAGCTTGATTTTAATTTTATTCTCTATTTTTTTTTTCAATTTTGGCTTAAATCTTAAAATTTTAGTTTTTTAGATTTTTATTTTCTCTCTTTTCCATTATTTAACAAAAATATAATGCATAAGTTGTAGGTACCCACTTACCAAAGAAGCTTGGAAATACCAATCGATCTACAGCGCTGCCAAGTTCTTAAGATTTCCAAGAGAAAGGTGATATTTTTCCATTTCTTAAAAAAAAAAAAATTGAATGACTCAGAAGTCACCGCTCTTATAATTTATGAAGTTTATACCATAATTCTTCTTCTTATTATTGTTGTAATGATGCATTGTCTTAAACTTTGTTAAAAAAAATAGGGGGAAAAATGTAGTTTTCCAGTTTTCCGTTTAAAAAAAAAAAGTAGTTCTTAGAATTTAAAAAAAAGAAATTTTTTTTTTCTTTTTAGTTCCTGAAATATATTTTTCTTAATATAAATATTTTTAGCTTTCAAATAAAATTCCCACCCACCCCCTCTAAGCTCTCTTTAATTAAATCTTAGTTGATAGATGGAAGGAGTGGAGGGTTGAGTCTAACCTCTCTTGTTGGCTGAGAGTATAAAAAATGGTTCCGACAGTCGATAACCATACGTTAATGGGTCGCTCACTTGTTTCTGAGCAGAAGAAACCCTTTGCTGGCACTAGCCTTTATGCCATCAAAAGGAAAGCTAAAAGGGTAGGATGGTGTTTGAATTGTTATAAAGAAGAATATCCTGGTTTAATTGCTCATAATGACACATCTTTTGAAGTTTACTATTATTACAAAAGACAATTCAAATCGAAACAAAAGAAAATTTTGGTTGAGAAAGAAGACTGGATCCTTTGATACCCAAACAAATTTAATTTTTCCAACCCTCATTTCTTTTTATTTTTATTGTTTGTTTTAAATTTATTTTCAGTCCATTCAATAATTTTCAGTTAGGTCAAACTTTAAAATGATCCTACGTGTACATCTGGCTTTCATTAGCTGGTTCGATAGGAGTAATTTGCATGATCCCAACATCACTAGATATGTCTAGTGCGGTGAATGACTCTAGAGGTAGCAAAAAACTAGGTAAAGCCAGAGTTATCTCCTAGCCTCTTACTGATGTTTTTAGCTTGCTAGTGATTCTAGACCTATCTCTTTTACTAGAGGTGGATGGGCTATCATGACAACTTGGACGCTACGGATTGCGTAGCCTCTTTTGTATAGGAGCAGAGGATACTATTCGCACTATATATGTATCCAACTTAGTGGATACGCTTAGGAATTTAATTTTTTTTCTTTTACTCAATATAAGATAAATTTGACACGTTAATGTTATTTTGGGTATGTTAATAGCATACAACACATTGTCACATGTTTAACTATATTCAAATGCTAGAAACTCTTTAAACTTTAAATTTTTTGAAACAGTGTGAAAATATTTACTGAATCTAAATGGATGAGTAAACATAAACTATGCAGTTTAAAGACAAGTAGTGGAAACTAATTAACCCATGTGAGCTTTTGTGCCAATCTTCCTTTATGAGGGTTACTGTTCTTTTCAGTCTCATTTTATTCTCTTTATCATATCACTCGTTGAAAGTCTCATTATTTTTCTTTTTCTTTGACTGATCATTAGAAAAGAACGTTCAGGATTTACCATTAGAATGTCTAAATTACTTGAATGAACAAAGTCAATCTATTTTGAAAATGATTTAGGCCATCTTTTCTTTGAAATGCACCCCCCTTCACCTTATATTGCCTTATTCTCAATTCTCTCCAAATCATGTCTTGCTGCACCTGGGAGTACAAACCTCACTTCTATATTCAGGTTTGTGATTGGATTGTAATGATATTACAAGAAGTGTAAAAGAAAGAAAGGAGCTGATTTAAAAAAAAAAGGAAAAAAACGAGAAACTAAAAAAGAAAAAAGAAAAAAAAGAAGACGGTACAAATGATAGAAAGGAGAAGAAAAGAAGAGGTATGAATGAATTGTGCAAACACTCCAATCACATGCTTAGAACAAATACACCCCAAATCTCCTACTCATCTTAATTTCTAACCTACCAATCAAAGTCCTAATGATTTAAAAGAAATTGATTTTTAAAATTTAAGTGATAAGGATGTTCTCCATGGTAGATCACTCTTCTAATGCTGAGTATTCTTTCATGAGACTTATTATACTCCAAAAGCCAATATATTGAGTCATCAAAATGGAAGCAATTCCTCTATCTTTGCATCCCTACCAAGTGAGATGTTCTCTACACCAGTTTCTGAGAGTTTCTCCTTAAAAGAGTGAAATCCCAGTGAGATTTAAGTTAAAACTACAAATTTTATGACTGTTAGAAATTGGGAGAGAAGAATTGCATTGTATTGATGTAAATAAAGTACAAGACCATCCTATATATAAGCGTAGGAGGGTGTGCAATACAGTGTATAGTACAATAGAAGTATAATGAAGTACACGGTGAACCTAGACTAGATGTGTGGTAAGGTACATAATGTATATGAATAAGGAAATGATATTAACAATGATATTAACAAGGTGGTGAGATTGAGATCATCTTGAGTTTGGACACTAAATCCTGAAGATGTCCTGGATGATGAGTTTTGCTGAAGATATCAGTAGTCTGATCAGCAGAAGAAACCGAGACAAGTCGAATGGTTCCAGTAGTGAGATGATGGCACACAAAACGACAGTCGATCTCAATGTGCTTAGTGTGTTCGTGAAAAATATCGTTGTGCATAATCTGAATGGCACTCTAATTTTCACAGTGGATAATAGTGGCATTAGAATGAGTAACACCCAAGTCTTCAAGTAACCAACAGAGCCAGAGTAGTTCTTGAGTAGCATCAGCTAGGGCTCGATATTCTGCTTCTATACTTGAGCATGCAACAACAGTTTGCTTTTTACTTCGCCAGGAGATAAGAGAATCTCCAAGAAAGAAACAATAGCCTGTAGTGGATCGTCGATCAGTGGGGTCTCCTACCCAATTTGCATCAGAATAAGCACGGAGCTCGAGTGAGGATTGAGTAGAAAAATGTAACCTGTGAAACATTGTTCCTTTGATATAGCAAAGAATGCGTAGAACAACAGCATAGTTAGACGATCAAGGGGTAGAGAGAAATTGGCTGACAATATGAACGACATAGGCAATGTCAGGTCGAGTAACTGTGAGATAGTCTAGACTCCTAACTATCTGGCGATAAATAGTGGGATCATCTAGAAGAGTACCATCCATAGTGTGAGCTTAGAATTGAGCTCAAGCAGGGTGGAACTAGTCTTGTTGTTTGTAATTCCCGCACGAGTAAGAAGATCAGAGGAGTACTTGGCTTGAGAAAGGTAGTAACCTTCGGAATTGGAAGTGATCTCAAGTCCCAAAAAATAGTTTAGCTTGTCGAGATCTTTCATTTCAACATGTTGGCTTAGGTGAGTTTTAAGACTCAAGATTCCAGATGTATCATCACCAGTGATAATCATGTCATCGATGTATAGTAGAAGAAGTATAATGCCCTGGTCAGTTCGACGAATGAATAGAGCCGAATCATAGGAGCTGGCTGTGAAACCGAAGTGCTCAACAATTATGCTGAATTTTCAAACCAGGCTCGTGGGGCTTGCTTGAGGCCATACAGAGCTTTGCGGAGTTTGTAGACTTGGTGGGAATGATGAGGGTAACCAGGAGGAGAACGCATATAGACTTCTTTAGTGAGATCACCATTTAAGAATGCATTTTTGACATCCATTTGAAATAAATCCCAATGGCGGACTGCAGCAACGGCAATGAGGCTATGAACAAAAGTAAGACGGGACACTGGAGCAAAAGTTTCCTCATAATCAATCCCATACTCCTGGGTAAAACCTTTGGCTACAAGGCGGGCTTTGTAGCGGTCAATGGATCCGTCTGAGTGAGTTTTGATCTTGTAAACCCACTTGCATCCCATAGCATTTTTGCCACTTGGTAATTCTACCAAGTCCCATGTGTGATTTTGTTCAAGTGCCTACAATTCATCATCCATTGCGTTCTGCCAAAGGGGATTAGAGCTTGCCTCACGGTAAGACTGAGGTTTATGATGAGAAAGTATTGTAGAAAGCAACATAATCATGATTACTTCGTTGAAGAGGTAGAGTAGGTGTAGGAGCAGGACCAGCAGTCGGGGTAGGCAGCTCAGGAGAGGGTAAGATGGATGACTCAGGAGCATCATCAGTAGGGGCAGGTAACTCAGGAGATGTGAATGTGGGAGAAGGCTGATCTGTAGCTGCACTATCTGGAAATAGGTCTACCGAAGGATCAGTGAAGAGAAGGGGAGTAGTATTAGGTGAGAGGTGAAATTTGGACATGGAGGAAAACATCTTGTATTCCTAGAAGATAACATGCCTGGACACACGGAGACGTTTGGAGTAAGGATCCTAACACCTGTATCCCTTGTGTTTAATACCATATCCAAGGAAGCAGCATAGGCGGGAACGGGACTCTAATTTGGTGCGTTCATGAGGTTAAAGAAGAACAAAACAAGCACTGCCAAAAACCTTGAGTGTACTATAATCAGGTAATTGACCATAGAGTCGGTCATATGGAGATTGATTGTCAATGATTGGGGATGGAACACGATTCTTGGTGTAGACAGCTGTAAGAGCGGCTTCTCCCCAAAAACGTTCGGGACAAGAGGCAGAAGTAAGAAGGGTATGAACAGTGTTTAGAATATCGCAGTGTTTTCGCTCAGCACAACCATTTTGTTGGGAGGTGCCTAGGCAAGAACGATGTAGGAGAGAACCATGTTGGCGTAGGAAATTAAGAACTCCAGTATCAGTGTACTCAGCAGCATTGTCTGCACGAAAAACTTTGATATTGCAAGAAAATTGAGTTTTGACCATAGTATCAAAATCAAAATATAGTTGAGGCAGCTCAGACTGATTGTGCATGAGAAAAATCCAAGTATAACGAGAATAGTCATCAATAAAAATAACAAAGTATCTTGATCCTCCCGTAGTGACAGTGGGAGAGGGCCCCCAAACATATGAATGAATTAAGTCAAAAGGAGCAGAAGAAAAAGAATCACTTTTATTGAATTGTAATGCTGTTTGTTTTGAAAGTTGACATGGAAGACAATCAAAAGTTTCCTTATTAACAAGTCCTAATTGATTACTAAAAACTAAAGGTTGCAGGCGACCAATAGAGGCATGCCCAAGACGAGAGTGCCAGAGACTAATAAGAGAACTGGAGGAGACTGGAGTAGTCGTCTGAATAGAGGGGGTGAGGTGAGTTGGGATATGGAGATTGATAAGCTCAAAGAGTCGTCCAACTTTACTGCCTATCCCAAGAGTCCGTCCTGTCCGTGGATCCTGCACACAACAACTAGAAGAGGAAAAAAGAACAGTAAGGCCAAGATCACATAGTTGCCCAATAAATATAAGATTCAGAGTGAGTTTGGGAATGCAATAAGTATAAGGAAGTGAAGTATTAGAGGTAGAAACCGTGCCTATATGACTAACCGACATTGGAGAACCATCAGCGGTTTGAATGGTTGGTGTGTGAGTGGCAGAGTTTGTGGTAATGAAAAGTGTGGGATCCGGTGTCATATGATTACAACAGCCAGAGTAAAAAAACCAAGATGAATTACCTGAAGTGGCAGAGAGAGTAGTAGGAGTGGGATTACCAGATTGAGCAAGAATTTGTTTTACAATATCTTCCATGTGAGAGGCAGTGAGTCCTTCGAAAAAAGCATTGGATGATGAATGGTCGACTATAGTAGCAGCAGATTTAGATGAACCACCTCGAGGCATGGAGTGTTGTTTAGTATGATGTTGGGAACAATTATATTGCAAATGACGCGGACCTTGCTTCTGACAGTATTGAGAGTGTGTCCACCGATTTTGCAGTAGTTGCACCATGGTTTGGAGGAGTCAGAGGTAGGAGGGTAATGATGTTTGGATTGAGGATGATTCTTGTATTGATAATTGGATTGAGAAAGATTCTTGGGTGAATACCCCTGATGAGTAGCAAGGACAGTGTTAGAATAAGGTTCTTTGGAAGTAGCAAGAACACTATCGGTAGCCGGTGTTTTGAGAGGGCCAAGGCGAGTTTCCTCGGAGAGAAGTTCAGTGACTGCCTGGTTGAGAGTCGGTAGCGGATTACGATGGTGGAGAGATGCACGAACATGCTCAAAATTGTCAGTAAGAGCCATCAAGAAAAGAACCAGGCGCTGACGATCACGATAAGTTGTGAATATCTCAGCACTAGTGGCATCAGGAAAGTCTGGTTCGAAAGAAGTGAGTTGATCCCAGACATGGTAGATCTCGGAGAGTAAGCTGTTGATAGTCTGCCTAGGTTGTTGTTTAATGCGGTGGAGGATGCTTCATAGCTGATATTGATGAGGCAAGTCAGTAGTGGTATAACGCTGAGCCAAAAAATCCTAAAGAGATTTGGCAATAGTGAATCTTCCAAATTGGAGACTGATAGAATTGGCACAGGTGTTACGGACCCAAGTTATAATTTGGTGATTTATACTATCCCAATCCTCAAGTCGATCAGCAAATTTGGCCTTATCTTCACCTTCATTTTGTTTGGTTTCGGTGATATCACCAATGACGATGCACCAAAGTTTTCGCCTGCGTAGAAAGCTAGACATTGCTTGTGCCCAAACAATATAATTTGTGCCATCCAAAGTGAACGAAATGGGTTGGGAAGATTCGTTCTGCTCCATAATGAATAAAGGATGTAAATGGGGTTGGGTTGTAAGGGATATTCTGTTCGCTGGATAGGTTGTATTTTGTTCGTAGGTAGGGTTGGGTCTTGGAATTGGGCTGGATGTTTGAGTAGTATCAGGTCGGGTATATGATATGGGTGGGTATATGATAGGGCTTTATATGATTTGGGCGCGACTGATCTGTGTATGATTTGGGGGTTCTGGTAAATGGCTAGTCTGAGATCAGAGGAGAAGGGGAATATGGTGGTGGTGGTGGTGTGATAATTGGTGGTGAGCAGGGGTGGTGGTGTGGTGATTGGTGATGGCGACAGTGGGATTCGGTGGTTATACGGCGCTGGTATGGAGGTGTGATTCGGTGGGGAGGAAATGGTGGGCAGTGGTAATGAAGTTTGATGGAGAGAGTCTCGGTGGTTTGGTGGTGGTGAAACAGCGATGGTGGTGACTGGTTTGGTCGGTGTTTTGGTCAAAACTTTTGGATTGTGATGTGGGGCTTGAAAATTGGAGGTTAGATTGGTCGTGGGTGATTGAGTGGATTTGTTGATCCAATTTGGCAGTGATATTGAGTGTTATTGGTGGTGATGTTGAGGTTTGGCAGTTTGGTGTTGATAGTAATGATTGGCTTAGTTTGGATGTTAGATGATAGTGGCGGCAACTTGGTCTTGATGGGTTTGGCAGAGATTTTGGTGAATTGTGTTGAAGGGTTTGGCAGACGGTTTGATGTTGATGATGATAATGTGACCATGTGGTGAGATTGATCCCAAGATGCTATGGCTCTGATACCATGTCAGAAATAGGGAGAGAAGAATTGTATTGTATTGATGTAAATAAAGTGTACAAGACCATCCTATATATAGGCGTAGGAGGGTGTGCAGTACATCGTGTAGTACAATAGAAGTACAATGAAGTACATGGTGAACCTAGACTAGATGTGTGGTAAGGTACATAATATATATGAATAAGGAAATGATATTAACAATGATTCTAACAATGACTGCTAATAGTTATGTAAACTTTGAAGTTAAGATCAGTTGCTTGACTTTTCAAGTACACACTGTCAGTTTAAAGAGTATAAAAAATGCTACCATTAACGAACTGTGAGTATATGTGTTGCATTGTTATTACATACTTGGAAATTTCATTTTATTGTCAAATTTAATCTTATCTGTTCTAAATGGATAAAATCTACCTTTATTTTTATTTTACTTTATATTTACATTAAAAAAAAATGAATTTCATGGGTATATTCACTGCAAATCCTCACGAGACAACACTCGTCCACTAGGTGTAACCTAGGGGTTTAACGGCTTATTGCATACGCTAAATGCAATCGCGATTCTTGCGATAATGAGTTAGGTTTTATTTTTTAGTCTACTCCTACCTTTTAATAAAACTTTTAAAACAATTTCTCTTTCATTTCATTACTAGGGACTAGCAATAAGCTAGTTGAGGGGTGTGACAAACACTAATTATTGCACATTCACGTGCCAATATAATAGATATAGTGCTCATTTAATCCCCCAAATCCCTAGTTTTACATGCATATTTGAATTAATATAATTTAATGGTGATGTCACTCAAATGCGTGCAATTATGTGTGTTTACATATTTTATATGTTTAGGTAAAAATAAAGTGAAATAAAGGAAATGAAAGATGTAGCAACCACACCATTGTATACCCATTTTGTTAGTCAAAGTTGAATAGTAAATTTTTGTTAAAAATTCTGTAAACCTTACAAAGATTCCAAAAAAAAAAAAACTTGTCAAATGTCCTGACAAATGATACATATATTTGTATCAAATTTTTTTTGTCTTTTCCTTTCTCTCTCTCTCTCTCTCAGCTGCAGTTTTTTTTTCAAACGATGTCAGAAGGATTGAAGAAAATTGAGATGAAGAAGAAGAAAAAAATCCCAAATGACGAAGTGAATGACGAATTCACAACAGAATTCGTCTATAAATTAGGGCAAACCAACGAGAGAAGAGGAAGGAGGAAAAACAACAAGCATCACAACAATTTACAATCACTGAGAGAGAATAGTTTAGGGAGGTTATCATGTGAGCACTTTATATTGTCCCTAGAAGTAGGAAACTTTAGTTTTTCTTTGCCTTTTCTAGTTCTAGTAGTTGTAAAAATTTACTTTTATGTAATTCATGATTTCATATTCCAAAAATATGTAGCAAAACTTTGTGTACT
Source organism: Hydrangea macrophylla (assembly GCA_033977485.1). Taxonomy (NCBI): domain Eukaryota; kingdom Viridiplantae; phylum Streptophyta; class Magnoliopsida; order Cornales; family Hydrangeaceae; genus Hydrangea; species Hydrangea macrophylla. The sequence continues at coordinate 62,203,925 of CM066999.1, forward strand.
GTATTTCTCAAAATAAAATATTTGTTTTCTTGTACAACCTTTCTCAATTTGTAGTAGTAAAATATTCCTAATAAATTTAGATTTAATATTTTTAGTCTAGTAGTAGTTGTAATTGTCCCCTAAAATAGTTTGAAACCCCAAATTTCCAGTTTTTATAGCAATATTTCCATTCACTAGAAGACAGATTTTGCAAGTAAATGCCAAATTTCTTAGCCACGTAGTTGTTATAATCACCTATCAAAGCCCCAGTCGCACCATATCCATATCTCACTCCCAAATTAGATTAGGATTTGGTTTGTCTTTGCTTGTGTTCTTGAAGTTCGACCACTGTGACCCCACAAGAATCCAAAGTCAAAGGTTTAGTATTTTATTATTGATTCAGTATTTCCATTTATTTATATTGTATTAGCTTAGTTGTACTAAACTTTGTTATTTTGCAGATTCTATAAATTCAACCCCAACTCATGTTAAGTGAAGAAATGTCATGCCCCGACGTAGCATAAATAAGGAAAGCGTTTAATTTCCTTTATGGACCCGTAGGTCATGACAGTTTGAAGGATCGATTCCGTTCCAAACGTCAACAAAAAACATAATAATCAGAGCAGAGCAATCAAGGCTTACAAATATTTTTCTAACTTATTACATATTACAATATGGGGTCAACTAAGGCACAAGCCGCCTTAAAACAAAATAATATCTATCGTCTATTACAGTCATCCTTATTACAGAATTCAGTTTATAACTTAAAGCATATGATATTGATAACAGTCCTATCTTCCAAAGCAGCCGTTCTCAGTTTGCATGGTCATAGGGCCCAGCATAGTCATAACCTGAAAAGCCTGAACACGAATGTCCAGGGCGCATCGACGCCGTCAACTTCAAGAAGTTGGTGAGTATTAAAAACATAACTTTGAATGTAACACATACTCATTTACCATTTTCCAATTCCCATTTAATTCAACAAGTTTACATTAAGCAAAGAGTTCATTTTTATAAAACAACCACAATATCATTTGAAAGCTTTAATTCACATATATGTGACCGTGCATGAAAAACAATGCACCATCTCATCTTACTGACTCTTTTCTCTCGACAAACACAACAACCCACTATCTCACATCAGTATCCTTGTAATACTCCGATAGACACACTTTAGCACAGGGGTGCCAGGGAATGTCCAGTTTGCCTCACACTTTGGTCCGGGTACCAGGGAGTGTCCAATGCCTCACATGTTAGTACCTAATCTGCCTCGCAAATACCGGAGGTAACCTCACGCAGTATCCAGACTTGGGTACCAGGGAGTGTCCGTAGGCCACACTTTAGCACTACCATGGGTGCCAGGGAATATCCAAGTTTGGCGTCACACACTTTAACGCTACCATGGGCGTCAGGGAGTGTCCAGTTTTGCCACCGTCGCATTACAAAGATACTCTCACCGCAATCTCAACACGTCACACTTTGGTACACAATTACCAGGGAGTGTCCACAACACAATCTCAACCACACACTCTTTTCCACTCTGACAACCACATACCATGCATGTACAACTGACTCCATGTGAATGTCATGTAACTATTCACAGAACATATGAAGTCCTAGGAATAATAACAATGTATGCTTGAAAAGAATTGAATTCATAATCTTTCCTTAATGACCAATCATACCCAAAACGTAATCTGTTTAAACATTTTTCACAAAACAGAGCCTTAAGGTTCATAATACATCACCCAAACAGTTCCTTAACATAAAATAAGCAAAATCTAGAAACTGTCAGAAGTCGCGCGAGCAGGCTGCTCACGCGACATGCCTATTTCTTTGTTTTCTTTATTTCACTTTTCAAACTGCCAGAGTTCACAAAGATCGCGTGCGTGGGTCGCTCGCGCGATCTGCCTATTTTTCAATTTTATTTATAAACTTTTCTTACTGTCACAATACACACACCTCGCGCGCGCGAGGTTGTGCAGTAACTTCGTCTTCTTCGCAGGAATGCCCTGTTTCAGTTTTAAATACTCATTTTGAAATTCCGAAGTAAATAGGACATGTAATATATGGATTTCTTCATTTTTTGACGAGGATTATGAATCTACGATCAATTTAACATGAATCCAAACGTAGATCACTAATTTTACGAAAAGCTAAAAGATGATAAAACTTAATTTCTTGTATACTTTTTCATATGAATAAATTAGACTTTAATACTTGAACCGTAGCATCTAGGAACTATAATCCTTCTAAATCATCTCTAAAAACTTGTTTTGATTAAGTTTGTAAAATCACTCTTTTTCAAGTTTCAAGCTTTCATGAAAATCAATAATGGTGAATCAACATATACATATATACAAAATAACAATTGAGCATGAATTACATTTGGAGTGAGTTTGAAATACTCACTGTGATGAAGATGAAGTGGGTGTTGAGAAAGATAAGATTAAACAAGAGAACTCCAAGCTTCCAATTTCAAGCTATGGTGAAGAGGATCTTTCTTTCACTAAAATTTCTGAAATTAAACTCTCAAACTCTCTCTCTGAATTGAACTTCTACAGAAAGTGAATTGTGTGGGAGTGTATGAGGTGTAGATATAGAAAACTCAAAGGAATTACTTGGTGCCCAAGATCATTCTTCAATACTCAACAATTGATTTTAGTTAACCAATAATTAAAATCAAGAAATACACATCCTATACAAAAATACATACGTATCAACTTCTCCAGATTTTGAAGGGGCAATATAGATGTGTAGGGGTGAAGGGGTGTTTGGGAATTGGAGCTTAAGGGCACAATCAAACTCACCAAGAGAAGCACAACCAAACAAGGCTCTAACAAGTTGTCTAAGAATCACTTGTGGTGTTTGGCAAATAGGTTTATGGACACAACAATAACACACACAAGATAGATAAATCCAATCAAGGCACAAGCCAATGATCACTTGCCATAAATAAAACGTAAAGCATATGTCAAATCTTGCTTTATGTCTCTTCCCAAATCTGTGGAAGTTAAATGCGGCGCAGACAGTTTTGAAAGTAAACTGGTATTTTCGCGACGCGGTGATCCCCATAAAAATACTAAAAATTCATTTTAATGTCAAAAATGGTTTCCTGGCTTTATAAAAATATAGTTTAAGCTTAAAAGAACTAATCCACAGTTTTGAAATCCTAATTTAAAATCTAACACAGGCGTTGCTAAATTTTATAAAATCACAGTTTGACCCCAACATTGATTGTAATATGAAATAAAACCCATAACAAGATTTATGTATGAGAATTTAAATTAAAAGCAGACAATACAATTTAAATTTAAATGCAATTGCAATTGTTTTAATTAGAAATGCAGGTTGTTACACCCTTCCTCCCTTAAACAGGATTTCGTCCCTGAAATTAAGACTAATTAGTCCTGAAATAACTCCGGGTACTACTTCCTCATCTCGGCTTTAACTTTCCATGAGGCTTCATTCTCGTCATGATGATTCCACTGAACCTTCACCAACTGAATGTCCTTGTTTCTCAACTTCTTGATACTCTGATCTAGAATCTTCACGAGTCTTTCCTTGTAAGAGATGTTATGACTCGTCTCAATATCGTCATAACTAACCACATGCGAGGGGTCTCGTATGTACTTCCTCAGCATACTCACATGAAATACATTGTGAACCCCAGACATCTTCGATGGTAGCGCCAGTCGATATGCCACTTTCCCGACACGTTCCAAAATCTCGAATGGTCTGATGAAACGCAGAGCTAATTTCCCTCTCTTGAGACCAAAGCATACTACTCCTCGGGTCGGTGAAACCTTCAGAAGTACTTGATCTCTGACGCTAAACTCCAAATCTTTCTGGCGTCGATCGACATAACTCTTATACTGGCTTTGAGCGGTTCTCATCCTTTCCTTGGCCAAAGAAATCTTTTCGTTGGTTTCCCTAACCAAATTTGGTCCCAATACTTCTGTGTCTCCCACCTCTGCCCAACACAACGGAGAACGACATGGTCGTCTATACAATGCTTCGAACGGAACCATCTCGATACTCGTGTGATAGCTGTTGTTATAGGCAAACTCGACCAAAGGCAAGTGTGTCTCCCAAGATTCTTCGAAATCAATAACACAAGCCCTAAGCATTTCTTCCATAATCTGATTAATGCGCTCGGTCTATCCGTCTGTCTGAGGGTGAAAAGAAGTACTCATCCTGAGCGAGGTTCCCATAGCTTCTTGCAGACTTTCCCAAAATCCAGAAGTAAAACGTGCATCACGGTCTGACACAATCGACACAAGTGCACCGTGAAGTTGTACAACTTGTTATATGTACATCTGGTTCATCTTTTCTACCAGGTATGTCATACTGTAAGTGGTGAAATGAGCAGACTTCATCAATCGATCCACGATTACCCAAATGACATCATGATTCTGTTGCGATTGAGGTAATCCCACTACAAAATCCATCGTGATATGCTCCCACTTCCAACTAGGAATAGGTAGCGGTTGCAACAATCCTGATGGTCTCTGATGTTCGGCTTTAACTTGTTGACATGTCAAACACTTGGATACAAATTCGGCCACATCCTTTTTCATACCTTCCCACCAGAATTTTTTTTTAAATCCTAGCACATTTTTGTTCCTCCTGGGTGAACTGTATATCTTGACTTATATGCTTCTGCCAGAATATCATTTCTCAAATTCCCATAGTTTGGTACACATAATGTATCTCTACATTGATATCCTTCATCGATTCCCACCTTCCATTCTGTCGGATCTATCTCTGACATCTTCATAAACCATGCTTGAAACTTCTCATTTTCTTTTTGAGCTCCAATAATGCGGTCGATAAGAACAGGCTGTAGGATAAGACATCCAAAAAGTTATCCTTCTCCTTCTTCAGCACTCTGTACATCTAATTCCGCCAATGTTTCCAATGCTCACCATTCTCTAACCATTAAGGAGGCGATCGTCTCACGAGTCTGCCGACTCAAAGCATTAGCGACCACATTAGCTTTACCAGGGTGGTACTTTAACGTGAAGTCGTAATCTTTGATCAGCTCCATCCATCTGCATTGTCTCATGTTCAACTCTTTCTATGTGAACAAATATTTCAGACTCTTGTGATCGGAGAATAAATCAAACTTCTCACCGTAGAGATAGTGTCTCCAAATCTTGAGTGCGAATACTACTGCCGCCAACTCCAAATCATGAATGGGATAGTTCAACTTGTTCAGCTTTAGCTGTCTGGATCCATAAGCGATAACTCTACGATCTTGCATAAGTACACACCCTAGTCCTTGATATGACGCGTCACTAAAGATAGTGAACTTCTCATCAGGCTTGGGTATAGCTAGTACCGGTGCAGTAGTGAGTCTCTCTTTCAACTCTAGAAAGGCGCGCTCATGCTTCTCTGTCCAGTTGAACTTCAAATTCTTCTTTGTCAACCCAGTCAATGGTGTAGCTATTCTTGAAAACCCTTCAACAAATCTTCTGTAATAGCCTGCGAGTCCAAGGAAACTCCTAACCTCTGTAGGGTTGCTCGGCCCAACCCAGTTTGACACAGCATCTGTCTTGGATGAATCCACAGAAATTCCTTGAGATGACACCTTGTGTCCCAAAAATTTCACTTCTTGTAACCAGAACTCACACTTATTGAACTTGGCATATAAGCGCTGGTCCTTAAGCGTTTGTATCGCAATCCGTAGATGTTGTTCATGTTCTTCCTCTGACTTAGAATAGATTACAATATCATCAATGAAGACGATGACAAACTGATCCAAGTAAGGCTTGAACACTCTATTCATCAGATCTATAAACACTGCCGATGTATTCATCATTCTAAACGGCATTACCAAAAATTCATAGTGACCATATCGGGTTCTGAATGCCGTCTTAGGTATGTCTTCCTTCCGTACTCTCAACTGATGATATCCCGACCTTAGGTCTATCTTGGAAAATGTTGTAGCTCCTTGTAGTTGATCAAATAAGTCGTCGATCTGGGGTAAGGGATACTTATTCTTGATAGTTACTCGGTTCAATTCTCTGTAATTGATACACAACCGAAGAGTTCCATCCTTCTTCTTCACGAATAACACCGGTGCTCCCTAAGACGATGTACTAGGACGTACAAAACCTAGGTTCTCGAGCTCTTGAACTTGTTCCTTCAATTCCAACAGTTCAGTAGGGGCCATTCTGTAGGGGACCTTTGTGATCGGTACGGTACCCGGTATAAGCTTAATACAGAACTCTATACTTCTCTCGGGCGGTAAACCAAAAACATCTTGAAATACTTCTTTGAAGTCCTTAACTACAGGTATAGACAACACTGTCGCTTCTGTACTAACGACTTTGATGTTAGCCAAACACCTTATGAGGAACATATCTCCTGAAGGGTTACATTGAAAATCAAAGGGTTGATTCTCATTATCGGGGAATGTAATTCTCTTCCTCGCACAATCTAGCTTCGCTTGATTCTGAGAGAGCTAATCCATACCTAGGATTATGTCAAACTCCTTCATCGATAGGACAATCAGCCTTGTAGGGATTTCACGGTCTCCTAGCCATAAGGGGCAATACTCGCACACATGTCCTAACTTGACTGCGACTCTAATGGTGAGGTAGCCCTCAAAGCTTTCTCTAAATGATGAGGTAAGATGCCCAATCTCTGAATAGTATTAACAGATATGAATGAAAGTGCAGCACCCGTATCAAATAAAACTTTAACATGGGAGTTAAACAGAGTCAAGGTACCTTCTACCACTTACTGGTCAGGTTGAGCTTCTTCATAGTTTCCTTCTTCGTACACAGTCCCATCATATCCAGCGGCATTAGGGATAACAACATTCATGCGAGTCTGACCTAACTGACCATAAGTCACTTGCTTAGGGGCAGTACATAATATGTTGATATGACCAGGTTCACCACAGTTGTAGCAGACTATGCCTTGCTGAGCAGCATGCCTTGGTGCCTTGCAATCTCGAGCCAGATGACTGGGGTTGCCACAATTGAAACATTTTCCAACACTACTTCCTTCTCCTACTCGAGGTTGAGTCGGATAGGTTATAGCTTAGGTCTACTTGCTCCCATCAAAATTCCTCTTCTGCCCTTGGGTACGATACATTGGTGGCTTGTTTCCAAAGTTACCCCTTTGAGGCGGCCAGAATTCGAATTGCTTCCGATTTACTCGAGCATCTTCTTCCAGATTAGTGGCCAGGCCGACTAGTCCTTCGAAAGACTTATCTAGGTGGCCGAGAGTCAGACGACGAATCTGCGGTGTCAGTCCTTGGTTATACTTATGGATCCTCTTTTCCTTAGTATCAACCATATGAGGGGAAAACCGGGACAATCTCTCGAACTGAGTGGTGTACTCTTGCACCGATTTAGTCCCCTGAGTCAAGTCCATGAATTCCTTCTCCCTCTTGTACCTTTCTGTAGCCAGAAAATACTTTTCTAGAAACCTCCCCTTAAATACAGTCCATGTCATTCCTGTCGCAACTTCATTCCCGATGGTAGCTGTGACTGAATCCCACCAATCTGCGGCGACATCAGTCAATTGGAAAGTAGCTAACCTCCTCTTGTCCATCTCATTGCACTGGACATCCTCGAATATGCGGTCCATCTGTCTTAACCACTGTTCCACTTTCCATGGTTCAGCGGTACCCGCAAACAGCTCGGGCCTTAGCGCACCGAATCTCTCTAGCAGCTTATCTCTAGTTTGTCGGTCTCATCGATTTTCATTCTGATTACTAACCCTTTCGAGACGTCTGACAAAAGCTTTAAACATTCCTGTGGGATCGGCAGCTAAAGGTGCATCTTCGATCAAATTCCGATTTCTCCTTAGTCCTCCAGCCATTCTATGCATGATAGTGATAGTAGAATGAGGAAAATGCATACAACAGAAGTATAAAGCAATTTAAATGATAACAACGTCAAAAGAGTATTTCTATATATAACTTCTTGTCAAGTTGATACAAAAAGCATGTATAATCAGTCAATGCCTACCCTAGCTATATGGGTTAGGACGCATATGTCCATGCAAGAGTTAATGTTACAAAAATGGGGTCATTACCTTATACTCACATGCATGTAAGAACAGTTGTAAAAAGAGATAGAGCTACTAGTCAAAATAGTCATTATATACAAGGCGATATCTAAGAAATCAGTCGTCTCCGTAGGCGGCTATTAGGAGATCTAGCGAATCGATGGGGCAAAATCACTGAACAAGGAACAGGCCCACCAAATCAAAATCAGAGCTCTGAGAGGTAGACAAGGAAGCAGGCGTTGGGGCATCTGCCTCAACTGGCACCTCCTCAGGCAGAACTAGCTCGAGTGCTAGCTCCTCCTCGAGCTTAGCGGCGAGGTCATCTAGACCTATGCCATCCTCTCCTACAACATCCCCGACAATAGGGATAACCATGACATCGTTGTCACCGTCATCCTCAACCATGGGAACTACAGGCGGGGGCATCTCCAGCTGTGTTAGATGAGCGTGCACAACTTGGATCTCAAAGGGGAAATAGAGAGCATCATTATCAACTAGTCTTAGTATCTCAACTAGCACTAAGCGCTGAGCCTCCACGAAATAGCGTATCTCAAGATGAATACGCGTCAAATCAACTATCCCCACCACGTGAACCTGGTGCCACAGATCTGATACTACAGTCATCGTGGCCAATTGCTTAATGGCGATATGAAATAAATCAAAAAAAAGTTGGGACTACTGCCCCAGGAGTCACCAAATATCCTCCAAACCCATCAGGTACGTAGAGCGGCTGAGCTAGGTCCATACCTGATAAAAAGGTACTAACTTAAATTAGGAAAGAGATAATTAGGAGCTTGGGTTCTGAGTCTATCCACCCTATCGTATCATCGAGTGTGTGAAGCCTAATGCTAACAGATCGTGGAATCGGGTCTAAACTGGTAAACCCTAACCTGGCTAAACTGTCTTGAGATAACCTGGCTCTGATACCACTAAATCCTGTCATGCACCGATATAGCATAAATAAGAAAAGCGTTTAATTTCCTTTATGAACCCGTAGGTCGTGACAGTTTGAAGGATCGATTCCATCCCAAACGTCAACAAAAAACATAATAATCAGAGCAGAGCAATCAAGGCTTACAAATATTTTTCTAACTTATTACATATTACAATATGGGGTCAACTAAGGCACAAGCCGCCTTAAAATAAAACAATATCTATCATCTATTACAGTCATCCTTATTACAGAATTCAGTTTATAACTTAAAGCATAGGATATTGATAACAGTCCTATCTTCCAAAGCAGCCGTTCTCAATTTGCATAATCATAGGGCCCAGCATAGTCATAACCTGAAAAGTCTGAACACGAATGTCCAGGGCGTATCGACGCCGTCAGCTTCAAGAAGCTGGTGAGTATTAAAAACGTAACTTTGAATGTAACACATACTCATTTACCATTTTCTAATTCCCATTTAATTCAATAAGTTTACATTAAGTAAAGAGTTCATTTTTAGAAAACAACCACAATATCATTTGAAAGCTTTAATTCACATATATGTGACCGTGTATGAAAAATAATGCACCATCTCATCTTACCGACTCTTTTCTCTCGACAAACACAACAACCCACTATCTCACACCAGTATCCTTGTAATACTCCGATAGCCACACTTTAGCACAGGGGTGCCAGGGAATGTCCAGTTTGCCTCACACTTTGGTCCGGGGTACCAAGGAGTGTCCAATGCCTCACACTTTAGTACCTAATTTGCCTCACAAATACCGGAGATAACCTCACACAGTACACAGACTCGGGTACCAGGGAGTGTCCGTAGGCCACACTTAGCACTACCATAGGTGCCAGGGAATATCCAAGTTTGGCGTCACACACTTTAATGCTACCATGGGCGTCAGGGAGTGTCCAATTTTGCCACCGTCGCATTACAAAGATACTCTCACCGCAATCTCAACACGTCACACTTTGGTACACAATTACCAGGGAGTGTCCACAACACAATCTCAACCACACACTCTTTTCCACTCTGACAACCACATACCATGCATGTACAACTGACTCCACGTGAATGTCATGTAACTATCCATAGAACATATGAAGTTTTAGGAATAATAACAATGTATGCTTGAAAATAATTGAATTCATAATCTTTCCTTAATGACCAATCATACCCAAAACGTAATCTGTTTAAACATTTTTCACAAAACAGAGCCTTAAGGTTCATAATACATTACCCAAATAGTTCCTTAACATAAAATAAGCAAAATCTAGAAACTATCAAAAGTCGCGCGCGCGGGCCACTCGCGCGAGGGGTCGCTCGCGCGATATGCCCTTTTTTTTGTTTTCTTTATTTCACTTTTCAAACTGCCAGAGTTCACGGAGATCGCGCGCGCAGGCGCCGCTCGCGCGGTCGCTCACGCGATCTGCCTATTTTTTAATATTATTTATAAACTTTTCTTATTGTCAAAATACACACACCTCTCGCGCGCGGGTCGCTCGCGTGAGGTTGTGCAGTATCTTCGTCTTCTTCGCAGGAATGCCTCGTTTCAGTTTTAAATACCCATTTTGAAATTCTGAAGTAATAGGACATGTCATATATGGATTTCTTCATTTTTCGACGAGGATTATGAATCTACGATCAATTTAACATGAATCCAAACGTAGATCACTAATTTAACGAAAAACTAAAAGATGATAAAACTTAATTTCTTATATACTTTTTCATATGAATAAATTAGACTTTAATACTTGAACCGTAGCATCTAGGAACTATAATCCTTCTAAATCATCTCCAAAAACTTGTTTTGATTAAGTTTGTAAAATCACTCTTTTTTAAGTTTCAAGCTTTCATGAAAATCAACAATGGTGAATCAACATATACATATATACAAAACAATAATTGAGCACGAATTACATTTGGAGTGACTTTGAAATACTCACTGTGATGAAGATGAAGTGGGTGTTGAGAAAGATAAGATTAAACAAGAGAACTCCAAGCTTCAAATTTCAAGCTATGGTGAAGAGGATCTTTCTTTCACTAAAATTTTTGAAATTAAACTCTCAAACTCTCTCTCTGAATTGAACTTCTACAGAAAGTGAGTTGTGTTGGAGTGTATGAGGTGTAGATATAGAAAACTCAAAGGAATTACTTGGTGCCCAAGATCATTTTTCAATACTCAACAATTGATTTTAGTTAACCAATAATTAAAACCAAGAAATACACAGCCTATACAAAAATACATACGTATCAACTTCTCCAGATTTTGAAGGGGCAATATAGATGTGTAGGGTCAAGGGGTGTTTGGGAATTGGAGCTTAAGGGCACAATCAAACTCACCAAGAGAAGCACAACCAAACAAGGCTCTAACAAGTTGTCTAAGAATCACTTGTGGTGTTTGGCAAATAGGCTTATGGACACAACAATAACACACACAAGATAGATAAATTCAAACATGGCACAAGCCAATGATCACTTGCCATAAATGGAAAGTAAAGCATATGTCAAATCTTGCTTTATGTCTCTTCCCAAATCTGTGGAAGTTAAATGCAGTACAGACAATTTTGAAAGTAAAATGGTATTTTCGCGACGCGGTGATCCCCATAAAAATACTGAAAATTCATTTTAATGTCAGAAATGGTTTCCTGGCTTTATAAAAATAAAGTTTGAGTTTAAAAGAACTAATTCCATCGTTTTGAAATACTGATTTGAAATCTAACACAGGCGTTGCTAAATTTTATAAAATCACAGTTTGACCCCAACATTGATTGTAATATGAAATAAAACCCATAACAAGATTTATGTATGAGGTTTTAAATTAAAAGCAGACAATACAATTTAAATTTAAATGCAATTACAAATGTTTTAATTAGAAATGCAGGTTGTTACAAGAAAAAAAATATTAATATTATATTTTACCCTTACCTTGGTTTTATAACTTTAATTTTAATTGGACGGTGATTGTGTGCATCTATTTAATTTATCTTTAAATTTTATTTGGAAGACAGTTTCAATTCCAAAATGGTAGACTAAAACTTTAATTGGGGATGAGCAATAAAAACTTAGAAACCACAGCTTCGCTGCACTAATCTTAAATGGGCAAATTTATCTCGATGGGTTATTTTTCCATTTATGGCAAAAAATATCTATGTATCTATAGTTTATGACCTTTTAACATGTTTATATACTATGGCTATATTGGATGTCAAAAGATTACATATTTGAAATAAGAATATAATTATGTGGATTGTGAAACTATACCTTTTGTCATAAAAAACACCTAGCATACTCAAACAATTCATATGACAAAGTTTATATTTCAAATATGTGTTTATATATATTTCTAACCAATAATGGATAGGCAATTGTGTAGTGGCAGAGTGGTGAGGACTGGGCATCGAATAACCCACGTCCGCGGCGGGTCACGGTTCGAACTTGGCTTCTGCCCAATTGCCTTTTTATTTTTTTTAAACCAAATAACGTCGTTTCATATCAAACCTGACACAATGACCCTGACTAGTGAAAGTTTATTTTCAAATAAAGAATGACTCTGGGGTCTTAAATGTCAAATCCTTTTCAAATGCACAAAAGTTATGGGATCTAGTGTTAGTTTTGCATATTCCCAATTCATTTAAATCATTTCTCTCAAATTAATTAATATTTCTTATTTTTAATAGTTTTGCTTAAATATGTGTATTATTTCTATCTTTTGCTATAATAATATCCATAAAGTCATTTGATGTAAATTTAGCTTTATTTATTTTTCTTTCTTTTCTTACTAGTATGTTTGACACGATTATTTTTCTGTGTGCGCTTGTGTGCTATACCCAAGTGTAGGTAGACGTGCAAGTAGTAACTGGTAAGACCAGGTCGATCCCACAGGGAAGGATAAGAATTAAATTACTTAGATTAGACTCTAAAAGAAAAGAAAAATTCAATATTTTAATGAAAGTGTAGAACACAAAGTTCTACAATTAACAACTACTAAACTTAAAAACAACTAAATTAAATTAGCTATTGATTAACTATTTAACTAAAGGAGATTTGAAAATGGTTTTTCTTGATAAAAGAAAGTGTTGGGATCACGCAAATCCACTATGACTCGGCCATCTACCATGCAAATACAATTAAGCTCAACGGAGGGCAACTTCTACAGTATCCCGTACTTCTCTAAGGATATAGAATCAATAGTCCTTTCATGACCGGGACTATATCATCACAATTAAGTTCGACATACACAAAGGTGGTTTAATTCAATAGTGAAGGCTCGCACCTTCAATGGTGTTAGCATTGAGGGTGGTTTGCAAAATATATTGAAAGAAAATGCCTTAAGGCTTAACATTTAAAGACTGTTTTGACAAACTGAGCATTTGGGGACAGTTTGATAACGAATCAGTAAAGCAGAAAGTCTTGGAATACTATATTGAATGTCCTCAAGAATCAGAGGTCTCGATCGATCGACGCGCTTTCGATCGATCGAACTTCTTCATCTCTCGATCGATCGAACTACATTCGATCGATCGAACACAGGAATAAAAATACTGCATGGCAGAGACCTGAAATCACAGTTTCATCGTGATTTCCCAACCCCGAACTACTCAAACATGGTCTGGGAAGTCTCAGATTTATTTTTAACGTAAAGGTTCATTAAAGTCATGTTTGTTTGCGAGTTTTTCATGAAAACTATGAAAATCAATGATTTTAACTCATCTAGCATGTAATACTACGATATGGAAGATTATACTACGAATAAATAAGTGCAGAATGTAAACAAAATAAAACGAAGTAACCTGGAGAAAAGCAACTACTATTAAACCTTACGAAATCCAAGCTACAATGAAATCCTTGATAAAAACCTACAAAATAAGATAAAACTCTCTACCCTCTATGGAAAACTGATGAAAACCAAGTATGTGCGTCCCCTTGGGACGTAAACAAAACGATTATATATAGCCTAAACCTAATGCTAGGGTTAAAAACCCGTTTCTGCTGCATGCGCGTATAATCTGATAAAAGGCACATTCGATCGATCGAGGAACTCTCGATCGATCGAACTTCCAGAAACTGCGATCGCTTGAACTCCACTCGATCGATCGAAACATCGATCGCTCGAATCGTGTTCGATCGCTCGAACCCTGTATTTCAGCTTTGAGTTGTCTTCATCTAGACTAAGCTTTTCCTTTTATCAACAGTCTTCAATCTTGTGCACACCAGCAGTAATCTGCACAAATAATCACTAAAACAATACCACTTATCATAGTTTAATCAATTTGTGCAAAAACTGATATTGTAATTCAAATTGCAGATAAACAGGGGAATTGTAGACTTTTCTAGTGTATTTTCCTCTTTTAGCGCGGTTGTATTTTACAAATACCCCCTCTTGTCAATGTTCGTTATTTTATTTTGCACTGTTAAAATCTCTACCATAAACTGTTATTAAAAAAATAGCTTTTAATTAGTTTTATTGCAAAAAATATATAAAAACTAGTAGTTTAGTAAAATCACACAAAAGTCCATCATCTTTTATTTTCTTTTTAGTGACCAAATACTTTCTGCCTATCTTTGTTTTCCATTCCCTGTGGGTTCGACCTGGACTTCCAGAACTTTATTACTAGTATGATCACCTACACTTGGGTGTTGATAAGAAAACCCGTCAGTAGGCTGTCGTCAACCCTAGAGTCTCAATCGATCGAAATGACTTCAATCGATCGAGACTGCTTTACCTTAAATCGCTTGAAGATTCTTTAATCGATCAAACTTTAGTTTCTTCAATCGATTGAAATGACTTCAATCGATCGAACATTTTAGAATATGATTGTCTCCTTTTGCTTATATACATACTGCTTAGATGTTCATATATTGATATATGCTACCTATACGCAATATTGACGAATAAAGAGGTAGTGGGACATAGTAATGAGAGGATATTGTGAATAATGTATTTGAGATCGGACGTTAATAATGGTTGGTTCTAATCAAGTACAATAATCCGTTCATTTCAATCAGAGTAGTCAGGCCACATAGTAGTATAAACGATAAATAAGTTTGTTAGGTTCTAGGATGGTTACGGGGGATAAATGTTCCCAAATGTGGTAGACAGACGAATGTGTCTATGACTTGCGGTGTATCCTCAAACGTGATGAATATGTCTATGACATGCGGTGACTGAGAAATATATAGACATCGTAAGTCATGACAATAGAACTAATGTGTCTTTGCTCAAAGCATTAAATCCCTAACTTGCGGTGGCTGGTGCGTATGTCCTTAAAAAAAGGAGGGGGGAAGGGATGGACTG
This sequence comes from Hydrangea macrophylla, assembly GCA_033977485.1. Taxonomy (NCBI): domain Eukaryota; kingdom Viridiplantae; phylum Streptophyta; class Magnoliopsida; order Cornales; family Hydrangeaceae; genus Hydrangea; species Hydrangea macrophylla. Next base: position 62,219,174 of record CM066999.1, read on the forward strand.
ACGTGGTATCAATGACTTGCGGTGTTCACGGTAGATGACCTCTATGACTAATGATGTTACGCGGTAAATGGTATCTATGACTTGCGATGACGCGATAGATATAACATTGGTATATCCAGAAGTACTACGATCTGGTCTGTTCATCATGAGTCGGATGTATGGGGTCTTGGATTAAAGATGTGAGTAACTGAGTAATGAGTTTAGAGTAAAGAGAAATATTTTATTAGTATAACTATGGTTTGTGTCTTGCATAACTGGTAATCAATGTACCTATGATACTGCGTTAGTTTGTATTCACTCAGCTTTCATTAAACTGACGACGGTTATGCCTGGCCATCCGCTATCCAGACTACCCTATTCCTAACCCTGTAGGTGTCGATCACTACCAGGATGATTATTATGTGGAGGAGGGCTATGCTGAGGATGGACCTAGAGAAGAAGGCAAGGATAGACAAGACTATTATGCTGATGATTACGTCTACGCCAGCTAATGAAGAAGATAGATATTCAGTTTTTATGTCTTTGTCGAACTTTGTTATAATTGGTACTTGGGCATATGTTGCTTCTAAACCTTTTACATTTCCCGCTGTTACTGACTCTAATTATTGTAAAAGATAGGACCTTTGTATATATATTCAGATTGGTTATATTACTGTCTTTATTTTATTAGCTGACTAGTACTGTGTGGTGTGGACATTTGAGAGACTTCACCGGTTATTCCCTATGAACCCAAAAAGGAAATTTATTTTCTCTATTTTTGCTGTTCCGGGGTGTGTTAGGATTTTGGTATCACAGCCTTAGGTTTGAGACTTTCATTCACAAATTCTCCCACACCATCTTGTCCTAGCATTAAAGATCCCTGAGATGAGATATGAGTTTAAGATAAGTTTGCCCCTCTAACGATAGATGGTTTTCTTTGCAGGTTAGCATGGATCCAGATTTTCATATATTCGTGGATGACCCTTATAGAGGACACGTGATATATCAGGATCGTATAGCTTTTGACGTTGATGAGATGATGGTGGAGGATTGGGATATTAGAGTGGTAGTTGGAGGTCTCGTTGCTCCAGTAGAGGATGATCGACCTATGGAGATGGACATTGCATCCAAGGATAAAGCACCACCTGTTGGATCAGATGCTGATGACTTTTGGGATTTAGATTTTGTTAGTTTTATTAGGACATGTTGTCCACATGATTTTTGGGAGTGTGACAGATAGATATTGGACCATAGTTTTGTATAGATGTTTACCACTAGTAGTAATGTCGTATAGCTAACTTTAGTACTTTTAATAGTTTATGTCCCACGCGGTACACCGTTTGACTATCGTGTACTCCGTGGTACATCTTTTGATATATATATATATATATATATATGATCAGTACCTTTGAGATATCTAGGATATGATTTTGATTTGATATTATTATGAGTTGATATTTAGAATTGATACGTCATCTCATTATCTCCTTATCTTGATTTCATTTCTTCGAGAAGACTTTCAGCTAATTGATAGGTCTTTTATAGGTACACATCACTAGATCATGATGGTTGGGGTAAGAAAGAATCCACTGTAACTAGGAGCACCTATTCCCGAGGGTATGGACCCCAGCAGTGTCTTTGAGGCATTAAATCAAAGAATGGAACATGTCAGAAACACTTACAACAATGTTGCACGTCAACCACCTGTCTAGTATCCTGTTTCACCACTTCCGCCAAGACAAATAGGAGACAAGTTACTAGCATGTATTCGTGGATTATGTCGTGAAAAGTTAGACGGATTAACAGAACTATGGAAGGCAGAGCAATGGCTTTGGGAAATGGAGCTAATATTTGAAGCCCTAGAGTGCAACGAATAGGACAAACATCATCTTGCTACATTTTAGTTGACTTACATCACCACAGATTGGTGGGAGGCTGAAAGGGCCACAATTGGGATGAACACTGCAAGAATGATGCCATGGGAGATGTTTAAGGGAAGATTTTTGGAGAAATACTTTTCAAAAGATGATAAGGACCAACAGGAGAAGAACTTTCTTAGCCTGGTCCAAGGAAGTTGGACTGTGAGGGAATATACTATGCAGTTCGGGCGATTGTCAAGATTTGCTCCACACATGATCGACACCTCGCAAAAAAAAGTGAAGAAATTTCATCAGGGTTTGAATCTTCATCTTAGCCACATGATGATTGGCCATCTCAACCAGATCTTTGAGGGATTAGTCAAGCTTGTTGTACGTTTGGAAAAACATGCCTATCTGGTACAGCAACGCCAGATGAATCGACCCTAGTTGTCGAGAAACTTTCAGACGAGGAACTCTCTCAACCCGCGACCGAGGAATACCCAAGGGTGGAGACCTCAGGGTAACTTTTAAGGGAACAAGCGCACCTGGGATGGAGCCAGGAAACCTCAACAGTATTGACAGCAAGGACCAACACCTCAGTTGCTTCTTACTGCCCCACCATCAAACGACAAAGCATGTTTTAATTGTGGGAATCCGGGACATATTGCAAAGAATTGCACTACTTCCAGGACCCACTGTCGGAATGATAAGTTTTTCTATAACTATAATAAGCTAGGCCATTTGAGCAGGGATTATTGTGTACCTCATAGAGGGTACTATAGGGCACCAGTTTAGGGCATACAAGGACCCTGGATCAGATACAGATGAATTCCATTATTCTCATGGAAACAAGCTTTAATGCTGATGAGTAGTAGCATCTGGAAGGTACGCTTATATTCTTTTATAGTCAAGTTAAAGCTTTATTCAATACTGGTGCTACACGTTCATTTATTAATATTAAGATTCTGCATTAGTTGGGTTTAGAACCCCAGACACTCGAACCAGCACTTAATGTTGTATCACCATTAGGAGTGACTGTTAAGCTGGGTAAACTGTGCAAAGATTGCCCAATGACCCTAGGAGATAGGAATCTTCCGGTAGACTTGGTGGTACTATCAATGTCAGAATTTGACATTATCCTAAGAATGGATTGGCTTACTAAGTACGGTACCAACTTGGAATGCCCTACCAGGATTATTATATTCTCAATACCCGAACGATCGACGACAAGATTTCAGTGTCAACCGATGAACGATATATTTGTGATGAGTTGGGTAGCTGTGATAGGGATTACGAGTACAGAACCAATGATAAATCAGATTCCTACCGTATAAGATTTTGAAGATGTATTCCAGAATATTAAAAGACTTCTACCAAAAAGAGAAATAGACTTTTGTGTGGAAGTTGTACTTGGAACATTGCCGATGATGATGCCAAAATTTGGATAAGAGAGTAAAAAATAAATAAATAAGAGAGTTGTATGTGGTTCGACCCTGTTAATGAAGGAACCTGCGTCCACGGGTGTATCTGAGCGTGTGCACTATACTGTAAAAAAGCCAGGGACCTTTGGTGAACCAACAATAGTTTGGAGCTAAAAGAGGTCGGCCGAGCATGATTATGATTGCTATAGGGGTGCTATGTAGGCTGAAAGTCAATCCCTTTCTATGGGAGTGAATGGTCTCTTTTATAGATGCAAGAGACCTATTTGTACAAGGAAGTTATGCAGATTAAGTAATACAATCTGATTTAGGAATGATTGGCATCAATCAAGGGGGTTTCCTAATTGAATTTGGAAACATATCAAGTGAGTTTCCTAAATGTATTAGGAAACGTTTTGCACATTCCATTAGTCTTCTAGCTTGAGTAGGAATCTGACTGAAACATTCTGGATCATGCCTTGTGTGAGATGTCCCTGTGACGATCCGTGCTTGCGTGGTCTTCCCGACCTATTGGTTGGGGCTTGTACATATACCGCTCGGGAAGCCTTAGGTAGTCCAGACCGCTCGGGATGGTGCTAGTTATAAAGTAGAACTGTTCGGTTATATAGTAGAGCCAATTTTGGGTGTAACAGTTGCCCCCCATTTCCAAGGTTGGCTGAATGCTATATCGGGGCAGGTTTGGAAATCTGTTTGATGGCACTTGCCATTATAGGAGTGCTGGGGAATTGCCTAAGAGTTAAGACTTTGCCTAATTCAGAGTCTTTTGTTTAAGTTAGCTCCCAGGATGGTGTAGACATCCCAATTTTGACCAAACATCGGGTTAAGGGGAGTATTACCTCTAAAATCTGATGATGACAAATGTCCGACTAATCTAGGGCTTCTAAAGGTGATTCAAGCTCTTCAAATAGCTCTTCAATCCAAACAAAAGGAAAGAAGGAATAAAAAGAGAGAATAGAGAAAACAGCACATGGCATGCCTCTGCAGCACTCTCGGGTTGCCGGCGCGGCACTCGCTGACTACCTTTTGGCAGTCAGTCAATGCCGCAATGGCATCTAGTGACTGTCGCCAATTTCATTCAAGTGCTACAAAATTTAAGAAACAACAGTTCCTGTAGTTGTCCGCGACATTCAGTAAATGTCGGGGCAGCAATCAATGAATGCCGGTGCGGCATCCATTGAGTGCCGTATCGGCTGTCACCGACTGCCGCTTCCATCTCCAGTAAGTGCCACATTTTCAGGCAGACAGTTATAATACAACACGTTTTGTACCATCAAAAGGACACACGAAATCAGGTTTTTTGCTGTGAAATGGCTGAAATACCCTCTTAAAAATTGCCTATATAAGGAGGATGAATATCCCATTACAAAGGGATGAATTTCTTGAATCTTCCAACCTTATCTTGAATCTTTTTATCTTTAACCCCTCCAATTTTTAAAACCTACCTAAGAATCCCATTCATAAAAGTAAAAGTGGAAGTTGTGTGTGAATTAAGAGTTGAAGATCTTGTTTCACTTGTGGAAGTCCCTCAAATCACTAAGTTGAGGATATTTGGAGGTAGACTCTAGACTAAATTACCTTTAAATATGTATTAACTTGGATAATGCTTAAGTTTTAGTCATTTCTTTTAATCACACCCACCTCTTGAGATTCATGAGACCTTTAATGTTTCATTTGATTCTCTTGATATGAAGTTCTTTTGTAAGTTCATGGTTTACAAAGGGGATTGAAGTTGATGTTTAATATGCGTAATTGATAAGTCCAAGTCCATTATCATGATTTGGGTTTATTATCTTTAGATTTCATGAAGTTTTTCCATACTTCGTTGAAATCTACAAGCATAGGAGTCATTAGCCTTCCATGACCATTAAATGGTAGGAGGATTAGTTTAACTAAAGCCAAGTTTAATGGCTTGGTGGTTGAAGTTTAGTAAGCGAAAGATGAACTAGAAAAGATGCAGTGAGTTCATCAACCACTTTTCATCACAGATTTTTAGTGGTGCATTGGAGGGTTGAGCTTGGTTGTAGTTATTGGTTCTGTTTTGATTGTATTGATGGGACGACCTATTGTTTTGCCCTTGATATTGATTGCTGTTGTAGGGCTGCTGTTGATATTGATTTTGGGTCACTGCATTATTTCTCCAATCAAAACCGGGGTGATTCCATCTATTGTTACTTTGAAAGTTATTGTTGGAATTCCCCGCCCCTCGAAAACCGTGCATGGCATTCATTTCCATAGGGGCCAGCTCTTGAAAATACGACACATTGGGACAGTATTGAGTTGTATGTCCCAACATGTTGCATGTTCCGCATGGTTCCTCGGGCATCACCTGCCTAGAGCTCTCTCCTCGCATTCCTAGTTCTTCTACCTTCTTCGCCAGTTCTTCGTACTTGTTCATCAGATGATCTTCACTTTTCAATTGGTACAAACTCTTATTTTCCACACTCGATATTTGAGTTCGAGGTGTATCTTCAGAGTTAGACCATTCATGAGCATGTTCAGCTAACCACTCGAAATGAGCTTCAGCCTCTTCGGTGTTCTTTCGAAGGAATGGTCCAGAGCTCATAGTTTCGACCAGCTTTTTCGTTTCACCATTTAGTCCTTCATAGAAGTGACTGATGGTACGCCATTTCTCATATCCGTGGTGGGGACATGATAGAAGAAAATCTTTGAAATGCTCCCAAGTTTGGGTGAAGGTTTCATTGCTCCTCTGCTTGTATGAACTTATTTGGCATTTTAGCTCTGTGGTTATGCGAGGTGGAAAGAATTTCTTCAAAAATGCAGTGTTCATCGCATGCCATGTGAAGATTGAATTTGGTTTCAGGGTGAGTAACCACGCCTTTGCTTTATCCTTCAAGGTGAAGGGAAATAACATTAAGCATGTCACATCTACAGGACAAGTTTGGGAGAATGTTTTACAAACATCCTCGAAGTCCTTGACGTGTAGATATGCCTTCTCGCTTTCCATCCCATGAAATGTTGGAAGGAGTTGAATCATCCCGTTGCGAAATTGAAATTCGCCAGCATGTGGGGGAATGAGAATGCAAGAAGGAGTAGGTGCGTGTTTAGGTTGCATGAGATCGCACAACGGCCGCAGTGAATCATGAACTGGTACCACAACATTATCACCATGTTCACTCTGATCGTCATCCATTGATTCAGTTGGAGTGGTGACAGGGTTACTAGAACTGGAAGAATTAGATGAATATAGAGGATTTCTGAAAATTCCGTGGACGGAACTATCGGACATAAATGAGAAAACCTAAGAAGATTGAAAACCTAGAGAACTTAAAGAAAAAGGAAAACAGAAATAGATCAGGAAAGATTGAGGTAATCTAAGGAATTGATCGTCGCCTTCCCCGGCAACGGCGCCAAAAACTTGACACGATTATTTTTCTGTGTGCGCTTGTGTGCTATACCCAAGTGTAGGTAGACGTGCAAGTAGTAACTGGTAAGACCAGGTCGATCCCATAGGGAAGGATAAGAATTAAATTACTTAGATTAGACTCTAAAAGAAAAGAAAAATTCAATATTTTAATGAAAGTGTAGAACACAAAGTTCTACAATTAACAACTACTAAACTTAAAAACAACTAAATTAAATTAGCTATTGATTAACTATTTAACTAAAGGAGATTTGAAAACGGTTTTTCTTGATAAAAGAAAGTGTTGGGATCACGCAAATCCACTATGACTCGGCCATCTACCATGCAAATGCAATTAAGCTCAACGGAGGGCAACTTCTACAGTATCCCGTACTTCTCTAAGGATATAGAATCAATAGTCCTTTCATGACCGGGACTATATCATCACAATTAAGTTCGACATACACAAAGGTGGTTTAATTCAATAGTGAAGACTCGCACCTTCAATGGTGTTAGCATTGAGGGTGGTTTGCAAAATATATTGAAAGAAAATGCCTTAAGGCTTAACGTTTAAAGACTGTTTTGACAAACTGAGCATTTGGGGACAGTTTGATAACGAATCAGTAAAGCAAAAAGTCTTGGAATACTGTATTGAATGTCCTCAAGAATCAGAGGACTCGATCGATCGACGCGCTTTCGATCGATCGAACTTCTTCATCTCTCGATCGATCGACTATGTCTCTGGCCCGATCGATCGAACTACATTCGATCGATCGAACACAGGAATAAAAATACTGCATAGCAGAGGCCTGAAATCACAGTTTCATCGCGATTTCCCAACCCCGAACTACTCAGACATGGTCTGGGAAGTCTCAGATTTATTTTTAACGTAAAGGTTCATTAAAGTCATGTTTGTTTGCGAGTTTTTCATGAAAACTATGAAAATCAATGATTTTAACTCATCTAGCATGTAATACTACGATATGGAAGATTATACTACGAATAAATAAGTGCAGAATGTAAACAAAATAAAACGAAGTAACCTGGAGAAAAGCAACTACTATTAAACCTTACGAAATCCAAGCTACAATGAAATTCTTGATAAAAACCTACAAAATAAGATAAAACTCTCTACCCTCTATGGAAAACTGATGAAAACCAAGTATGTGCGTCCCCTTGGGACGTAAACAAAATGATTATATATAGCCTAAACCTAATGCTAGGGTTAAAAACCCGTTTCCACTGCATGCGCGTATAATCTGATAAAAGGCACATTCGATCGATCGAGGAACTCTCGATCGATCGAACTTCCAGAAACTGCGATCACTTGAACTCCACTCGATCGATCGAAACATCGATCGCTCGAACCGTGTTCGATCGCTCGAACCCTGTATTTCAGCTTTGAGTTGTCTTCATCTAGACTAAGCACTTCCTTTTATCAACAGTCTTCAATCTTGTGCACACCAGCAGTAATTTGCACAAATAATCACTAAAACAATACCACTTATCATAGTTTAATCAATTTGTGCAAAAACTGATATTGTAATTCAAATTGCAGATAAACAGGGGAATTGTAGACTTTTCTAGTGTATTTTCCTCTTTTAGCGCGGTTGTATTTTACAAATACCCCCTCTTGTCAATGTTCGTTATTTTATTTTGCACTGTTAAAATCTCTACCATAAACTGTTATTAAAAAAATAGCTTTTAATTAGTTTTATTGCAAAAAATATATAAAAACTAGTAGTTTAGTAAAATCACACAAAAATCCATCATCTTTTATTTTCTTTTTAGTGACCAAATACTTTCTGCCTATCTTTGTTTTCCATTCCCTGTGGGTTCGACCTGGACTTCCAGAACTTTATTACTAGTATGATCACCTACACTTGGGTGTTGATAAGAAAACCCGTCAGTAGGCTGTCGTCAACCCTAGAGTCTCAATCGATCGAAATGACTTCAATCGATCGAGACTGCTTTACCTTAAATCGCTTGAAGATTCTTTAATCGATCAAACTTTAGTTTCTTCAATCGATTGAAATGACTTCAATCGATCGAACATTTTAGAATATGATTGTCTCCTTTTGCTTATATACATACTGCTTAGATGTTCATATATTGATATATGCTACCTATACACAATATTGACGAATAAAGAGGTAGTGGGACATAGTAATGAGAGGATATTGTGAATAATGTATTTGAGATCGGACGTTAATAATGGTTGGTTCTAATCAAGTACAATAATCCGTTCATTTCAATCAGAGTAGTCAGGCCACATAGTAGTACAAACGATAAATAAGTTTGTTAGGTTCTGGGATGGTTACGGGGGATAAATGTTCCCAAATGTGGTAGACAGACGAATGTGTCTATGACTTGCGGTGTATCCTCAAACGTGATGAATATGTCTATGACATGCGGTGACTGAGAAATATATAGACATCTTAAGTCATGGCAATAGAACTAATGTGTCTTTGCTCAAAGCATTAAATCCCTAACTTGCGGTGGCTGGTGCGTATGTCCTTAAAAAAAGGAGGGGGGAGGGGATGGACTGACGTGGTATCAATGACTTGCGGTGTTCACGGTAGATGACCTCTATGACTAATGATGTTATGCGGTAAATGGTATCTATGACTTGCGGTGACGCGATAGATATAACATTGGTATATCCAGAAGTACTACGATCTGGTCTGTTCATCATGAGTCGGATGTATGGGGTCTTGGATTAAAGATGTGAGTAACTGAGTAATGAGTTTAGAGTAAAGAGAAATATTTTATTAGTATAACTATGGTTTGTGTCTTGCATAACTGGTAATCAATGTACCTATGATACTGCGTTAGTTTGTATTCACTCAGCTTTCATTAAACTGACGGCGTTTATGCCTGGCCATCCGCTATCCAGACTACCCTATTCCTAACCCTGTAGGTGTCGATCACTACCAGGATGATTATTATGTGGAGGAGGGCTATGCTGAGGATGGACCTAGAGAAGAAGGCAAGGATAGACAAGACTATTATGCTGATGATTACGTCTACGCCAGCTAATGAAGAAGATAGATATTCAGTTTTTATGTCTTTGTCGAACTTTGTTATAATTGGTACTTGGGCATATGTTGCTTCTAAACCTTTTACATTTCCCGCTGTTACTGACTCTAATTATTGTAAGAGATAGGACCTTTGTATATATATTCAGATTGGTTATATTACTGTCTTTATTTTATTAGCTGACTAGTACTGTGTGGTGTGGACATTTGAGAGACTTCACCGGTTATTCCCTATGAACCCAAAAAGGAAATTTATTTTCTCTATTTTTGCTGTTCCGGGGTGTGTTAGGATTTTGGTATCACAGCCTTAGGTTTGAGACTTTCATTCACAAATTCTCCCACACCATCTTGTCCTAGCATTAAAGATCCCTGAGATGAGATATGAGTTTAAGATAAGTTTGCCCCTCTAACGATAGATGGTTTTCTTTGCAGGTTAGCATGGATCCAGATTTTCATATATTCGTGGATGACCCTTATAGAGGACACGTGATATATCAGGATCGTATAGCTTTTGACGTTGATGAGATAATGGTGGAGGATTGGGATATTAGAGTGGTAGTTGGAGGTCTCGTTGCTCCAGTAGAGGATGATCCACCTATGGAGATGGACATTGCATCCAAGGATAAAGCACCACCTGTTGGATCAGATGCTGATGACTTTTGGGATTTAGATTTTGTTAGTTTTATTAGGACATGTTGTCCACATGATTTTTGGGAGTGTGACAGATAGATATTGGACCATAGTTTTGTATAGATGTTTACCACTAGTAGTAATGTCGTATAGCTAACTTTAGTACTTTTAATAGTTTATGTCCCACGCGGTACACCGTTTGACTATCGTGTACTTCGTGGTACATATTTTGATATATATATATATATATGATCAGTACCTTTGAGATATCTAGGATATGATTTTGATTTGATATTATTATGAGTTGATATTTAGAATTGATACGTCATCTCATTATCTCCTTATCTTGATTTCATTTCTTCGAGAAGACTTTCAGCTAATTGATAGGTCTTTTATAGGTACACATCACTAGATCATGATGGTTGGGGTAAGAAAGAATCCACTGTAACTAGGAGCACCTATTCCCGAGGGTATGGACCCCAGCAGTGTCTTTGAGGCATTAAATCAAAGAATGGAACATGTCAGAGACACTTACAACAATGTTGCACGTCAACCACCTGTCTAGTATCCTGTTTCACCACTTCCGCCAAGACAAATAGGAGATAAGTTACTAGCATGTATTCGTGGATTATGTCGTGAAAAGTTAGACGGATTAACAGAACTATGGAAGGTAGAGCAATGGCTATGGGAAATGGAGCTAATATTTGAAGCCCTAGAGTGCAACGAATAGGACAAACATCATCTTGCTACATTTTAGTTGACTTACATCACCACAGATTGGTGGGAGGCTGAAAGGGCCACAATTGGGATGAACACTGCAAGAATGATGCCATGGGAGATGTTTAAGGGAAGATTTTTGGAGAAATACTTTTCAAAAGATGATAAGGACCAACAGGAGAAGAACTTTCTTAGCCTGGTCCAAGGAAGTTGGACTGTGAGGGAATATACTATGCAGTTTGGGCGATTGTCAAGATTTGCTCCACACATGATCGACACCTCGCAAAAGAAAGTGAAGAAATTTCATCAGGGTTTGAATCTTCATCTTAGCCACATGATGATTGGCCATCTCAACCAGATCTTTGAGGGATTAGTCAAGCTTGTTGTACGTCTGGAAAAACATGCCTATCTGGTACAGCAACGCCAGATGAATCGACCCTAGTTGTCGAGAAACTTTCAGACGAGGAACTCTCAAAACCCGCGACCGTGGAATACCCAAGGGTGGAGACCTCAGGGTAACTTTTAAGGGAACAAGCGTACCTGGGATGGAGCCAGGAAACCTCAGTAGTATTGACAGCAAGGACCAACACCTCAGGTGCTTCTTACTGCCCCACCATCAAACGACGAAGCATGTTTTAATTGTGGGAATCCGGGACATATTGCAAAGAATTGCACTACTTCCAGGACCCACTGTCGGAATGATAAGTTTTTCCATACCTATAATAAGCTAGGCCATTTGAGCAGGGATTATTGTGTACCTCGTGGAGGGTACTATAGGGCACCAGTTTAGGGCATACAAGGACCCTGGATCAGATACATATGAATTCCATTATTCTCATGGAAACAAGCTTTAATGCTGATGAGTAGTAGCATCTGGAAGGTACGCTTATATTCTTTTATAGTCAAGTTAAAGCTTTATTCAATACTGGTGCTACACGTTCATTTATTAATATTAAGATTCTGCATTAGTTGGGTTTAGAACCCCAGACACTCGAACCAGCACTTAATGTTGTATCACCATTGGGAGTGACTGTTAAGCTGGGTAAACTGTGCAAAGATTGCCCAATGACCCTAGGAGATAGGAATCTTCCGGTAGACTTGGTGGTACTATCAATGTCAGAATTTGACATTATCCTAAGAATGGATTGGCTTACTAAGTACGGTGCCAACTTGGAATGCCCTACCAGGATTATTATATTCTCGATACCCGAACGATCGACGACCAGATTTCAGTGTCAACCGATGAGCGATATATTTGTGATGAGTTGGGTAGCTGTGATAGGGATTACGAGTACAGAACCAATGATAAATCAGATTCCTACCGTATAAGATTTTGAAGATATATTCCAGAATATTAAAAGACTTCTACCAAAAAGAGAAATAGACTTTTGTGTGGAAGTAGTACTTGGAACATTGCCGATGATGATGCCAAAATTTGGGTAAGAGAGTAAAAAATAAATAAATAAGAGAGTTGTATGTGGTTCGACCCTATTAATGAAGGAACCTGCGTCCACGGGTGTATCTGAGCGTGTGCACTATACTGTAAAAAAGCCAGGGACCTTTGGTGAACCAACAATAGTTTGGAGCTAAAAGAGGTCGGCCGGGCATGATTATGATTGCTATAGGGGTGCTATGCAGGCTGAAAGTCAATCCCTTTATATGGGAGTGAATGGTCTCTTTTATAGATGCAAGAGACCTATTTGTACAAGGAAGTTATGCAGATTAAGTAATACAATCTGATTTAGGAATGATTCGCATTAATCAAGGGGGTTTCCTAATTGCATTTGGAAACATATCAAGTGAGTTTTCTAAATGTATTAGGAAACGTTTTGCACATTCCATTAGTCTTCTAGCTTGAGTAGGAATCTGGCTGAAACATTCTGGATCATGCCTTGTGTGAGATGTCCCTGTGACGAGCCGTGCTTGCGTGGTTTTCCCGACCTATTGGTTGGGGCTTGTACATATACCGCTCGGGAAGCCTTAGGTAGTCCAGACCGCTCGGGATGGTGCCAGTTATAAAGTAGAACTGTTCGGTTATATAGTAGAGCCAATTTTGGGTGTATCAGTTGCCCCCCATTTCCAAGGTTGGCTGAATGCTATATCGGGGCAGGTTTGGAAATCTGTTTGATGGCACTTGCCATTATCGGAGTGCTGGGGAATTGCCTAAGAGTTAAGACTTTGCCTAATTCAGAGTCTTTTGTTTAAGTTAGCTCCCAGGATGGTGTAGACATCCCAATTTTGACCAAACATCGGGTTAAGGGGAGTATTACCTCTAAAATCTGATGATGACAAATGTCCGACTAATCTAGGGCTTCCAAAGGTGATTCAAGCTCTTCAAATAGCTCTTCAATCCAAACAAAAGGAAAGAAGGAAGAAAAAGAGAAAGAAAAAGAGAGAATAGAGAAAACAGCACATGGCATGCCTCTGCAGCACAATCGGGTTGCCGGCGCGGCACTCGCTGACTACCTTTTGGCAGTCAGTCAATGCCGCAATGGCATCTAGTGACTGTCGCCAATTTCATTCATTCAAAATTTAAGAAACAACAGTTCTTGTAGTTGTCCGCGACATTCAGTCAATGCCGGGGCAGCAATCAGTGAATGCCGGTGTGGCATCCATTGAGTGCCGTATCGACTGTCACCGACTGCCGCTTCCATCTCCAGTAAGTGCCACATTTTCAGGCAGACTGTTGTAATACAACACGTTTTGTACCATCAAAAGGACATACGAAATCAGGTTTTTTGCTGTGAAATGGCTGAAATACCCTCTTAAAAATTGCCTATATAAGGAGGATGAATATCCCATTACAAAGGGATGAATTTCTTGAATCTTCCAACCTTATCTTGAATCTTTTTATCTTTAACCCCTCCAATTTTTAAAACCTACCTAAGAATCCCATTCATAAAAGTAAAAGTGGAAGTTGTGTGTGAATTAAGAGTTGAAGATCTTGTTTCACTTGTGGAAGTCCCTCAAATCACTAAGTTGAGGATATTTGGAGGTAGACTCTAGACTAAATTACCTTTAAATATGTATTAACTTGGATAATGCTTAAGTTTTAGTCATTTCTTTTAATCACACCCACCTCTTGAGATTCATGAGACCTTCAATGTTTCATTTGATTCTCTTGATATGAAGTTCTTTTGTAAGTTCATGGTTTACAAAGGGGATTGAAGTTGATGTTTAATATGCATAATTGATAAGTCCAAGTCCATTATCATGATTTGGGTTTATTATCTTTAGATTTCATGAAGTTTTTCCATACTTCGTTGAAATCTACAAGCATAGGAGTCATTAGCCTTCCATGACCATTAAATGGTAGGAGGATTAGTTTAACTAAAGCCAAGTTTAATGGCTTGGTTGTTGAAGTTTAGTAAGCGAAAGATGAACTAGAAAAGATGCAGTGAGTTCATCAACCACTTTTCATCACAGATTTTTAGTTAAACATTGAACCGTTGGAACTGAATGAAACCAACGGGAAAATGTCTATAACTCAATGTTCTACCACTGCAATTTTTGTTTTAATGAGATTTCATGTTTAAAGTGGTTTAGTTATGAGTTTTGCTAAGCGATAACAATCTATCCAGAATTTCTGAACAGTAACACCTCTTTGAAATAAATAAATTAGAACCTTAATTAAGTTTCCTTGGCCCCAAATAATTTTTCCTATAAAGTTTAATGTGTTAATAAGACCCCTTAAAAAGATTAGAGTCTTGTCGATTTGTTTACTATTTTTAGAAAATCATACACAATTTCTGGATAGAGAGTTAGAAATTCCTGAGTGATGTCTAGTGTTTGTTTGATTCCCAGAGATCTAACCATTGAAACTTTGATTTTATTTTTGGTTTAGAAACTAGACTCATAAAGGTAACTTGTGACCAAAAATTGTTAAGATCAAATCATTGGAAGTATGCTTTTCGAATTCTTAAAGTTCGGGTCTGCTCTCTGGAATTTCTAAATTTTTGTGACAGATTTGATAAATTTTGTAAATGATGGCTTAATGGTGTTTTCATGAGTAAGGCTTAAACCATGAATTCGAAGTATAAATGATTCAAATTAATGAACACTTCATAATTTAATCTTGTTCATGTACATATTCATCGATGTGGCTTGACGTTTATAATTAGGATTCGTTTGCCTTAATTACATTTGATAGATCTAAGCTAGAAGTTTAGGATTGTCATCCAATTTTATATCTTGTATTTCACGTGGACTAACCCTTGTTTTGTAGCACCGATGAGGTATGATCTATTAACTATTCCTTAGTTTAATTATTCCTTAATTTTATTGATTTTTCGACCTCATGTGCGACACACTAGCATTAAAAATTTGCCTTATGTGTATATATGTGTATTAGAGACCCTTTTATTAGGATTTCAACTTTTGTATGCATTGCACGTTTCAAATTCACAGTTGGATCTCGGGTAAGTTTCTTAGCTCCGTATTTGCATATCATATTGCTTGCTAGTTGAATTACTTGGTTTTGGATGATATTTTGTCATTAGTAATTTTACACCATTTCAACATGCTTGTGTGATGTATATTTATATCTATGTATTAGTTGAGGGCATGGTTAGACTAATAGTTTGATTAAAAGGATGTTGAGTAGAGGCCTATCATGAGATAGGATGAGAGAGGGTGTTTTAGTCCTTCGGACTCCTTCCTCTCCCATTCCATAATCCCCGGACCTAGTTATCTTTGGTTTCACAAAAGATCGGTTTGCTTTTAAAATGGTTTCTTAATTTTCCTATTAAAAAAATTAAGTGGCGACTCGTATTTGAATTTGAATTTGAATTTAAAATTTATTTTTTTAAAGAAAAGCTGTGGGTAAGGAAAATTACGATATCCATAAATGGTTGTCTTCTTCCTAGTTAGCCTTCGTCAAAACTGTTGGGTAGAAGAACTTGACCATGTTGGTAAAGCCAACCTAAAACGTATTGCTTTTAGGGTCTTTTCATGTTAACTTCCCAGGATGGTTATCTTCTGCCCAGCCAACCTTTGTCAAGACTGTTGGGAGAAGAGCTTGACCATGTTGGAAACACTGACATAAAGTGTACTGCTTTAGGGTCCTTTTGCTCCTCTATTGTGGGCCAACCTAAGAGGATTTAGCTTACCTCTATCGTCAGTTTGGACCTAAGCGGAGAACTAAAAATGTGTGAATTTTTAGGGATTTATTTTACTCTATCGTGGGCCAACCTAAGAGGATAACCTCTATCATTGATTTGGACCTAAGCGGAGTCGGTGCCTCTGAGTATTGTGTTGTGTCAAAGGGTTTCACATAGTTAACCCCAAGGCCTGTAAATACTCGGTGAGACCTCCTGTAGTTTTTGTTCCCTCTTGGCCCCCAAGCTTTTGTTGAGGTGGGTGTTGTAGGAACAATTATTGTAGGCGGCCGACCTAGAACGTTGGTAGTTCTTGGGTCTTTTGATGCCTCTGGTATGATCCCGAGGTCTTTTCTAACTGCGTCATAGTGGTTTTTGGTTACCTCGGGGTTGAGCCCGAGGTCTTTTTAGCGCCTCGAGAGTTCAACCCACGGTTTTTTTGGTGTGCTTCGGGGATCAATGAGGAGTTGATAGGCGATTCGAATCTTTGTAGGAGCCCTTTAGTAGTCTGAGCTCCTATCTACTCTGAGCTGGAGTCAAGGTTGGGATCATTGGATCCTGATTGCTGCAAAATGGAGGTCGGGTTAGGGCTGCCAGACCCAGACCGATGTGAACTGGAGGTCTGGTTGGGGCTACTGGACTCCGACCGCTGTGAACTGGAGGTCGGGTCAGCACTGCCGAACCCGGACCACTGTGAATAGAAGGAATTGCTAGAACTACCAGGCTTCTTTGCATTGCTCCTCTCGGGGTGATCTCGCTTCCGTTTATTTCTTGAAGGCTCGTCACTTACGTGCCCGGGGTCTTTAGTCTTTAGAAATACTTCAGTGTCAACATACTTTCTGACCCTGTCTACGAGTTTAGCCAAGATTTTTGGTCGATTTCTGTGAAACGATGTGGCACACTTGGTGTGTTGAACTCCCGAGCAGAAGGCTATAATTGTGACGATTTCATCAAGATCATAGATCCCGAGCTTCTCCTGGTTGAACCTGTCAGTGAACTCCTTGAGGGACTCATTATTCCTTTGCCTGACAGTTAGCAACTGTATGTCAGGCTTTGGCCGTTCATGCATACCGAAGAACTGATTGATGAATTGCTTGCTTAGTTGCTTAAAATCTTTGACTGATCGGGGTTTCAGGTAGTGGAACCATTACACGGTCAGTGAACTCCTTGAGGGACTCATTATTCCTTTGCCTGACAGTTAGCAACTGTATGTCAGGCTTTGGCCGTTCATGCATACCGAAGAACTGATTGATGAATTGCTTGCTTAGTTGCTTAAAATCTTTGACTGATCGGGGTTTCAGGTAGTGGAACCATTACACGGCCAGGCAATATAGTTTGTCGGCATTGGTGGCCAGAGCCTTCTGAGCCTTGTAGGTCCGGACATGGTCGACCGGGCTTCCAAAGCTGTTGTAAGAATCTAGATGAAGTTTTTTAAATTTGCGTGGGAGGTCAAACCTCGTGATTCGACTGGAGAACGGTGACTCTACCTCGGTATTGATATAAGTAGCATCCTGGCCTAGTTTTTTGGCCATACCATCGACCTGTTTCTCCAAATTCTTAATACGGGCCACCATGCTTTCCCAATCGGTATCCGGGACGTAGGTCGGGTCAGCGAAAGAGGCTTTCTTCTCATGGCGGTGTACTATCCCCTGGGATCGAGCTCGGCTATGACTTCAGCTGATCGTGTACCTAAGATCACCTCGGCTCTTGGCTGAGTGACCTTGGACCGATTCCCGGGCCATGCGCTCCTGCCTCTCCTCTCAGGTAGCACGCCTACGGTTGATGTCTCTGGCATCCTCAACGTGGGACGGGTTGGCTCGGGCACGTTGTTTGGTCAAGATCGATTCCCGATCGTGCGCAACATTTCTGAGCTATTTCTCGGCCACTAGAGGATTGATTTATTAGGCCAGCAGGGCTTCTATCTGCCGTTGAGTTTGACGTTGGCCCTCCAAGAGCTGCACAAGAACTATGGTAATTTGCTCTAGAGAGAGGATGGTTGTTGCCGGTGTAAGTATCGACGGATCCGCCTGACTAGTTTGGTGGGCAGTCTTCTTGCTATTCTTCGGCAGCATGATTATTAGCTAAGAGATTTGTTCTTTAAGAAAACTGTCAATTCCCACAGACGGTGCCAACCTAATGATGCCAAAATTTAGGTAAGAGTGTAAGAAGAAATAAACAAGAGAGTTATATGTGGTTCGGCCCTGTTAATGAAGGAACCTACGTCCACGGGTGTGTCTGAACACGTGCACTATACTGTAAAAAAGCCGGGGACCTTTGGTGAGCCAACAACAGTTTGGAGCTACTAGAGTTGGCCGGGCACGATTATGATTGCTATAGGGTGCTATGCAGACTGAAAGTCAATCCCTTTCTATGGGGGTGAGTAGTCTCTTTTATAGATGCAAGAGACCTACTTGTACAAGGAAATTATGCAGATTAAGTAATACAATCCGACTTAGGATCGATTGGCATTAATCAAGGGGGTTTCCTAATTGCATTAGGAAACATATCAAGTGAGTTTCCTAATTGTATTAGGAAACGATTTACACATTCCATTAGTCTTCTAGCTTGAGTAGGAATCTGACTGGAACATTTTGGATCATGCCTTCGGGCCTGGGTGAGTTGTCCCTGTGACAAGCCGTGCTTGCGCGGTCTTCCCAACATGTTGTTCGGGGCTCGTACATATACCGCACGGTCTTCGTGAAGACAAAGGATGGGACACTTCGACTCTGTATTGACTATAGAGAGTTGAACAAGGTTACAATCAAGAACCGATATCAACTACCACGGATAGATCTGCGTTCCGGATATCACCAATTGTTAGTTCGACCAGAGGATGTGTCAAAAACTACTTTTAAGACGAGATATGGGCATTACGAATTTTGGTTGTCTTTCAGATTGACTAATGCACCAGCAGTATTCATGGACTCAATAAATATAGTATACACACCCTATCTAGATCAAGTCATTATATTATTCATCGACGACATCCTAATCTACTCAAATATGAGAGAAGAACATAGAGAACACTTATAGATTGCTTTGTAGATGCTTCGATATAGTAAGTTATATGTGAAGTTCAGAAAATGTGAGTTTTGGCTACAAGAAGTCAAATTTCTGGGACATGTGATTTCCTAGGATGGTATCTCTATGGACTTATCAAAGATCGATGCAGTCTTGAGCTGGAATAGGCCAACGAGTGTGACAAAAGTTAGAAGTTTTATGGGTTTGATAGGATATTACAGAAGATTCGTAGGACTCTCCAAGATTGTAGGGCCCTTGATGAATCTGACAAAGAAGGAGACAAGGTACGAATAGACAGATAAGCATGAGGACGCATTCCAAAAGTTAAAAGAAAGATTGACCTCTGCACCGGTATTGCAAAATGTGGAACTACGCCTATGGCTCGACAGGATGACGGCCAAGGATCCAACCAATTAGAGTATTGGGAATGATATAGGGTATAGATTCAAGAACAGACTTGTCGTGCCAGATATAGATAATATCAGGAAGGATATTTTGGAAGAAGTGCACAGATCGAGACTAACTATACATCCTGGAAGGACGAAGATGTACAAAGATCTGAAGAGGACTTTTTGGTGGGAAGGCATGAAGAAGGAAGTTGCCAAGTATGTGTCAGAATGCTTGACTTGTCAACAAGTTAAGGAAAAATACTGGAAGCCAATGGGACTTTTGCAGCTCTTTCCAAATCCATAGTGGAAGTGGGAACACATCACAATGGATTTTGTGGTAAGACTACCTCGATCTCAACATGACCATGATTCCATTTGGGTAATTATGGATAGACTCACTAAGTCAATTCATTTCATCGCTTATAATATGACATATTCAGTGGAAGAATTGAGCTGATTGTGTCTGTAGTTGATTGTACATCTGCATGGTGTGCTAGTCACCATTGTATCAGACCGAGATTCTGGATTCACAGAAGAGCTTAGGGAAAGTCTTTAGATGGCTAGGTGAACTTCATTGAGACTGAGTTCTAATTTTCATCCACAGATCGATGGCTGTAGACACCCCAATTTTGACCAAACGTCAAATCCAGGAATTGGTTACCTCTAAAGACCGATGATGATGATGACCAGTGAAATTCGGAGATTTCCAGGAAATTTAGATCCATCAAAGATTCTTCAAATAAAAAATAAGAGAAAGTGAAATTGGGTATTCGGGAGAAACCTGAATGTTGAAGAACGTATGAAAAAATCAGTCTGGGGATTCATCCTGAGAAATAAGATATGAAAGAAAGTTTTGAAAAGAAAATAGAAAGGAGAAAATAAAAAGAATTTTGAAAAATGGAGTTTTAGAAAAGAAAAAGAAAAGGAAAAGAGAAAAAATATACTAAGATATATATTATGGATGTATTCTTAAAGAAATATATTACAAATATAAGTATATTAATATATAGTTTACTAATAATTAGGTTTATGTCAAGACTTATTTTGAAAATTTGAAAGAAGGCAAGAATTCTGTTAGTCGCGGCACGCGGCGAAGCCGACGGCACTTGTTGAGTGCCGCGCCGGCATTCACTGAGTGCCGCCCGGCACTCAGTAAGTGCCACAGGCAAGGCATCGAGTGTCGCGCGCTGTAACAGTCTATTTTTCTCATATGTTCTAGAAAAAAACTTTGCACATGGGTTTTCACCCGAATTTACCCATTTAACCTTATGATATTGGTCTAGATAAACAGACCTTCATCTCCATTATTGGGACTTTCACTTGACTTTTGAATCAAATTGAGATATGTAAGAGTTAGATATATACAATAGAGAGAATTGAGAGAGGAGAAGAGAGTTTTCTTGAAGAATTTGAAGAATTGGAGAAGAATTTGAAGATTTTTGGAAGAGCTTCACAAGAGATAGAAGAAATCCTTGAGGTCATAGAGGTAACCTCTCAATCCTTGGTAGAACTACGCAAATTCAATCACAAATTCATAGTCCTAGGATCTTTTACACATTTTCAAAACCTCTCTTCCCACCTTATTTCATCATACACCACATAGAATTTGTGATTGGATCTCATGGTAGTTCATTAGCTTGGATCTAAAAAAGCCTTGGGTTTATAAAATATGAGTTGGTTTTGAAGAATTGGCTCTTTTGTTGAAATTTCTTAAGAGAACTTGATTTTAAACTTCTATTTTCCTTTTGACTCATAAGATTTTATGTATTCCTTTGAGTCCTTTTGAGTTCAATTCCTTAGTTCCCTATGATCTTATGATTCATATGGAGATTAAGGTAAATCATAGTGATATCTACATAGTTGGTGAGATTCAAGTCTTAATCCATTACTTGGACCTTCTTACTAAGAATCTTATGGAATTCATATTATGTTCCCTAGAGATTTGAGTGGGTTTAAGTCTCATTTAGTCTCCAAGGACATTTAATTTGAGAGGAGAGTAGGATGTCATGACTCTACATTCCTCATGGACCATATGTTTGGGAGAGGAATTATATGAAGACTTTCATAGTTTACATTCAAAATTCATAAAAATAAGTAGGACCTTAGGATTCTCTTGCTAGGTCTCCAATTATGAGATCTATGATAGAAATCCATTAAGGCTAAATCCATGGATCTCTCCATATTTCATTACCTATTCTAATAATCATAACCATACTTGATCCTAGTCCTCTTTAGAACCATGGATCATGTTGGTTTCAAAATATGAACACTAATCTAACAATGGTGCAGTGAATCCCTAAACCCACTGTGATAAAAAAGTTTTCATTAAATCATGGTCCATTGGAATGGGATGAGACCAATTGGAGGATGTTCATAACTCACGTAAGTACCTCTATGATTTTTGTCTTGATGAAATTCCATGTTTAAGATGGTTTGGCCTTATGATCTCAAAGCAAGTAACTCTCTGTCCAAAGTTTTAGAACAGTAACTCCGTTTTGAAATTAAAAAATTAGAACCTTAACCAAACTTCCTTGGCCTCTAATAAAATTTTCTAATTAGCTTAATGTGTTAGAAAGGTACCCTAAAAAGATCTAAGTGTTTCTCATTTGTTTACTATTTTTAGAAAATCGTACAAAATCTCTGGACAGAGAGTTGCAGATTCCTGAGTGATGTCTAGTGTTTTCCTTATTCCCAGAGATCTAATCATTCAATCTTTGATTTTCTTCTTGAATTAGAAACTAGACTCACAGAGTCATATCATATCCAAAAATCATTTAGATCCAACTATTGGAAGCATGGTTTTGCTACCTTTTAAAATCTGGTCTGCTCTCTGCAATTCATGAGAAATAGTCACTGTTTTTGTCTTATCTCATTGATCTTAACTTAAATGGTTTCCAAAGTGCTTTGGGACTCAAATCATGTTTTGAATAATGATAATTAAGTCTAAATCCAGAGGCTAAGTGATCCAAATTAGTGAAGAGTTCATAGTTCGTGCTCATTCGTGTTTACATCCATGGATTCATCCATGTATATTGATGCTTATAGTTAGAATTTAATTCTAGTTTGATTTGTCCCTAATTGAACCTAGTTATGAATTCCTTATAATCAAGTTGGGATTATACTACCCCTATATGGACATTGCAAATGCTCCTAGTTGAGACTTGCATATCTATAGAGATGATATGTTTTCAACTAATTAGAAGGAATGCATAAATAGGTCAATCCTTTCCATGCTTGATAGATGTAAGCTAGAAGTTTAAGATTGATTATTTGATACCATGTTTTGTTTAAAATATGTGGACTAACCCTTTATTTTGTTGCACTTTTGAGGTACATTTTCTCAACTTTTTCTCTAGCTTATTTTTCTTTATTGATTTTTATTGATTTTCGACTCCATGTGTGACACATTAGCCTAGGTTCTTGCCTTATGTGTTTATATGCGTTAGAGACCTTTTCTTAGGTTTTGCCTTTATTTGTGTGCCTTGCACATTTAAATTCGTAGCTGGATCCCGGGTAAGTTTCTTAGTTCCCTATTTGCACATCATCTTGCTTGCTACTTGAATTACGTGATTTATTAATGGTATTTTATCATTAGCAATCTTACATACCCTTTTCAATATGCTTTGTAATGTATATGTATATATGTATTAGTTGAGGGCATGCTCAGATATAATTCGATTAAAAAGGATGTTGAGTAGAGGCCTATCACGAGATAGGATGAAAGGGGTTGTTTTAGTCCGCCGGGCTCCTTCCCCTTTCATTTCATAATCCCCGGACGTAATTTATCTTTGGTTTCGTAAAAGATCAGTTTGCTTTTAAAATGGTTTCTTAAATTTCCTTTTAAAAAATAAGTGGTGACTCTTTGAAATTAAAAATTGTTTTAAAATTAAAAAAAAAGTGGGCCCAAATGCCGGTGTCCACTATCTGGCGACTCTGCTGGAGATCGAACCCAGAATCTCTAGTTTCGCAGACCAGAATTTCTGATTTTGGGTTCACTCGAGGATTAGACTTGAAAGCATCCTTTTAATCGAATTTAATTTTTGTGTGCCCGTTGCATTGTACTTGCATGTCTAGCCAGTCAATTGCACAGAACTATGACCTTGGAGGCTCGGGGCAACTCGGTCGGTCAAGCCATCATGGGACTGTGTGATCACCCTTGATCTCGTACCATGTGTTGGTATATAAAGCATCCTATGGGGTTGGTGTCAGGGGTCCCCTATTTGACCAAAACCCGGCCTTAGTATGATAGCTTCTTTAGAATCTTTCAATCTAGGAAATCAATTCTTGATTAGGATTATGTGCTAAGGAGTTTTGTATGCCCGGAAGGGATTATTTGAGATGATGACGATGCTTGCTTGATGTAGGATGTATAACCTCTTAATCACTTTTGAGCAATTCCTCTTCATGTCCTATGACATTTGAGAACATGCCAAATTTTGATTATAAGATTACACTTCTTATATCTCGTTAGCTAAGCATCATTGACCTTGTATGTATCCGAATTCATGAAAAGTACGGTGATAATCCGATCATGTGATCCTTCTACCCAAAGAATTTTAAATCCATCTTTGAAAGAAAACGGATTTTTGATATCTTTATTCCAAAGGTTTCAATTGCTCTTCCTCTAGAGTTCTTCACTTTTTTGATTAAAGCTCCAAACTAATCTTTGTTAAAGTATATTTTCACACAATCATCTTCAAAGGAAAAATCCAAAATTCTTGAGAATTATATTTGAGAGATCTCCCCAATTAAAGAAATGCTTTTCAAATGAATTTCAAAGTAAAGTTTCAACCCAATCATCTTTTGTTGAGAAATGTTTTTGCCTTCGAAGGAAAGCTTCTTAAGAATTTGAAAGATCCCATCATCTAGGGAAATGCTTGTCAAATGAATTTCAAAAATTCTAAAATTTTCAAACTTTGAAAGGGTAATGAGGATCACAATGAAAGGAGAAATTAGCGCACTTGATATGGGTGAGGATTTTATGTGCTTATATGTTTATGTGTTAGGATTAGAATTTTCCTTTCTTTTGCATATAGAGTAGGCACACACATGCACATGCACATGCATTTGCATTCGCATGACATATGGGCCATTCATGAAAATTTCTTAAAAAGCATTTGCAAGGAAATAACAAAATAAAGACAATTTGCTTTGATTTTGAAATTTAAAAAAATAATAAAAAGAATAAAATATGTTTGTAGGTAAAAGATAGAATCAGCTATGAGCATAGTCTGGTATAAAGATTCTACTGCAAGGTTAGTGAGAAGAGAGATGGCACAAGAAGTAAACGCAAAAGAGATAGCAGAATTGAGGGCCATAGTGGAACAACAGGCAGGTCAGATGACAAGGATGATGACCATGATGGAAACACTAGCACGATAGCCACCAGTTGTCGATCCTCCTCCACCTATGAGGGAGGATGATTGGTTCGATGATCCAAAAAGAGCTGAAATGTCGAGGGCAGAAAAGGAAAGGATAGAGAAAGAAAAGGCTGAGAGAGAGAAGCTGATGGCCGAGAAAGTAGAGAAACTAGAAAGGGTAGTCCGAAAGGCCCAAGGAGTAGACACTTACCTGCTAGAACTGGAAAGGTTATATGAAGGGGTTTGTGAAGTATTACCTGTAGGATTCAAAATGCCTGTATTCGATAAGTTTGTTGGGACAGGAAACCCTCGTAGCCATATCAGGATGTGTATAGGGGCTTTTCAGCCAAGCGACTTGAGCACGACCATGATGGCTATTTTGTTTCAACAGACCTTAATGGGAGCTGCCCTATCATGGTACCTTACATTAGAGCCTGGTAAGATTAGAATTTGGGAAGAGGTTGTCAAGTCATTCGTTGCCCAGTACGAGTATAATCAGGATTTGGATGTTACTATCAGAGATCTAGAGACTACCCGGCAGGGGAACAAGGAATTTTTTGCTGAATATCTGAGTCATTGGAGAGGGAAGGCAGCTAAAATGCTATAGAGGCCAACTAAGAAAGAGCAAATCTGGATGCTGATGAAAAATCTCCAGCCCATCTACCAAGAAAGAATGAGGTTTCAATCCATCAACACCTTTGCCGAAGTATTTGATGTGGGAATAGGATCAAAGACGCAATACAAGAGGGGTTAATTAAGAAAGAGGAACCAGTAAACAGGTATAGGCGTCCGAATTATGGGACAGGAGGAGGGCATTCAGGAGATCATTCAGGACCTACAAACGTGAACACGTTAAGCGAACCAGAGAAGAAGTTCGATATAGCCAGGAGTTACCCAAAGAGGGGAGGGGATAAGCCTTTAAGAAAGTTTTCAGACTTGGGAGTATCATTGACCACTGCTTTGGATAGGCTATTAGCAAAGGGACACCTCTACCTATTGGAGCCGCGGCCGAGGCCAAACCCACCACCCCCAAATTTTAAAGCTGATCTATACTGCAAATTCCATCAAGAGCAGGGACACTTAACTGATCGATGCTTAAGGTTGAGACATAAAATCCAAGATCTGATAGATAAGAAGGTAATATCTGAACCGCTCGCCAATCTGCCGAACGTCACCAAGAATCCACTACCAAATTATCATACGGTGCCGCCACCCGGAGTTTACTATTTGGAAAGCGAAGGAAGCCTTTTGACCCACCAACATTGATCACTAAGTTGGGGTGTCTGAGGAAGATTTATCAGATGTCGGAGGATTTGAACATCTGCACTTTGGACGAGCTGGTGTATAGAAACAAGGGGAAAGTGATAGAAAAGGCTGCCATCGCGGATTGATGGGCACCTGAAGCCGACAGCTCTATTTGGAACAAAAAGGGACAATAGTCAGAGCGTCAATAAAGTTAAGGAGGATCTTTGGTATGAAAGTTAAAAAGAAGAAGAAAATCCAAAAGTCACTAAAACACAGGATGATCTTTGGTTTAAAGAAGAGGTCAGTCATTTAACACGGTCAGGAAGGCATTTCAAACCATATGAACTCGAGGAAGATTACCCGGGCCAGGAATTGGATAAGGGAAAAGGGAAACTAAATGAGGAAGAAGAGGAAGATAGAGTCTTAAGACAGATGAAGAAGATACAGGCGAACATCACCATTTGGGGGTTATTAATTGCCTCCAAGTGCCATAGGCAAGCATTCCTCGATGCTCTCAATCAGTCGGATGTCTCCATCGACATCACCCCAGAGAATCTTGTCGGCATGATCAAAGAAAGCTCAACTCTCGCTATCTCGTTTACCAAAGCTGACTTACCTCCTGGGGGACCTGCTCATAATAAGCCGTTGCACATTACTGTTAAGTGCCTAGGAAATTCTTTGCCCGCTTGTCTCGTTAACAATGGGTCTGTATTAAATGTATGCCCATTTTGAACAGTTAAAAGGATGGGGCTTGATGAATCTACGTTTATATAATCAGAGCAAAAGGTAAGGGCCTATGACAATACCCAGCGAGCGGTTATGGGGATCATCTTTCTAAATCTCTCTATTGGAACGGGGAAAAAAGAGGCTGAATTCAAATCATTGACATTCTTGTGTCATTCAATCTACTTTTGGGAAGGCCATGGCTGGATAGTTTGGGTTCCATCCCGTGAACCATCCATTAGAAAGTCAAGTACATTTAGAAGAATAAAGTTTACGATATTATGGGGGATAGTTGGATACATGTGTCTGAGACTTCATCTAGTGCCCCAGTTTTGGAAGTGCAAATGCAAGAGGAAGAGACATGCTTGGGCGGGTTCGAATTCATCAATGTAATAGAAGATAGCAAGCCGAAAGAGTTTTTACCGCTTTACTTTGATCAGTATGCAAGTCCATTGGTGGCCAAAATTATGAGAAAGATGGGATTCTTCCCAGGGATGGGTTTGGGTAAAAAGCACCAAGGATTGCCAGAATTTCTGAAAATCATCTCACAAACTCATACTTGCTGGATAGGATATCAACCAACGAAGGAAGAATTGAGGAAAAGAAGAAAGCGGCCGATGTGTCAATAGAGCCTTACTTGAAGTCTCTCAATGGATACTTTGTCAAGGAAGAGGAGGATTTTCCATTTTGCAATTTCCTAGAGCCGTGGTTTGATAACATGGAAAAACGTATGAAGTCGGTATTTGAGATTTTCTTTGCACATGACTTCTCTGAATATGAGGACCCTTACCTTCAAATACCTGCGAAGTCTACCACCGTTCAGGATTGGGTGTGTACTTTGGATGGCTTGGCAATGAAAGGCCTACTAGAAGAGGAACACAGAGGAATCAGAAAGGGTAGTACTGGGGAAAGTGTGAATAAAGATGGGAAAATCAAAGGTGAAGAAGAAAGCAAGGAAAAGGCAGAAAGGGAGAAGTCAGAACAGGAAAAAGAACCAGAGGAAGAAGAAATGGGAGAAATTACTCGGACAAGGGATCTGGAAGAATGCTTCATCACTGATCTGGGAGGAGAAAGCAAGAAGGAATGGGTCTTTGAGTCTAGTGATAGGTATCCCCCTCACACAGAGTCTGTATTGCCCCAAATGAGGCGTCTTTCAATTTCTATGTCTATTGTAATCTTTCCCAAGAAAGTTAATGAGAATATGACTAATTCTGCTTACTCGACTGTGCATAATAATTTTAATGCATGTGATGAATGTAGTGAAATACCAGATGAATTACAAAAATTAATTAAAAAAGAAAATGAATCTGCATGTAAAATCATTGAAGGCACTTTAACGATTAATTTGGAAAATGAAGACAATCCGCAAAATGTTTCTATTGGCTCCACACTTAGTAATGAGGAAAGCAAAGAGTTAATCAATTTATTAAATGAATTCAAAGATGACTTTGCATGGTCCTATGATGATATGCCAAGAATTGATCCAGAAATAGTCCAACATCATATTCCTCTCTTCCCAAACTCAAAATCTGTAAAATAAAAATTGAGGCAAATGAGGCCTGAATGGGCGCTAAAAGTGAAGGAGGAAGTTGAAAAACAGTTAGGAGCTAGATTCTTGATTGTCACCGAGTATCTATAATGGGTAGCTAACATTGTACCAGTCCCAAAAAAGGATGGTCGCGTTAGGGTTTGTATGGATTTTCAGGATTTGAACAAAGTCAGCCCTAAGGACGATTTCCCTCTACCCCACATTGATGTGTTAGTAGACAATACGGTAGGACATTAACTCTTGTCTTTCATGGATGGGTTCTCAGGGTACAATCAGATATTAATAGCACCTAAAGATAGGGAAAAGACTATCTTTATCACACCCTGGGGGACTTATTGCTATAGGGTTATGCCATTTGGGCTTAAGAACACGGGGGCAACTTATCAAAGAACTGCCACCACCTTACTACATGACATTATCCATAAAGAAGTGGAGGTGTATGTGGATGACATGATAGTAAAGTCCAAAGAGAGGGAAGGGCACTTAAGGGCTTTAAGGAAATTCTTTGAGAGGTTAAGAAAATTCAGAATGAGATTAAACCCACAGAAATGTACTTTTGGGGTCACCATGGGGAAATTATTGGGGTTTCTGATTACATAGAGGGGGTTGAGGTAGATCCGACCAAAATTCAAGCTATAACTGAAATGCCGTCACCCAAAAATGAGAAGGAATTGAGGGGATTCTTAGGAAGAATACAGTTTATCAGCCGTTTCATATCCAAACTCACCATGACCTGTGGCCCACTATTCAAGTTGTTGAGGAAAGAGGAAAAGTTTGAATGGGATGACCAATGCCAGAAAGCCTTCGAAAAAATCAAAACCAACCTGTCCTATCACCTCCCAAACCCGGGAAGCCTTTATTGCTATATCTATCTATTACCGAGAATTCCATCGGGTATATGCTGGCCCAAGAAGAGGAAGATGGGTGTGTGGAGAAAGCAATATACTACCTAATTAAGAGGATGACTAGGTATGAGTTGAACTATTTGCCATTGGAGAAAGCCTGTTGGGCCTTGGTATGGTGTACCCGTTGCCTTAGGCATTACATGTTAGCCTTCCCTGTTACCCTAATATCCCGAATGGACCCACTCAAATACCTCTTCAAAAAACCCGCCTTAACCAATAGGGTCTCCCGATGGACCATGATGCTAGCCGAATTCGATATTAGATATGTCACTTCCAAATCTGTCAAAGGGAGGGCCGTCGCCAAATACTTAGCCGACCTTGCCATAGAATCTAAAGAAAGAGGAGAATTTAAGTTTCCTGATGAAGGGGTGATGGAGGTGAAGGAGAACCTTTGGAAGATGTACTTTGACAGGGCAGCCAATCAGATACGTTACGGTGTTGGAATCATCCTCATATCACCTAATGGGGCCCCCACCCCTTTGGCCGTTAAGCTTAAGTATAATTCAACCAACAACGTGGCAGAATACGAAGCCTCTATAATTGGGATGGAAGCGTCCTTGGCCCTAAGAATTGAGAAGATCAATATTTTTGGGGACTCTAATTTAATAATATCGCAAGTGAGGGGTGATTGGAGAATAAAGCATGAGAATTGAGACCTTACCATGAATACTTGGAAAGTTTGAAAGTGCAATTCAGAAAGATTTCATTCTACTACCTTCCCCGCGAGGAAAACCAATTGGCCGATTCCTTAGCGACCCTGGCCTCAATGATCCAAATCCCCGTAGGAGTTACCATGATTCCCCTGTACATAGAAGAGAAAACCGGACCCTCATTTGAGACAATCACAGCCATTGAAGAAGGAGAGGAGATAGAAGTGCCATGGTATACAAATGTTTAGAGTTTCATTGAGAGAGGAGAGTACCCTGAAGGGGCATCAAAAAAGGATAAGAAGGCGATTCGGAGGTTTTCAGCTCAGTTTGTGATTTATGCGGGAAAATTATGGAAGAAGTCCTATACCGGTTATAACCTAGAATGTCTGCATGGGAGAGAAGCAAGAAGGATGATGGAAGAAATACACGAGTGAGTTTGTGGGCCGCACATGAGCGGACACATGTTAGCCAAAAAGATAATCCGACAAGGATATTTTTGGACAACTTTGGATAAGGATTGTTGTGAGTATGTTAAGAAATGTCATAAATGTCAAATCTATGCAAATCTTATGCATACCCTACCTTCCCAACATTATAGCATGACCACCCCTTGGCCATTCTCTGTATGGGGTATTGACTTCATCGGTGAAGTAATTCCAAAAGCCTCCAATGGACACCGGTATATAATTGTGGCGATCGATTATTTTACCAAGTGGGTGGAAGCAGCGTCATATGCAACATTGAAAGCTAAAGATGTGGTGAGTATTATTGAGAAGAATATAGTCTGCAGATATGGGATTCCAAATGAATTCATCTTCGATCATGGTAGCCATTTCTAAGGAGAAGTTATCCCGCTCTTAGAAAAGTTTAGGATTACCCACCATCAATCCTCACCATACTGACCACAGATAAATGGAGCAATAGAAGCCGCAAACAAAAATGTGAAAGCGATCTTGAGAAAAATGACAGATACATATAGGGATTGGCATGAGAAGTTACCGTTTGCTTTGTGGGGATACCAAACTTTTGTAAGAACTTCAACAGGGGCTACGCCGTATTCATTAGTCTATGGGATGGAAGCTGTTCTCCCAGTTGAGGTCGAAATACCATTTTTGAGAGTCTTGGCGGAGTGCGAGGTAACCGAACTTGAGTGGCTGCGGGGGAGATATGAGGAATTGATGCTACCAGATGAGAAGAGGCTAGCTGCTATAAATCATACTCAGGGATATCAGGAAAGGATAGCTCGTGCTTTCAACAAAAAGGTTCGCCCAAGGAAGCTTGCTGAGGGTGACCTGATCCTCAAAGAACTTAAAGCGCCCGTTTATGACCCCCGAAGAAAATTCAAACCCAACTGGGTCGGACCATATATCGTTAAGACACTCCTCTCCGGGGGAGCTGCCTATCTCATGGACCTAGAAGGAGTTGAGTTTAAACAACCAATCAACCTCGATCGCCTCAAGAAATATTTTGCTTAAAACCTTATCTGTCAAAACCTTCAAAGTTGATGAACTACGCTTGACCTGATTCCTGCTAGGGGATACGTAGGCAACCTGCTTGGTTCGGTCACATAAATAAACTTGCCTAAAAGGCACTTCCCTTCTAGCTTTAGCTAAACTACTACTGACCTGATGCCCATTCGGGGATAAGTAGGCGGGCTCACAAGGCCCTCGGTCCAAATAAAACCCAACTCTTGATACTAGGGGTAAACTTCGTTTGCCAAACCAAAGAACCCAGAAAATATCTAAACCCATTTCTGGATCTAATGGCTGTCAAAATATGTATTGTGTGGAAGCAAATGAGGATTCATAGTATAGAATGATTAGAACTCTAAAGCAATACTCAAAGCAAAGTAATAAAAGCTAAAAGAGACATTAAGAAGAAAATTTTCATAATCTAAAAAGATTGGAGAAGTGCAAACTCCGATTTAACATGTTTAGAACATTTTCCTGATACAAAGAAAAATCTTTTAAAAGAAAATGCATCACATAATTCAAAGTAAAAGCTCAGTTAGAGTAAGTAGGATCTGTCAAAGTTTTTCAGAAGTTAGAATCTCGTTGTTTATTTCTTTACTTCTGTCTATCCAATTGTGAGAAGCTATTTCCCAACCAAAATCTGAATCTCAAGAAGGTACTCGGTAGTGGGAAAAACTGAAGAAGGGACCCTCCAGAAAGGAGCCAACACTTTGTCATGCCAAGCCTCAACAAATAATCTCATGGTAGAAGGGTGTAGAGCGGAGCTCCTAAAAAAATTTACAATAATAGTGTCTGAGACATCCTGAAGCAAACCAAACTGGCAAACCACCCATTCGGGGATGTAAAAAGTGGTGGCATACACACTAGGTAGCCATACCCCCAGGCATCCGAGAAGCCGCACAATAACAGAGTAGTAAGTCCATCGAGGGCAGACCCAGCATATATCCTCATAACACAAACTCCAAAGCCAACCAAGCCAGCCATGAATAGTATGAGAAGGGTAATGAACATCCATGCTATTATAAGGAAGCAGCCTCCCAGGGGGAGGGTGAGCAAAGAGGCCTAAATGCTCGAGAAGCCAGATCTGCAAAATATGAGGTGACCCTGAAAGCAACATCGATCTAGTGCTCTGTGCATGATCCAAACCCAGTAAGGCTTCTCCTAGAACAAGCATGACAGCACTCTGCATCTCTCGAAGACCACAAATAATAGGGATATGGATGTCGGAGGAAGACTGGAGTAAGAAATGGGAGAGCATAGCTGAAGAAAGGGCACTGCGTCTCATGATCTGATACCCTCCATCATCTGAATCGTCGATGGGAGCATAAATAGAAGAAAGGCAGTCGAAGTCAATATGCCGATCGCGAACAAAAGAGCTAGTGGCACCCCAAGAAATACGAAGATGAGCCGCTAGATCTTGGATGTACCCTACCTGTATCTGGGGGATGATCAAATTAGCATTAGGATCGGTATGGAGAATGGTGCTAAATTCCTCGAAGAGTGGACAAACCTCCTCATGGCCGAACCGGAAGACATATAAGGAGGGGTCCGAACATATGATAGCAGCTCAGAGTAAGTTCTCGTCTAGAGCCATATGGCGAATTGCAAAGAGGTCTTTCAATCTGTGACACTCGAAGTTGAGTTGGTCAATGCCAGAAAGAGAATCCATCCACGGGTATAGAATGTCAGAACTTATGGGAGCCATGAAGAAGGAGAGTGAATGTAGAAGAAGTGTTTGAATGAGGAAGAGAAAAAAGGGCCTTAGGAGTTTCAAATGAGTATTGAAATGGGCAAATGGCACTTTATATAAGAAAATGGCACAAACTGGCACTCAATGAAAAGCGGTGGCACTCACTGAATGTCGGCCGGTAGTCACTGAGTGCTGCACAACATTCAGTGAGTGCCGGTCAGTCTCTCTGAGTGCCAACCAGGTTTTAAAAGATTCATGAGTCAATTTATAACTTGAATCAGCCCAAACCTGCATGAAAATTTGAAACAAGAATATACCAATCATCATTAAAGCGCCAATTCTCCTGTACCGTTCACCAATAAGTAGTAAAGGGATTCACATTTTGAGTAAGTAAGTGGAATAAAGCCTAATGCTAAGTTAATAATTGAGCATGAATATAAACAGAATTCAAAATTGGTACATAGGCCACCATGCATGAATACTATCAATCTGCCTAAGTAAATCCGCTAAAGAGAGAGAGTTTGGAGTTCTCGTCCTCGTAGGGACGTAATATAAAAGAAAGAGAGATCGTCTATCTGTTGGAAAAACAGGTTTAAATGGAAAGTTTAAACGCGCAGCGGAAAAATCAAGTTATGAAACTTTATTGGCATGCCCGGATCTACTACTCGTCAATTCTACATATGCGCACAAGAGGGGACACGAGTTATACCTTAGTGTCTTGAACCCAATTCTGATCTTCAACTTCCAGCAGCCTCCACTAGATGATCTTCACCCTTATGACTCCTGCGGATGCCTGCCAGAAAGACTAGGGTTGGTGGGAACCCTAATGGAGAGGATAGAGAAGGTTTTGTGACTCCAAAACAGTTTCTGCAGCTTCTGACGTTCAAAACGACGAACAACCTTTTCCAGAACGCAGCTGCCCTATTTATAGATTCCCAGAACCGACATAGACTTCGAGCGATCGAAGTGCCTTCGATCGATTGAACATTCGATCGATCGAACCATCTTCGATCGATCGAACCTTCAGACTTCAATCGATCGAGACATCTTCGATCGATCGAACCTGTCTGGACATCATCCTCAAGCATCTTTCCAAGCATCCTGGCGGAGCTAAGAGTGGGACCTCCTAGGCTCTTTATTGTTGGCTCAGACCAGTTTTTTAATCACCATGACCAAACTCTTTGATCAGCAAACTAACTAACTGGTCAGTTAAAGTTTACTCCACTATAAAACGATAACTGAACTCCAACGCAAAAGAACATATCCGAAGCGATAACTAGACTTGTATGTTGTACTAATGTCCCTCTACCGTCAGCATTCGTAATCATATTCAGGTAATCGGATAACTGTTACTGTCAACCTGAATCATGATTACTTCTTGTATTCCTTGAGTCCCATTCACCCTTCATGATTACCAAACATGTTGATAACTCTTATCAACAAGACTGCAGTACTCAGTAATCGACTTGGTGACATTCTCAAGGGAATG
Source organism: Hydrangea macrophylla (assembly GCA_033977485.1). Classification (NCBI taxonomy): domain Eukaryota; kingdom Viridiplantae; phylum Streptophyta; class Magnoliopsida; order Cornales; family Hydrangeaceae; genus Hydrangea; species Hydrangea macrophylla. The sequence goes on from CM066999.1 coordinate 62,253,786, forward strand.
CTTACTCTGAAACAGAGGGTAGATTCTATCTTGACAATATATGTTCACAACCCTATGAATATGACATACCCAAGATACCCAGGTGTTGATCTTTTATAGACCTCACTGATTGGTAAGTCAAAGCAGCCATATCCACAGTCTGTGTTCATAGTCGTCTCAAGATTAAGAACACGTACCTTATACAAGTTATGAGTTCCTATTGACTGTTGGACAGTCTTAAGCGTCAATAGGAAACTCAGGTCCGTCAATGCACTATAAGCACTAGCATATCAACTAAGAGCTACACTCTAGTGATTGAGATTAATCACTCCATCCAATGGTAGTTAATTATGCTACAGTGTAGACTTGATGAGGTATCCAGTCTCATCATCCACTGTGACACATTCTAAGTATTAAAGAATAGTAATTCGTATCTCACTTGTGTGCATCTCATACACACACGAATTACTTACTATAATACTTAAGGATTAACAATCATCTCATGAAAAGAACATACACAATAAAATGTAAAGCTGATATCCATATATTAAAATGTCAATGTCTCATACAGAAAGTAATGGTTTGAGGGCACAAACCCAACAAACTCCTACTTGCACTCATAACCATTCAGAACTACATCTAAGACCTAGACTATCTAGATGACGATCAAAGACCTTCTGTGGCAAGGCCTTTGTAAACGGATCAGCAAGATTGTCAGCTGTGGCAATCTTGGTGACAGTCACATCTCCACGTTGAACAATATCTCGGATAAGATGATATTTCCGCTCTACGTGCTTTCCCTTTTCGTGGTTCCTTGGCTCCTTGGACTGAGCCACTGCCCCACTATTATCACAATAAAGCGTAATAGGCGACAGCGACGCTGGTACCACCTCGAGTTCCATAAGGAACTTCTTGAGCCAAACAGCTTCCTTTGCGGCTTCACAAGCAGCCACATACTCAGCTTCTGTAGTTGAGTCTGCAATGCATTTCTGCTTAATGCTCCTCCAACTGACAGCACCACCTCCCAAGGTAAAGAGATGACCGGACGTCGACTTCCTCGAATCTTTATCTGACATAAAGTCCGAGTCAGTGTATCCCACTGGAATTAACTCACTACCACCGTACATAAGCATGTAATCTTTAGTTCTTCTCAAGTACTTAAGAATGTGCTTAACGGCTGTCCAGTGCTCTGGACCCGGATTCGACTGATATCTGCTAACCATGCCAACGGCAAAGCAGATATCTGGTCTAGTGCATAACATCGCATACATGAGACTTCCCACTGCAGAAGCATAGGGAACTCCTGTCATGCGATTCCTCTCCTCCTGTGTCTTTGGACACTGGTCCTTGGAGAACGCTAAACCATGCCTGAAAGGTAACAAACCTTTCTTCGAATTATCCATTGAAAACCTAGTTAGCACCTTATCGATATAACCAGCTTGAGATAATCCCATTATCTTTCGCTTGCGATCCCGAAAGAGCTTTATCCCAAGAATATAGCTCGCCTCTCCTAGATCCTTCATATCGAAAGTACTAGCTAGCCAAACCTTGACCGTTGACAATGCCGCTACATCATTTCCAATGAGTAGAATGTCGTCAACGTAAAGCACAAGAAAAGCCACCACTTTCCCTTCACTCTTCTTGTATACACAAGGTTCATCCAGATTCTGTATGAAACCAAACGATTTGACCGCTTGGTCAAATCGTATGTTCCAACTTCTGGATGCCTGCTTAAGCCCATAAATGGACTTTTGCAACTTGCATACCAAGTTACCTTTCCGACCAGCTATGAACCCTTCTGGTTGTTGCATATAGATGTCCTCCTCAAGATTGCCATTCAAGAATGCAGTCTTGACGTCCATCTGCCAGATCTCAAAATCTAGGCATGCAGCAACGGATAAGAGTATTCTGATGGACTTGAGCATGGCCACCGGCAAGAAGGTTTCCTCATAGTCAATGCCCTCCCTCTGAGTATAACCTTTCGCAACAAGCCTTGCCTTAAAGGTCTCAACCTTTCCATCAGATCCTCTTTTCCTCTTGTAGACCCACTTACAGCCAATGGGTTTAATATTGGCTGGAAGTTCTACAAGATCCCAGACCTGATTAGAATCCATAGATTCCAATTCAGCCTTCATAGCTTTAACCCAATGAGCTGAATCAACATCAGCCATTGCCTCTTCGTATGTGGTAGGATCAGATTCAGATTCTATGGAGACAGCTTCAAAAACTTCTCCTAAGAACATGTATCTATCAGGCTGGCTGATAATCCTCCCACTACGACGAGGTACTGGTGCGGAAATAGGTGAAGAAGTGGTGTTTTCCTGATTTACATCGTTATTAACTACGGGTTGGACTGAGGGCTCTCCTTCTATCTCTCTAAGATCTATCCTTCCCTTAGGTTTATGGTTCATGATATAATCATCCTCCAAGAAAATAGCATTCGTACTGACGAACACCTTCTGTTCTCTTGGATCATAAAAATACCATCCATAAGTACCCTTTGGATACCCCACGAAGTAACATACTTCCGATCTAGAATCCAACTTGCTCATCTTTCCTTTTAGCACATGTGCCGGACATCCCCATATCCGGAGATGTTGCAAAGAAGGCTTGCGCCCAATCCACATCTCTCGTGGTGTCCTGGGAACAGATTTGCTTGGTACTAGATTTAGTATGTAAGCAGCGGTTTCCAAAGCATAACCCCAAAGAAATAAAGGTAACTCAGAATAACTCATCATTGACCTAGTCATGTCTAAAAGAGTCCGATTCCTTCTCTCCGCTACACCATTTTGCTGAGGCGTGCCAGGTGCAGTCAACTGTGACAGAATCCCATTCTGTACGAGGTGATCAATAAATTCATTAGAGAGGTACTCGCCACCTCGATCAGATCGAATGGCCTTGATATGTGTGCCCAATTGCTTCTCCACTTCAGCCCTAAACTCTTTGAACTTTTCAAAGGCTTCAGACTTGTGCTGCATTAGGTACACATATCCATACCTAGAGTGGTCATCAGTAAATGTTATGAAATACTCATAACCACCCCTTGCTCTAATATTTATTGGTCCACACACATCAGTATGAACTAATTCCAACAATGCATTGGTTCTATTGCCCTTTGCAGGAAAGGGCCTTTTGGTCATCTTACCCTCTAAACAAGACTCGCAGACTTCTATTGGTTCGAGAACCAAATCGCCTAAGACCCCTTCTTTGACTAGTCTGCCAATCCTATTTAGATTGATATGACCAAGCCTCATATGCCAAAGCTTTGTTGGATTAGTGGAAGGTCTCTTTCTTTTAGATGGTACAGTTACCACTGAGTTATTAAGTTCCATACAAGAATCTTTAGAAATATTGGGAGTAATCACATACAAACCATTTGATTTAACACCAGAACATATAAAAGAACTATTTCTTTTAATCACAACTTCAGTTCCAAAATGAAAAGAATAACCATTATTCGATAAATTAGAAACTGAAATTAAATTACGTCTCATTGAAGGGACGTAAAGTACATCTGATAAAATCAAAACTTTATTGTCTAGAAATTCTAAAACTACGACTCCTATAGCAACCGCAGAAACGGTTGCGCTAGAACCTAGAGTAAGTACGATTTCCCCATCACTGCACTTCCTGGTTGATCTGAACCCCTGCAATGAATTACAGATATGGTTAGTCGCACCAGAATCAATGCACCAAGTGTTTGAAGTATCCGTTATAAAACTTACTTCAATCACATGTGATTCAATCATACCTTGAACTCTTGTAGCTAAGAATTCTGGACAGTTCCTCTTCCAGTGGCCCTTCTCTCCGCATTGGAAACACTTTCCTTTGCCTTGGCCACCCACCTTCCCTTTGCCCTTACCTTTTCCCTTAGATTTTGCAATCTTAGGGACTGGTCCAACACTTGAACCACCAGTGCTAGCCTTCTTCTTCCCTTTCTTTCCTTTCGGCATAGATCGGGAAGAGGAAGCGCTTTTCTCAACGTTTAAAACGCTGCCCCCAGGTTTGATCACCCCTTCCGCTGCCAATAAAGAGCTCATCAATTCGCTCATTGAAAAATCCATTTTATTCATATTATAATTCAGTTTGAATTGAGCGAATGATGGCGACAGCGTATTGAGGATCATATCAACTTGGGTCTGTGCATCGATGTTGGCACCTAGGGTCTCCAGCTCGTTTAAATAACCAATCATTTTCAAAACATGTTCTTTGACTGGAGTCCCTTCCGACATCTTAGCACTCATTATCTTCTGCATAGCTACCTGTCTGGCAGGCCTGCCATGCTCCCCAAACATCTTTTTAAGGGATTCGATAATGTCACTGGCGGAATTGTTCGACTGGTATTGGTGTTGTAACACATTAGCCATAGAAGCCAATATGTAACAACGAGCCATCCCATTCGACTTTTTCCATTTATCGAACTCGCGTCTAGCAGCAGCCGAAGCATTTGCAGTGGGTTCTTCGGGGCATGGGGTGGTGAGGACATATATGTGATCCTCCGCAGTTAACACGATGTCAAGATTACGTTTCCATTCAGTGTAGTTGTTTCCAGTTAACTTGTTTTGAGTGAGTATGGTGGCAAGTGGACTAAATGCAGATCCAGACATTATGATTTACTGAAAAAATCAAAACAAAATAAATATGGATATCAGAATTTGACAGTTTGAAATAAAAGAATCCTTTTAAAACTCTTATTTTAAAACTAAGTCGCCGGAATATCGAAACGAAAGAATAAAGCCTCCGTGTGGTGGTCAATGTTCGATCTTTCAATTTATCATAACTTATCCGCTATGCAACTCTTGCAAAACAAGTTATGACTTCCGAACCTATTTGATCTCTAAGTTTCTGAATAATGCCCCGTGTGGGATCCCTTATCCATAGCTTAGCTAGTGTGTACCATTAACTAGGATCCAATCACAACCGTCTCAAGTAGCGCCTCCGTATGGTGGTCACCCTCTAACACGTCTGATTGATCCTTATCAAAAGAAGTTCACATCTAGTAACCAATGAGTAATGCATCCTCCGTATGGAATGATCACCCCTGGCGAGGTGACACAGAATGCATCACTCATCTTACAGTGAACCGTTAATGGAAGATCGTGGGTGTAATTAATAAGACCCTCTCCCACTAGATTTAGTAAAAAAGGATTTTGCTTTTTGAGAAAATCTGTTTCTACACACTTCCCATAAACATCTAATGTTTACTAATGTGTTGAAAACGGTTTTTGAATTTTATTTTAGAAAACTTGTTTTGCGTGCATGCAACAATGTATTGTACGCCAATCACAAACAAAGTACATAAAACAAAAAACTAAAATGAAATAAAAGACATCCAAACGATGCCTCTATCTCCCATGGCTCTATCTCCATAGAACCTGCTTTTGGTTTGATCGCCTCCAGCTCCATCCACATGGACAACGGCTCCTTGCTCCATCTTCATGGATATTCTAATTCTATTACATTGAACCTATGCCTCTTTTGAAGCTTACAATTTATCTAGAAATAGAAATAGCAACAACAAAATAAAAGGCTAGGGAAACCGGTGCGACTTTCCTTTTCGTAGGATTGAAGTCGCAGCGCCCTTTACATATACCTTAAAACCAAACCAAACTTAAAATAACACACCAATCTAAAAACATTCAAACACAAAATTAAATGCTCTTGGCGCCATGGGAGATAGCGACTAATCTTTTGCTGCAAAAGGTTAGTTGAACACACATCCACGCATATATATAACAAAATATAACTATTGGAACCCTTAATTGATTCACACAGTATATAAACTCTTTACATACTGAATTAGAACTCAAAACAGCATCTAACTTCTCTGTCATAGTTCGATCGATCGAAGACCGTTCGATCGCTCGAACCTTCGATCGATTGAACACTGTTCAATCGCTTGAACATTCTATTTCACAGAATGATTAAAAATTTTGCAGAATACGTTAAAATTAAACTTTTAATTTCAAAATACTTTTAAAACTGTGAAACAGAAAACCTGACAAAGAGTCTGTGTCGATCGATCGAACTCTATTCGATCGCTCGAACAACAGAAGGTTTCGATCGATCGAAACCTGTTCGATCGCTCGAGTACAGAGCGTTCGATCGATCGAGACTACTTCGATCGATCGAACCCATCTTGCATCCAATGCAATCACAGATTTGTATACTGCTGTGATAACACTGCAGAAACAGATCTGTGACGATGCAGTTTCGAAAGCAGTTCTAAAATCAACATGCAAATCAAAATAGTGTTCCAAAAAAATGCATCTATAGATCCAAACGAGCGTGGCTCTGATACCAATTGTTGGAAAAACAGGTTTAAATGGAAAGTTTAAACGCGCAGCGGAAAAATCAAGTTATGAAACTTTATTGGCATGCCCGGATCTACTACTCGTCAATTCTACATATGCGCACAAGAGGGGACACGAGTTATACCTTAGTGTCTTGAACCCAATTCTGATCTTCAACTTCCAGCAGCCTCCACTAGATGATCTTCACCCTTATGACTCCTGCGGATGCCTGCCAGAAAGACTAGGGTTGGTGGGAACCCTAATGGAGAGGATAGAGAAGGTTTTGTGACTCCAAAACAGTTTCTGCAGCTTCTGACGTTCAAAACGACGAACAACCTTTTCCAGAACGCAGCTGCCCTATTTATAGATTCCCAGAACCGACATAGACTTTGAGCGATCGAAGTGCCTTCGATCGATCGAACATTCGATCGATCGAACCATCTTCGATCGATCGAACCTTCAGACTTCAATCGATCGAGACATCTTCGATCGATCGAACCTGTCTGGACATCATCCTCAAGCATCTTTCCAAGCATCCTGGCGGAGCTAAGAGTGGGACCTCCTAGGCTCTTTATTGTTGGCTCAGACCAGTTTTTTAATCACCATGACCAAACTCTTTGATCAGCAAACTAACTAACTGGTCAGTTAAAGTTTACTCCACTATAAAACGATAACTGAACTCCAACGCAAAAGAACATATCCGAAGCGATAACTAGACTTGTATGTTGTACTAATGTCCCTCTACCGTCAGCATTCGTAATCATATTCAGGTAATCGGATAACTGTTACTGTCAACCTGAATCATGATTACTTCTTGTATTCCTTGAGTCCCATTCACCCTTCATGATTACCAAACATGTTGATAACTCTTATCAACAAGACTGCAGTACTCAGTAATCGACTTGGTGACATTCTCAAGGGAATGCTTACTCTGAAACAGAGGGTAGATTCTATCTTGACAATATATGTTCACAACCCTATGAATATGACATACCCAAGATACCCAGGTGTTGATCTTTTATAGACCTCACTGATTGGTAAGTCAAAGCAGCCATATCCACAGTCTGTGTTCATAATCGTCTCAAGATTAAGAACACGTACCTTATACAAGTTATGAGTTCCTATTGACTGTTGGACAGTCTTAAGCGTCAATAGGAAACTCAGGTCCGTCAATGCACTATAAGCACTAGCATATCAACTAAGAGCTACACTCTAGTGATTGAGATTAATCACTCCATCCAATGGTAGTTAATTATGCTACAGTGTAGACTTGATGAGGTATCCAGTCTCATCATCCACTGTGACACATTCTAAGTATTAAAGAATAGTAATTCGTATCTCACTTGTGTGCATCTCATACACACACGAATTACTTACTATAATACTTAAGGATTAACAATCATCTCATGAAAAGAACATACACAATAAAATGTAAAGCTGATATCCATATATTAAAATGTCAATGTCTCATACAGAAAGTAATGGTTTGAGGGCACAAACCCAACACTATCCTCATCTGCGATGAAGATTTCTTCTAGGTGCTTGCGAAGGTGTCTGACTTCCCCCAGCTCCGCCATCTCCGCCATCTCCACCGTCACTACCTTGGCCACTTTCATCAGCACCTCCTTGATAGCCGCCTCCTTAACCCAACTGAAACTCTTGAATTTGCCTTCTCAAAGCAGCAAGCTCAGCCTCATGAAAAGACAAAATAAAATGAAGAACAAGTGAACTGAATAGAAAAAAAAGAGAGAAAAAAAATATATATAAAAATGGTAATACCATAGCTCTGGCCTGAAGATCAGCATTGGCCCTTGTTTCATCAACCTGGAAAAGAGTTTGGATACAATTGTCAGCATAAGAATAAATTTGAATTGTGAAAAAGTAATAAGAAGGTTGTTTCCAAAAAGAGATTTACCCTCCATTTGCGTCCATGAATCCAATGCTGGACAGTGTGTGCTTACGATAGACCCTCTTCCGTATAGTCTCTAGGGACTGTATCGTATTGCAGAGGGATGGATGGGACATTATGAGTATAAGGGGTCTGCTGGTACATGCTCTCCTGACCCATATGGACCATGGGAATGTTCCAGTTCCACTGTAGAAGCGCTGGAGGGTCGGCAACCCTAGGAACAGGCTACAAATGAGAATTTGGATATTAATAAATATGGTCACAAATCTAAAATAAAAGAGAAAAAAAAACAAAACAAAAGAAAGAGAGAGAAAAGAGAAGCATAAATAAAAGAAATAAAAGTCTCTTACTCGGGTGACATCCATGAGAGGAAAATTATGCATGAGGGAATTTAATCTGAAGGCGGGATAACCATCTGGACCATCCAAGAAGTTTGCAATACCCTCCCTATCTAGAGCAGCCACTAAGTTGTCGTGATCCAAAGTCTCCGTACTCCTCATAGTCGCCGGGGGAGCTCTCGGCACGTAGGAGGATGGGGCGGCAAAGGATTGCCTGGTCACCCTCTCACCAAGGTACCACTCTCGACATGCCTCGTCTATCATCAGAATCCTCAACTTGGAGAAACCCACAACTGCCTGGATCACTTCACTAGCCTTGGAGGGAGCCGCCTCCCATGGATTCCACACCACATGAACCTCGCGTAAGTTAATGAGGAGGTTCCTATAGCCAACAAAATCGTGGGCCCCAACCTTCTGACCCGTCACTCCCTTTATCCATTTCAGGCCCTGAGGCATGATGGCAGCTTCGCTGTCTCTGGTACTGGGAGCCCTCATGCAAAGATACTCATGAGACCATATCTACAAAAGAAAAAGTTGAAAGAGTGAATTCAGTTTTCAAAATAAAATCAAAGGAGATGAATAGAATAAAAAAAATATAAAACAATGATGATGATTGAAATACAATAAAGTTTTACCTCCCAGGCTCTCTAGTACCCGCTAGTGGAGGGGGAGTGATCGGCGACGAATAGTTGCCGTTTATAGTCCTAAAAATACGCTTTGTTAGCCCATTTCATGTAATTATTAAGTGATTTTTAATAGGTATTCTATATTTTGTAGATTTTGGAGCTTTAACATGAAAATGCACAAAAATCCAATGATTAGTGGCTTTGGAAGTCATTCTGGGCTTAAAAGATGGTTCCGGTGAAGGAAGAATGTTGTAACAGCCTCGGAAAATTGCATTTTTGACAAGTAATACTTCAGATTTGAGAAATTTCTCCAGAGATATAAAATGTAGATCTTCGAGTTACGGACGCGTGGCCACAAACGGTGAGTCAATCCGAGGTCCGAGTCAAAAGTTATCGCAATTCTACGAAAGTGGTGCAGAGCAGCGAAAAATCTGAGAAAATTCTGGAAAATGCCCAGGTCGCTGGAGCGACCCGCGCGCGCGACCCGCTCGCGCGACCCGCGCGAGCGACCCTTTGAAAAAGTCAAACTTGTGTATTTTGAAGCCCTGAAGAGCCCTGTGCGATCCGAATTGGTTAAATACGTCCAGAAACGTAAAAACAGCAGTTTCAGCGCGATTTGACTTAGGAAAGCTTCCTAAATCCTTCCAAACTCTATACAAATCCTATTCTAAATCAACTTTAGATATACAAATCATTACACACTATTATACACATCAATATACAGCCATAATATAGATTATTTTCAGCAATTGAAGAGAGAAAAGCAAGGAGAAGAAGAAGAAGATCAAGGATTCCCATGGCCTCCTCCATCAACCTCTTGCTATATACTACTTCCATGGACGGCTAGATCATAGATCTAGGGTTTCAATGAAACCCTAGCCAAGTAATAGGGTTTTATTTATGTTTTTATTTTAGATTTATTATGTATGGATGATGATTACATGTTTAGAGGATTTTTTATAATAAAATCGTACTTCTATTGATTAAATCATTACTTTCAAAGTTTATTCTTGTCTTAGATCTATTTTGACTGTGATGTGCTCAATGATCTATACTTGCTGTGCTTGTTTAGATTATTTACATGTAATGGTGCTTTATTGAATTGTGCTATCAAGTATCCGAATAGTCCATGCCTAGATTAGATGGATTATACCACAATCCTAGTTTAGTGTGGGATAATTCGTGCTAACCGAAGATGGATTATGTTGGTGCTTGAACCATAGTTATTTTCTTGACGGAGGAATTGGGCTTGTAGCTACAATTCTCCATTATCATCCAACTTAATAATCTAATTGAATGCATAAATATTCCTATTATGAAGCTAGTGGTGGATTTGCAATCCTAGGTTCCTTTAAACATATTTAGAAAAATACTTTTAAATCGCTTTCATAATTTTGATTTATTTTATTGTTCTTAGTTTAATTAAATTCAAAATCAAAATCTCGTTCTCATAATTAATTAGACTTAGGTTTTAAAATTAAAAGTCGTAGTAATTCAATCTCTGTGGGTTCGACCTTTACTTCCACACTACAAATCTTTAGAAAAGTAAAGTATACTTTTATATCTTGATATTGACAACATCAATTTTTGGCGCCGTTGCCGGGGATTGCATTACTACCTTTAATTTTACAATCTTAGTTTAGTTAATTCGTAAATATTAGATTAGTTTTTATTCTTCTTATTTTCCGTTTTTGTTTTAAATTACTAACTTGTTCTTTTATTTTATAGGTTTTCGAGTCATCAAATTCCAACGTTTCCGAGTGGAGTAGCTAATTACATCAAAGGAGCTTACGCAAATAAAATAAATAAAAATTAAGTAAATTGCTCGCTTTAACTTCGCATCTAATCACTGTAAGTCAGGGCGCTGAGACGCAATTACTTGCATTAGTTTAGGGTGAATTGCACTGCATTAGCTAGAAAACCCGGGGCGCTGGGCTTGACGCGGTCATTGCATTACAGGATAATATTCATGCATCATAGTAGTACTGTGTGCTTGCTTGTCGTCTTATTTGCGTGATTGCTATTTGTTTCTTTTGTTTAGTCAGTCTTTGTTTTTAGTTTCTTTTTCTTTATTTTAGTTTATGTTAGGTACACGTTCAAATAAACTAGAATTAAAATCTTTCGATCTTGAACTTGAACGTACCTTAAGAACTAGTAAGTCCACAACCCAAGCTTCTAGAGCTGGGTTGCAAGACGACGAATCAACTCCGATTCCGTCGTCGTTGTTTGAGGCCGAAATTCAAAGTACCCGTGAACGGTTAAGGAAAACTCGAACTTTTAAAATCGAACCGATTAAAATAGCTGACGGTGGAAATAACAATAACAATCAAAACGACGGTGCTAATATGAATAATCTTAATATACCGCCACCTCCTCCACTTATAAATTATTTTATTCCTACTACTTACACGCCACAAGCCGGTATCGAATTACCTGAGGCGACAGCATCTCACTTTGAGATAAAGTCGTCTACGATCTCGCTACTACCATCTTTCCATGGCCGTTTAAATGAAGATCCATATAAACACTTAGGAGATTTTCAAGATATATGTTCTACTTTGAAAATCCAAAACTTAACTGATGATGAATTAAAGTTGCGGCTCTTTCCATTCTCTTTAAAAGATAAAGCTAAGTATTGGCTTCAATCACTTGAACCAAACACAATTAAAACATGGGAAGCCTTACACACCGCATTTTTACAAAAGTTTTTCCCTATTATGCGTACAAATCAGATAAGGAAATCCATAACAAACTTTGTAATGCAAGATGGGAAAACACTTTATGATACTTGGGAGAAATTCAAAGAATTATTACGCTCTTGCCCACATCATCAGGTTCCTAAGTGGCAACTTGTTCAGGTCTTCTACGAGGGGCTTATTCCCTCTATTAGGAATACCGTCGATGCCGTTTGTGCGGGAACTTTCCTACACAAAAGCGCCGACGAGGCTTGGAAGATTTTTGAAACACTAAGCGAGAATTCGATGCATCAGGCTGTGTCGGTACGTTTAGAGGGATATCATCTTCAACCTAAGCGAGAGGTGACAGTTGAGTCAAGTCAATCAATTCAAATACAAGAATTAAATAGAAAACTTGACCGACTTATGCAAATGAACAAAACGTCCAATCCACCCTCTTTAGAAGTATGTGCATACCCCCAAACTTGACCGACTTTTAACAATGAACCAAACGACAGCCCCACCCGCTCGTGAAATTTGTGCATTATGTTCTGATCCTTCACATTCGATACTTTCATGTCCATCGGCAAGTCAATTTCCGGAATTCGTGGAGCAACACATTAATTCTATTCAACAATACCCACGAACTAATTATAATGCAACTACTAATAATCCGGATGCGCCATGGAGAAACCACCCTAACTTCTCGTGGAAAAATAATAATAATAACCCTAATGAGGCGACTAATTTTTCTAATGCATATCGACCTCAGTTTCAACCTAATCAATACCAACAACGTCTTCCTAATTCGAATCCTTCAAGGGGTAATATTTTTGAGGAAAAGGTGTTGGCGTCCTTTAAGACTATTGAAACGCAAGTACAGGCACAAGCACAAATAGTGCACTCTCATACACAATCCATTGCGAAGCTTGAATCCCAAATGGGACAACTAGCTACTGTAGTGAGTCGTAGAAACGAGGGGACGTTGCCTAGTCAAACAATCCAAAACCCTAAGGGACAATATGAGGTTAAGGGGTCGAATGAACAAGTAAACGCTGTCTCAACTAGGTTGACTACACGAGAAGAGGAGGTAATGGAAATTCCGAATGAGAGTGTGAAAGATATGAATATCAACTCTAATAAAGAGAGGGGTGAGGACGTGAATCAAAATAGAAAAGACAATGAACCGGTCCCAACTAATCATATTCCGAGAATGCCATATCCACCTAATGTTGAGGAACCGTCTAATGTTACAAATAAAAAGTCGAAGGTTGAAGATATACTCGAGGTGTTTAAACAAGTCAAAATAAATATTCCTTTCCTCGATGCTATAAAACAAATTCCCGCTTATGCTAAATGTCTTAAAGACCTATGCACACAAAAACGCAAAATACGCAGTCATACTCCTAAAAAGGTCTTCCTCACGGAAAAAGTAAGTTCTATTTTTCAACACTCACCTCCAAAGTATAAGGATCCTGGTACGCCTACGATTTCATGTGTCATAGGTGACACTATCATCCATAGAGCTCTCCTTGACTTAGGAGCTAGTGTTAATCTCATACCTTATCACGTCTATAAACAATTAGGTTTAGGTAACCTTAAACCTACAGCCGCTACTATTCAATTAGCGGATCGTTCTATTAAAATACCTAGAGGAATCATCGAGGACGTTTTGGTTAAGGTTGATAAATGCTATTATCCTGTCGACTTCATGGTCCTTGACACTGAACCCGTGCTAGATGCTAGGAAACATACTCCTGTCATTTTAGGCCGTCCATTCTTAGCAACCGCTAACGCACGTGTCAACTGCCGGACGGGGGTAATGAAAGTGTCGTTTGGGAACATGAACTTAAAATTAAATGTTTTTAATGCTATGGATCAACCTCCTAAAGATGACGATTACCTATGTGAGGCGGAAGGTGAGGTAAGACGGAATATTGAGCCTAACAAAGCAATAAATGTGAGTAACGACAAAGATATAGCGGATGATGAGTGGATGAACCCTAATACCTCGGACCCTAATGCTGAATCTACTCAGAAGGTAAGAAATCGATTTGAACATACTGACAAACCGTCGATTGAATTAATTCGAAGCAACGTGATTTCTGCATATCACCGAGCTCTTCCTGATATCCTACAGGATACACAATCCGAGTTTCAGGCTCCATGAATCTTGAGCTAGAAAGGTCTAGCTGAAGACGTAAAAGTTAGCGCTTCTTGGGAGGCAACCCAAGCTTAATTTCGTATGTTTTCTTTGTTTTTGGTCGTTTTTGAGTCGTTTTTGTCAGTTTTGGAGTTTTTCTGGACATGTTTGGGGGTTGAAATTAATTTTTTTAATAGTATATACAAAATTTTAAACAAAAAAATGGAAAACACCATTCTCGCGCGCGCGGCCCGCTCGCGCGAGATGTCGCTCGCGCGGCCCGCTGGCGCGAGAATGTGCCTTAGTGTTTTTCTTTCGTTTTCTTTATATGAGATCTCAGGTTCTCTTCGCGCCTGGTTTTGCGGGCGCGAGGTACCTCGCTGGCGCGAAAATTAAAAAAAAAAATAAAAAAAAAAAATTTGGAAATTCGCGCGCGCGACGGCCGCTCGCGAGGACCGCTTGCGCGATTTTCCCTTTTCTTGGTATTTGTTTTTCTTTTCTGTATCCTTTCCCCATACCTGCTCAGGTAGTTTTTCCATTTCTGTTATTGTTTCTTAGGTACTTTTAAATCGAGTCTTTGATTGTTTTCATAATTCTGGTAATGTTTTATTTCCTTTTATAGCTTATTTTCGTGTTGTCTTCATAGTTTTGTTTCTTCTTATAGTTTATTTAGTTTAGCTTAGTTATAATTCTTTTAGCTGTTTTTATTATTTTGTCTGTTTAATTTTATTGTGTTAAGAAGTAACAGGTACATTGAATTTTATTGCCATATTCCTTTGTGTTCACCTGTTTGTCATTGCCGAGATTGAGGTACTATCGTTCCTTCCTTATGTACTCTCCTTTCTTTCGTTTTATTGTTTCATTGGGGACAATGAAAGGTTTAGGTTTGGGGGTATGCACACATGCACATTATTTTATGCAAAATTTTAAAATTTTTCAATAAGTGTGTTTAAATAAACGATGTTACTGACGTTTTTGCAATATCAATTTGATACTTTTTGATAGAGAACTTTGAATTGTTATAGAATGGTAAACAAGGGAAGATGTGATTAAACATTTGCTGAAGTTATGATGTAATGTTTTAAGTTATGTATTGTTTGAATCGTAGTTTTATATCATAAATCTGCACACAAACCTATACACTACACGTAGTTGCTTGAATACATGTCTGATGT
Source organism: Hydrangea macrophylla (assembly GCA_033977485.1). Taxonomy (NCBI): domain Eukaryota; kingdom Viridiplantae; phylum Streptophyta; class Magnoliopsida; order Cornales; family Hydrangeaceae; genus Hydrangea; species Hydrangea macrophylla. The sequence continues at coordinate 62,268,924 of CM066999.1, forward strand.
GAACTATAATATGATTCGGATTTCTAGATAACACAAGGTGGAGACTAGACCCGGTGAGTTTTTGAGCCTATCTTTTCTGTTTTGAGGGTTATAAATACATTGTGTTTGTCGAATTTCATTGAAATAGCGCATTAACTTGTTGTTTAGTCTCATTATTCTTGTTTTGGTTGATAATCAAGTTAAAATATTTGTTACCATGCTAAATAATCTTCCGTCGTAAATATTGAAGAACCATATAACCCTAGGAAATGATTTTAGGCCTTCTTTGTTTACCACCGATAAAAGATAAAATTTCCTTAGTTCCCCCTTTTGAGCCATTAAAATTCCATTTCTTTCTTAAATTACCATTATCCTTATTTTTGCTCCGATTTGGCCAACTTGGAGTTCATCACTAAAAGATTGATCAACTTTTAGTGGTGGTAAGGCAATGTGTCATTTGAGAAGAAGAAGAAAATAAGTTGATGTTGGGGTGGTTGCCTTATTATTTATTGAATATTCGTTTAAAAAGCAACGGGAAGGAAAAGAATAGAGAAAAAGAATAAAAAAAAAGAAAAAAAAAAGGAATAAGGTTGAAAAAAAAAGAGAGAGAAAAAAAAGGATTGAAAGAAGAAAAGAAAAGAAACAGAAGGAGGAAAGAAATTAAAAAAGAAATATGAAAAAGAAGAGAATGAAAAGATGAAAGTTGGTAGAAGAGACGAATGAAAGATATCGAACATGTCTTACAATGCCATTCTAAAACTACCTAACTAATCATTTCTATCCTTTTTCATTGCCTGAGCCACATTACAACCTTTGAAAAGTCCTATTTGATCCTAGGAAACATGGTTTGGATATGAAAACGATGGGAGGGGATTAAAACATGGTAATAATTAATTTTTCTTGATTGTTGGCATCCTATCCATGAGACTACTGTTCTTTCGTGTTATGCGTCTTTTTCGTGTCATATGGGAGCATTTCTCTTTTTGAAAACAATATTTCCTTTACTCACATATATTAGAAAAATTACACCTGTTTCTGAGTGTTTCATTTGAGAGTGTAATTGACATTGTGAGATTCGTAGTCAAGACATAGTTAGATGGTCATCCGAGTTATATTCCAAGTTAATGACATGCGCGTGTTCATTTGACTACCATATCACACACGTGCAATTTTATGAGAAACTCTATTGATTTATACGATGCATGTGCTTGGGATTGTTTTTCATGATTTAAGTGGACGTTTGATTCCGTTTCTTCTTGTTCGTTATTCTATTTCGAATCATTGTTTTATAATAAGGAGTATTGAATATTATGTTTTTCATTTTTAATAAAAGTTTTTGAATTTATAAGTTAATAAAGATGGTTGTGGGTGACTTGTTGACGAGAACCCTCACGAGACTTCACTCGTCCGACTAGGGACACCTAGGGGTTTAAAAGGCTTGTTGCATATGCTAAATGCAATCGCGTTGCCTGCGACAGTGAGTTAGGATTTTTAAGTATAGTAGTATTTAGTTTTATGTTTTTCTTTGCTCGAGGACTAGCAAAGAGTAGGTTTGGGGGTGTGATCGGCGACGAATAGTTGCCGTTTATAGTCCTAAAAATACGCTTTGTTAGCCCATTTCATGTAATTATTAAGTGATTTTTAATAGGTATTCTATATTTTGTAGATTTTGGAGCTTTAACATGAAAATGCACAAAAATCCAATGATTAGTGGCTTTGGAAGTCATTCTGGGCTTAAAAGATGGTTCCGGTGAAGGAAGAATGTTGTAACAGCCTCGGAAAATTGCGTTTTTGACAAGTAATACTTCAGATTTGAGAAATTTCTCCAGAGATATAAAATGTAGATCTTCGGGTTACGGACGCGTGGCCACAAACGGTGAGTCAATCCGAGGTCCGAGTCAAAAATTATCGCAATTCTACGAAAGTGGTGCAGAGCAGCGAAAAATCTGAGAAAATTCTGGAAAATGCCCAGGTCGCTGGAGCGACCCGCTCGCGCGACCCGCGCGAGCGACCCTTTGAAAAAGTCAAACTTGTGTATTTTAAAGCCCTGAAGAGCCCTGTGCGATCCGAATTGGTTAAATACGTCCAGAAACGTAAAAACAGCAGTTTTAGCGCGATTTGACTTAGGAAAGCTTCCTAAATCCTTCCAAACTCTATACAAATCCTATTCTAAATCAAATTTAGATATACAAATCATTACACACTATTATACACATCAATATACAGCCATAATATAGATTATTTTCAGCAATTGAAGAGAGAAAAGCAAGGAGAAGAAGAAGAAGATCAAGGATTCCCATGGCCTCCTCCATCAACCTCTTGCTATCTACTACTTCCATGGACGGCTAGATCATAGATCTAGGGTTTCAATGAAACCCTAGCCAAGTAATAGGGTTTTATTTATGTTTTTATTTTAGATTTATTATGTATGGATGATGATTACATGTTTAGAGGATTTTTTATAATAAAATCGTACTTCTATTGATTAAATCATTACTTTCAAAGTTTATTCTTGTCTTAGATCTATTTTGACTGTGATGTGCTCAATGATCTATACTTGCTGTGCTTGTTTAGATTATTTACATGTAATGGTGCTTTATTGAATTGTGCTATCAAGTATCCGAATAGTCCATGCCTAGATTAGATGGATTATACCACAACCCTAGTTTAGTGTGGGATAATTCGTGCTAACCGAAGATGGATTATGTTGGTGCTTGAACCATAGTTATTTTCTTGACGGAGGAATTGGGCTTGTAGCTACAATTCTCCATTATCATCCAACTTAATAATCTAATTGAATGCATAAATATTCCTATTATGAAGCTAGTGGTGGATTTGCAATCCTAGGTTCCTTTAAACATATTTAGAAAAATACTTTTAAATCGTTTTCATAATTTAGATTTATTTTATTGTTCTTAGTTTAATTAAATTCAAAATCAAAATCTCGTTCTCATAATTAATTAGACTTAGGTTTTAAAATTAAAAGTCGTAGTAATTCAATCTCTGTGGGTTCGACCTTTACTTCCACACTACAAATCTTTAGAAAAGTAAAGTATACTTTTATATCTTGATATTGACAACATCAGGGAGTTTCCCCTAGAGACCTCACTCATATGGTTGTAAAGAGTAGCCAGCTCTGTCCCTCCCTAGTTATATTGTGATATGCGGTCAATATCCACAAGGGAGGTTAAGCATCCGAGATTGATCTTGTCCCCCTTTATGCTCATCAGCGAGCAACCCAGCATATACATGATATAAGCCCTGGCCATCTGGTCATTAGTAAAAGCTTGACCTTTGAAAGTGGTCAGGAACCACTTTGCCGGGACAATGAACTCTCCGGGATGAGCCCTTAGAAGGTCAATGATTTCCTCGTGTCGTTCTAGGAGATCATCATAGCGAGCCACAGGGAGGCCACCAAAAGGAATGCCTGTGATCATAGCAAAGTCCAAAGGAGTCATTGTCATCTCCCCGAAAGGCATGTGGAATGTGTTTGTCGTGTCCCACCACCGTTCTGCCAGAGCCAGGATGTGGGTCATATCGTTCGAACTCTTCTCTAAAAGTAACGCAAAGAGCCTAAATCTAGCATTGTCGACTAGGGTTCTAACCTCGATAGAAAGCTCCTCATACCACCTCTGGCCGTGAACCAAGCTCCCATGGCCTTTGAGGATAAACTCCGGAGTCTGCAAGAAAGGGACAGAAGAAAAAACAAAAATAAGAGAAAGAAAGAAAATAAATGATTTTTTAGAATCTATGCAATCTAATTCCTTGAAGGAGAAAATAGATAATTCCCGGGTCTAACCGACTCGATTCTTTGAAAAAGAAAGAAAATAAATGATTCTAGAATCAAAGCAATTCAATTCTTTGAAAAAGAAAATAGGCGATGGTTTCAGAGTCTAAGCGACTCCAATCAATTCTTTGAAAACAAAATAATAAGTGATGATTTTAGAATCTAAGCGACTCAATCTTTTAGCATGCTACCTAATTTAACTATGGAGTGTAAGGCGTGAAGCGTCTCAATCGATCAGATGATTTTTAAGAGATTATAGAGTGTAAGGCGTGAAGCGACTTAATCTTTCAGCGTACTACCTGATTTGACTATGGAGTGTAAGGCGTGAAGTGTCTTAGTCGATCAGATGATTTTTAGGAGATCATGGAGTATAAGTCATGAAGCGACTCAATCTTTTAGCATGCTACCTAATTTGACTATGGAGTGTAAGGTGTGAAGCGTCTCAGTTAATCAGATGATTCCTCAAAACACATGTTCCCAAGAATAAAACTATAACATAACCGGAGAATTTGAAGCATAAGGCACATTTCTAATAATAGGAAAAGCAACATGACTCCGGATCATCACGTCTAGGAGCATGGGACATAAAACTGTTGAGCATATGCATCACGATAAGATAGGAGCATCCATCTGTGCAGTTATTTGCGTTTATATGGTGTCCTTTGCCCGAACTACGTCCTGATCTGATTCCCGATGGGATATGTAGGCAGCTCACCATTGAGCACGACCAGTATTTGGCTATCTGTGCACTCATTTTTTGCAACGCACCTTTTGTTTTTACCTAGATTTGACAATTTGGTCAAAGGCTTCTCTTTCACACGGCTTCGATATTCGCTTGTGATACGCATTACTTTACAAGCTCTGCTGAAGAGGGGCAAATTGCAGACACCTCAATTTTGACCAAACGTCAAATCCAGGGATTGGTTACCTCTAAGGACCGATGATGACGATCACTGGAGAATTCGGAGATTTTCCAGGAAATTTAGACTCGTCAAAGATTCTTCAAATAAAAAATAAGAGAAAGAGAAATTGGGTATTCGAGAGAAAATCGAATGTTGAAGAACGTATGAAAAAATCAGTCTGGGGATTCATCCTGAGAAATAAGATATGAAAGAAAGTTTTGAAAAGAAAATGGAAAGAAGAAAATAAAAAAGAATTTTGAAAAAAAGGAGTTTTAGAAAAGAAAAAGAAAAGGAAAAGAGAAAAAAAATACTAAGATATATACTATGAATGTATTCATAAAGAAATATATTACAAATATAAGTATATTAATGTATGTTTTACTAATAATTAGGTTTATGTCAAGACTTATTTTGAAAATTTGAAAGAAGGCAAGAATTCTGTTAGCCGCAGCACGCGGCGAAGCCCGCGGCACTCACTGAGTGCCGCGCCGGCATTCAGTGAGTGCCGCAGGCAAGGAATCAAGTGTCGCGCACTGTAACAATATGTTTTTCTCATATGTTCTAAAAGAAAACTTTGCACATGGGTTTTCACCCGAATTTCCCCATTTAACCTTATGATATTGGTCTATATAAACAAACCTTCATCTCCATTATTGGGACTTTCACTTGACTTTTGAATCAAATTGAGATATACAAGAGTTATATATATAATAGAGAGAATTAAGAGAGGAGAATAGAGTTTTCTTGAAGAATTTGAAGAATTGGAAAAGAATTTGAAGATTTTTGGAAGAGCTTCACAAGAGATAGAAGAAATCCTTGAGGTCATAGAGGTAACCTCTCAATCCTTGGTAGAAGTAGGCAAATTCAATCACAAATTCATAGTCCTAGGATCTTTTACACATTTTCAAAACCTCTCTTCCCACCTCATTTCATCACACACCACATAGAATTTGTGATTGGATCTCATGGTAGTTCAATAGCTTGGATCTAAACAAGCCTTGGGTTTATAAAATATGAGTTGGTTTTGAAAAATGGGCTCTTTTGTTGAAATTTCTTAAGAGAACTTTGATTTTAAACTTCTATTTTCCTTTTGACTCATAAGATTTTATGTATTCCTTTGAGTCATTTTGAGTTCAATTCCTTAGTTCCCTATGATCTTATGATTCATATGGAGATTAAGGTAAATCATAGTCATATCTACATAGTTGTTGAGATTCAAGTCTTAATGCATGACTTGGACCTTTTTACTAAGAATCTTATAGAATTCATATTATATTCCCTAGAGATTTGAGTGGATTTAAGTCTCATTTAGACTCCAAGGACCACTAATTTGAGAGGGGAGTAGGATTTCATGACTCTATATTCCTCAAGGACCATATGTTTGGGAGATGAATTTTATGAAGACTTTCATAGTTTACATTCAAAATGCATAAAAATAAGTAGGACCTTAGAATTCTCTTACTAGGTCTCCAATTATGAGATCTATGATAGAAATTCATTAAGGCTAAATCCATGGATTTTTCCATATTTCATTACCTATTCTAATAATCATAACCATACTTGATCCTAGTCCTCTCTAGAACCATGGATCAAGTTGGTTTCAAAATATGAACACTAATCTAACAATGGTGCAGTAATACCCTAAACCCACTATGATCAAATATTTTTCATTAAATCATGGTCCATTGGAATGGGATGAGAACAATTAGAGGATGTTCATAACTCACTTAAGTGCCTCTGTGATTTTTTTCTTGAGGAAATTCCATGTTTAAGATGGTTTGGCCTTATGATCTCAAAGCAAGTAACTCTCTGTCCAAAGTTTCAGAACAGTAACTCCGTTTTAAAATTAATAAATCAGAACCTTAACCAAACTTCCTTGGCCTCTAATGAATTTTTCTAAGTATCTTAATGTGTTAGGAAGGTACCCTAAAAAGATCTAAGTGTTTCTCATTTGTTTACTATTTTTAGAAAATCGTACAAGATCTCTGGACAGAGAGTTGCAGATTCCTTAGTGATGTCTAGTGTTTTCCTTATTCCTAGAGATCTAACCGTTCAATCTTCAATTTTCTTCTTGGGTTAGAAACTAGACTCACAGAGGCATATCATATCCAAAAATCATTAATATCCAACAGTTGGAAGCATGGTTTTTCTACCTTTTAAAATCTGGTCTGCTCTCTGCAATTCATGAGAAACAGTCACTATTTTTGTCTAATCTCATTGATCTTAACTTAAATGGTTTCCAAAGTGCTTTGGGACTCAAATCATGTTTGGAATAATGATAATTAAGTCTAAATCCAGAGACTAAGTGATCCAAATTAGTGAAGAGTTCATAGTTCGTCCTCATTCGTGTTTACATCCATGCATTCATCCATGTATAATGATGCTTATAGTTAGAATTTAATTCTAGTTTGATTTGTCCCTAATTGAACCTAGTTGTGAATTCCTTATAATCATGTTGGGATTATACTACCTCTACATGGACATTGCATTGGCTCCTAGTTGAGACTTGCATATATATAGAGATGATATGTTTTCAACTAATTAGAAGGAATCCATAAATAGGTCAATCATTTCCATGCTTGATAGATTTAAGCTAGAAGTCTAAGATTGATTATTTGATGCCATGTTTTGTTTAAAATATGTGGACTAACCCTTTGTTTTGTAGCACTTTTGAGGTACATTTTCTCAACCTTTTCTCTAGTTTATTTTGCTTTATTGATTTTTATTGATTTTTGACTCCATTCGCGACACATTAGCCTAGGTTCTTGCCTTATGTGTTTATATGCGTTAGAGACCTTTTCTTAGGTTTTATCTTTATTTGTGTGCATTGCACGTTTAAATTCACAGCTAGATCCCGGGTAAGTTTCCTAGTTCCCTATTTGCACATCATCTTGCTTGTTACTTGAATTACGTGGTTTATGAATGATATTTTATCATTAGCAATCTTACACCCTTTTCAATATGCTTTTGTTATATGTATTAGTTGAGGGCATGCTCAGATTAATAATTCAATTAAAAAGGATGTTGAGTAAAGGCCTATCACGAGATAGGATGAAAGGGGGTGTTTTAGTCCGCCGGGCTCTTTCCCCTTTCATTCCATAATCCCTGGACCCAGTTTATCTTTGGTTTCGTAAAAGATCGATTTCCTTTTAAAATGGTTTCTTAATTTTCCTTTTAAAAATTAAGTGTCGACTCTTTAAAATTGAAAATTATTTTAAAATTAAAAAAAAAGTGGGCCCAAATGCCGATATCCACAATGGGTAGACAGAGTGAACGAACCAAGTAATGGGAGATATGCTCTGAGCTTGTGTGCTAGACTTCTAAAGCTCGTGGGAGACTCATTTGCAGTTGATAGTCTACAACAATAGCTATCATTCAAGTATAGGAATGAAACCTTTCAAAGCGTTGTATTGATGACCTTGCAGATCACCGTTGTATTGGGAAGAAGTTGGAGATGGTAAGCTTTTAGGCCCAAATTTGGTGCGGGAAAGCAATGAAATGATTGTAATTGTCAGAGAGTAGATGAAGGCAACACAAGATCGACACAAGAGCTATGCGGACTCGCACTGCACAGACAAGGAATTTAGTGTGGGAGAGCATGTCTTTTTCAAAGTATTTCAAATCCGAGGAGTGGTGAGGTTTCAATAAAAGAGGGAAGTTGTCACCTCGCTACATTGGACCGTTTTAGATCTTGGAGGGCATAAACAAAGTCGCCTATAGACTACCATTGCCACTGAAGATGTTGGGAGTCCATAACGTCTTTCTCATCAGTATGTTGAAGGAGTTTCACTAGGGTGCTATGCCACATGTAATAGATTTTAGAGATATAAAAGTGAATGACAATGCATCGTATCAAGAGAGACCGATGCAGATTTTGGACAGAGAGATCAAGAAGCTGAGGAACACAGAGATTCTGTTGGTGAAAGTTTTGTGGAATCACCACAATGTAGAAAAAACTTCATGGGAGTTGGAATTTGAGATGCGTGTTAAGTATCCGGAGTTGTTTGACATAAGTTAGCTCAGATTTTGGGGACGAAATCCTTTTACAGGTGGTGAAGAGGTGTAATACCCGTAATTTATTATCTGTAATATAATTTTAGGATATATGTTATTAAGATTTTCTATATATGTAATGAGATTTTGAGCATGCTTGATATTCATAGTATAATAATGCATAACATATCCCAATCCTTTGATTCAAAACAAAACAAAACTTCTTTGTTTTTATAAACCTGAGTGCTCGAGCAAGCACGAGTGCTCGAGGCGTGAGCTCTCGAGCTAAAAAGATGTGAAATGTCTATTTTTTCCTTGAGCTTTGAAAAGTCTATAAATTCTAGGGCTTTCTCTAGCATTTTTACGTTTACATAATCTATAAACAGAGAGCTATAGAGAGAGATCTTGAGAAAATTCTTCACACACACACATTCTTCTAAGCTTGTGATCATCTTGGTTGTTGCATATTTGGTGTCCTCTCAAGTTCTTGAAGCTATGGGTACTAAACCTTGAAGAATCCCTCAAGTATTCGAAGTCCTAAGCTCAAAATCTTCATCATCTTCCTTTTTTCTCAACATAGATTCCATCATCCATTTGATTTTAACATAGTGAGTATTACAACGCATATACAATGTATATATATATATATGCATGTATATAATCTATAAATTTGATTACATGTGATTAATTGAACAAGATTTAGTCAAGATCATCATAACCTTCATCTACTCCTTAAGATTTCATAAATTTCATAATCCATTGGGTTTTGATCACTTTATGAGTGCTATCATTCATATATGATGTATATATGTACATGTATAATCTATTCTTATTTTGTAAAGTTGCATGTGTGCCTTGAGTAAAGATTTCAAAGATTTAAGTATCATAATCGTCGTCATATTACAAAATAAAGTCTACTGGGAATCTGCTAAACTTTGCTGGAGCACTCGAGCCCAGAGTGCTTGAGCCTAGCGGCCTTTGGACCATTTATTAGTTTATAAGTTAAAGTTATTATGGTCTATGCTATGTGTTGTACTCTAAGCTTTGGTAACTGAACATGAGATTGTATACGATATGTATAAATTAGCATGTCAATTCTGTAGTTATACTATATGCTTGCTTAGTAGTACCATATTTAAGGGAACGATCAATTCATTCTTCATATGTTGATTCATATAACTTGTAATTTTATATTTCTGTGGATTATTGTTATGATCAGTTTGTTATGTTAAATGTGTCGGGTCGAATCATTAATACTGTGATGAAGGTTAATATGGGGATAATGTACTTAAATGAATAAGTGTATTGACAGATGTGTGAAGCATGTTCGTGTTGCATGGTTTGTGTTGCATGGTTGTGTTGGATAACCTCATCGATTGTTCTGTGTGCGGTTGCATATGGTTGTATGACCTCTTTGGTCTTATTGTCAGTATGTTGTGGTGGTTCTGTCATGTTCAGTGTGTTGTTGAGTTAGGGCCAATTATGGGCTAGGCGATTGAGTTAGGGCCGAATTGGGCTAGGAGTTGTGTTGTGGCCAAATTAGGCTTATGTTTGTGTTATATCTGATGGAAGCTAGTACCATTGGTTTGATGTTGTCGTGGTTGTGGGAAGATGCTAGTATTGCCAGTGTTGTGGTCGTGTGTGACAGAAGCTAGTACTGTCAAGTTGTGAGTTGTTGGCATGGTGGATTCATGCGTGTTGTGTTGAGCAGCTTAGGGATGTTGAAACGACGAAATCAGATATTTGGATGCAGCTGCCCTATTTATAGATTCCCAGAACTGACCTTACTTTCAATCGGTCGAAGTCACATCGAAGTGACTTTGATCGATCGAACTTTTGATCAATTGAAGAGCGTTCGATCGATCGAACCTGTCTAGACTTCAATCGATCAAATCTCTTTCAATCGATCGAACCTGTCTTGACATCATCCTCATATGCCTTTCCAAGCATCCTAGCAAAGTTAAGAGTGGGACCTCCTAGGTTCTTTATTGTTGGCTCAAACCAATTGTTAATTCCCATGACCAAACTCTTTGATCAGCAAATTAACCAACTAGTCCGTTAACGTTTACTCCATTATAAAATGATAACTACACTCCAACGCAAAAGAACAAATCCGAAGTGATATCTAGACTTGTATGTTGTACTAATGTCCCTCTATCGTCAGCATTCATAATCATATTCAGGTAGTCGGATAACTATACTGTCAACCTGAATAATGATTACATCTTCCATTCATTGAGTCCCATTCACCTATTATGATTACCAAACATTTTGATAACTACTTATCAACAAGACTACAGTTCTCAGTAATCAACTCGGTGACATTCTCAAGGGAATTCTTACTCTTTATTAGAGGGTAGATTCTATCTTGACAATATATGTTCACAACCCTATGAACATGACATACCCAAGATACCCAGGTGTTGATCTTTTATAGACCTCACTAATTGGTAAGTCAAAGCAGTCATATCCATAATCTGTGTTCATAATCGTCTCAAGATTGAAAACACGTACCTCATACAAGTTATGAGTTCCTATCGACTGTTGACAGTCTTAAGTGTCAATAGGGAAACTCAGGTTTATAAATGCACTATAAGCACTAGCATATTAACTAAGAGTTGTACTCTAGTGATTGAGATTAATCACTCCATCCAATGATAGTCTATCATGCAACAATGTACACCTAATGAGATATCTAGTCTCGTCATCCACTGTAACAAGTTTTAAGTATCAAAGAATAGTAATTCGTATATCACATGTATGTATTTCATACATACGCGAATTACTTACGATGATACTTAAGGAATCATCTCATGAAAGAAACATACATAGTAAAATGTAAAGCTAATATCCATATATTAAAATGTCAATGTCTCATACACAAAGTAATAGTTTGAGGGCACAAACCCAACAGTTTTACTATCATCCATATATAGTATTTATGCATTGTTGTATGGTAGGCTAAGAAACTTGAAACTACGGATGGGGAACGTGAACAGCTGCCACATACACGTTTGGATCATTTGATGAAAATAGTTGGAAACTTGGTACAAACAATAGCTGAACGGCTACATCTTGTACCTCTGGTTGAGGGAATACCAGTGGCTATACCTATACCCGAGGGTAGGGGTGGGCTATCCATGTCGGAACAATTTATGAGAAAGAAACCAATGGAGTTATATGGGAAATCTAACACAACGCTAGTGGAGCGTTGGGTAATGGACATGGAGAAGAGTTTTAGATCTCTTTCGATGTCTGATACACTGAAAATTGAGAATGTGAGTGATGTGCTGTAGACACCCCAATTTGTCGGATAACAGATTTAGGAGGCCACAAGCATGTCAAACCTCGATGATTAGAAAGATCGAATTTTCAGAGATTGTCTCTAACTCTCAAGAAGTCAAATGATAGTCAAAGTGCCCCTAAAAGCCCAAAACTCTTCAGATTGGCACAGAATCTCAGAAATCATTCGATGTCGTTCAAAATAAAAAGAAAAGTATTTTAAAAGAGAAATATTTGAAAATTGTCAGCTCCCAAAGACCCCCAAAAGTCCCAGAAGTTCCTCGAAAGTCCCTGTTGACCGATTTGACCAAGGTTTGACCAAGTTTGACCAAAATCATCCGAATTCGACCAGAAGTTCTAAGATCATCCTAGATCATGTGAAAAGTTTAAAAATATATTTTAAAAGAAAATCGAACGGAAATGTCAGTGTTCGGAGGCTCCCAGAACTTCCCGGAATTTCCTGGAAGTGCACTGTTTGACTGATTTGACTGCAAGTTTGACCAAAAGTCAAAGTCGCCTTTTCAAAAATTAAAATATTTTTATCAAATACTAGAGGTCAATATCTTTCCAATGGTATATCGCACATAATTTCGCGACTTAAATGGAATTTATTATGAATTTTTTAAGGTGAAAAAGGCAATTAAATCGGATTTTATCGCGAATACTGCAAAACTTTTCAAAGTGACCCAACTCCAAATTATTTGTTTTGGAAATTAGACCTCAATACCTTTCCAACGGTATATCACAATCTCAATTTGGATTTTGTATGAATTTTCTGTGAATTTCGGACAAAATAGGGCCATTTTGCGAATTCTGGGAGTTCTGGGGGCCAAAATGCAAATTCTGGTCAACGAGAGGATTGACTGCCGCGGCGGCACTGGCCCACTGCCGCGGTGGCAGTGCCCAAGTGCCGTGGCAGCACTCTGAGTGATTTTTCAATTTTTTGTTATTTTTAGTTAATTTTTTGGGTTTTAATTCAAATTTCCAACAAATAAAACGACATAGTTTTGATTATTCTGGGATTTTGGACCAATTAGAGACTTTTTAAAACCCAAATTACCTCCCCAACTTGACCTATAAATGAGACCCATTTGCTTCCATATGGGGAGGAGCTTGGAAGCCATTAGAGAGATATAGAGAGTTTGGAAGAAATAGAGAGAGAAACAAAGATTTTCTTCTTCAAATCCAAGTCAAATGTGAGTTTTTATTTAGCTTTCTCAAAACTAAACTGGTATTTACAAGATTTCAATTCATTTTCTTCATCTTCTTTGAGTTTCCAATGAGTTAGAGAGCAATCTACACCCACATACACACATATATGAGAGGTTGAATGCTTGTGGTTCCACCATTGAATATCATCTATTGATTGTTTATTTTCTTGCATATATACAATGTTCATCTCCTCTTTCCTCATTTCTTTTTTATTTTCTTTGTTTTACTTATAGTTCATCATCATATAAATGATGACATGAAGTTTGAGGTGAGTGAATCCTTATGGATAGTAGCTCTTGACCTCAAAAACATGCTTAATAGATGATTATAACTTCAATACCTCCAAGGTATCCTTGAAGTTATATTCAAAATAAAAATGAATCTCTCCAATAATATTGGGGGTTCTTGATGATGAGTTTGATGTTGATATTCCAAGAGGTCATAATCTCTATTTGATGTTGAAAATATACTTTCAAAACCTCTATTTCAAAATCCCTCTTTAACCCCCTCATTTTGATCTCAAGAAAGAAAAAAACTCTAGTTTTTCCCAAAATCTTCAAAACAGTGAGTCAAAACAGTGAGTAATCCGAGTTCAAAGATTTCTCTAGAACTCAATACTCAATGTATAGATGCAAGACCACTTGGAAAGTCTTCCTAACTCATTAAAGAATACCCATGATTTTTGGTTTGACTTAGAAATACTTGGAAGGGTTCCATTTTGACCCAAACATTCACTCCAGATATTCTGCATTTACTGTCACTGCAGCTAGGCTGACTTTCAACTTCTTTTACAGAAAACTTTTCCCAAACCAATGGTCCCAAATTATTTTTCCCTTGAACTTCAATGTCTTAGGGAACATTATGTATAATATGGGCCTCTAGATCTTTTGTTTTCATTTTCTAAGATTTTCCAAAATTTCAGTCCATAGTACGGACTCTATTTCTGAGTAGTCTCTATTGTTTACATGATTTCTCTCAACCTGTGATAGTTATTAAAGATTGTCTTTTTGAATTGTGTGCTAGACACAATAAGAATGATCTCCATAAAAAAATCATGCATTGAAAACATTTCTAACCCTACTTTTCATTTTCCACAAAATCAAGTCACTGTTCTGTCCACTATTCACAGCAAGTATACTTTTACTTCCATCCATTGATTTGATGCTTATATGCACTTCAAATTTGTTCATATCTTAAGAAGTAGTCCATACTACATTTGTACATATCCCATGATGATTTTATTCATTCATACATACACATTCTAGACTTCTAAGTCATTCTAGGAATCCATGAACACAAAACACATTACAACTTTGGCACATTTTAGATACATACATTGCATCCATGAAAAGATTTGAGGTTTTCGTGACTCCTAATCTAAGAAGATTATAAGGAATGAATTTAATCACATGTTCATACTTCCCCCTCGATCTAATCTTCCTTTCTCATCCTTCCCGGGGATTGAGAGGTCTTCTTTTCTCAAAGATTAGCATGCATCATTCTAGTTTGCTAAGCATACTTTGATCCTTTTTGATTTTTTTGTTTTAAGAACAATTCATGTCCCCTTTAGATCAAGGAAACCTAATTACTTGATATGTGATTAGACGATTTTTCCTAAGTTTATTTGTGTGATCTTTCACTTTGCATTGTGTGATACTTGGCTTAAATCTTATGAATGATATTTTATCTTTAGATCTTCCATTTCAAATTTTCTTATGTGATGTAATATACTATCATAGTATTAATTGTCGAACCATACATAGTATAAGATGAATATTTGGATGCTAATTGAGGCCCGTCGAAAGACGGGGCGAGTTGAGGGTGTTTTAATCGCGACAAAGGCTCCTTCCTCTCTCGTACCAAAACCCCGAGCCAAGTTCTTTGGTTATGAAGGGCTGGTGCCCTTTATCTATTTGGGTGAGTCAAAATTAGGTTTCTTGGTTCCTTAAAGGCCAAGTGGCGACTTTGTATCTATTTTCAACAGACCTTTTCCTTTCTTTTCTTTGATCCAAATCAATTTCAAACAAAAACAAACAAGAGGTGGAATTCCGCGTGTCCACATGTGCTTAAGGGTGAAGCACAGAATTGGTGGGTGAATGTTTTGGAACAATGGGCACAGATAACTTGGGAAGGATCAAGGCAGAGTTCAATCGACGATTCTTTCTGAGAGCTACTCACAACGCAAAGAAGAGGCAATTTGATAATCCTCAACAAGGATATATGATAGTAATCGAGTACACATTGAAATATAATGCGTTATTCACGTTCGGAAAGGGTTCCATACCGATGGAGGAAGACATAGCAAGGAAAAATGGGTTTAAGAGAGAACATCCTCTTCAGTATGGAAATGTATGAACACCTAACCGTGGGAGGAGTACAACAAACGACGCTCGTGGCAGAGGGTGGAATGGAGAGGTCAAGACAGAACCATCAAGGAAAATGTAGTAGTGAGGGTGGTGACCAGTACAAGAGTGGATCATTCAAGAGGCCATTTGCATAAGGCTCTGGTTCTAGTTTGAGCAAACCTAGGAGGTCGGCAAGTAATATACAATTGTGTCCACTTTGTAATAGACCACACACAGGCCGATGTTTTATGACCAACCTCGAGAACAAAATTGAAGGAATGAGCAGTGCAAGTTTTACATCAGATTCGTAAGTCAAGTGTTTTGGTTGTGGTTCATTTGGGCATCGAGCAAAAGATTGTCCGAGGAAGCATCCCCATCATGGAGCTAGTTCTATGGCTTCTAGCGGTTTGAAGCCTAGATAGTCCAGTGATAGAAGGCAGGGAACAGAGCAGCATCAGGGAGATTATTTCAGATGAATCCCAGAGATGTGGCTGCTATAGATACAGTGGTCTCAGGTATGGTGCTTATATGTTAGCATCTAGCACGCATACTTGTTGATTCGTGATCTACTTATTCATTTGTGTCACATCATTTTGTTGAACATTTGAATTTTAGGTCTGCACCATTAGGATATGAATTATCCATTGCTTTACCTCTGAGCAAAATGATAGTAACATCTATGATATACAAGAATTGTGAGATCAAATTAGGAGAGAAGTTGATGGTCGTAGACCTTATATCGCTTGTCGTGAACCATTTTGATGTGATATTAGGAATGGATTGGTTATCTCTTAACCTAGCCACGATAGATTGTGAACGAAAAGAAGTTATTTTTTGATCACCTGTTCACGAGAACTTTTGTTTTCAAGGGAGTGGGGTTATACCGCCACCTTATTTGATATCGGCAGTCAAAGCAGGAAAGTTATTGAGAAAGGGATGTCATGAGTTTCCGTATTAAGTGATTGACACATTGGCAATTGAATTAAAGATAAAAGACATTCCAATAGTACGAGAGTATCCAGATGTGTTTCTTGATGACCTACTAGATGTTTTTATTGAGAGAGAGATTGAGTTCACCATTTAAATAATGCCATACTCACAACCTGAATCGAAAGCAGCATATTGAATGGCACCTGTAGAGTTGAAAGAACTGAAAGTCCAACTACAAGAACTACTTGACAAAGTGTTTATTTAACCTAATGTATCGTCGTGGGCAGCTCCAGTGTTATTTGTGAAGAAGAAAGAACTGAAAGTCCAACTACAAGAACTACTCGACAAAGAGTTTATTTAACCTATTGTATCGTCGTGGGCAGCTCAAGTGTTATTTGTGAAGAAGAAAGATGGGACAATGCATATGTGTGTCGATTATCTAGAATTGAACAAGATGACAATCAAGAACAAGTATCCATTGCCCAGAATCGATGACCTAGTCAATCAACTTCATGAAGGAAAAGTGTTTTCGAAGATAGATTTGAGATCTGGTTATTATCAATTAAAAGTAAAGGTTGAAGACGTTGAGAAGATAGCTTTCAAAATGCACTACGGACACTACGAGTTTCTAGTAATGCCATTTAGGGATACCAATGCACTAGCCGTGTTCATGGACCTTATGAACCAAGTCTTCAAGGACTACTTAGATGACTTTGTGATCGTATTCATCGACGACATTCTTATCTATTCACCGAATGCTGAAGAACACAAGAAACATTTGAGGCTTATACTTTAGAGACTGCAAGAAAAATAACTATTTGGGAAATTGAAGAAGTGTGAATTCTGGTTGTCTGCATTATTTTTCTTGGACATGTGATTGACAAGGATGCGTCTTAGTTGATCCTCACAAGGTAAAAGATGTAGCTAATTGGAAGAGGCCGACATCAGTGTTAGAAATCTGAAGTTTCTTAGGAGATACTATCGCCGTTTCATTGAGAATTTCTCAAGGATTTCATTGCCTATGTATCACGCCCCAGAGCAGCAAAAATAGAGAAAACTAAATTTTCTTGTTGGGTCCATAGGGAATGACGGGTGAATGTCACTAAATTGTCCACACCACATAATACTAGTCTGACAAAATCACAGGAACAATAATATACATATTTTGAATATTTTACAACCATTTAAGTTATTACAACAAACATTAGAGTTGTCCACAGGACTGCAAAAAGGTCTAGAAGCAACATGTGCCCTAGTACCAATTCTATAGTTCAACAGAAATAGAAACTAATAACTATCGAGTCTTCAGCTGGCGTAGACATAATTGTCAGCGTAGTAGTCTTCTCTATCCTCGCCTCCTTCGCCTGGCTCATACTCAGCATAGCCTTCCTCTATATAGTAACCAGTTTAGTAGTGATCGTCACCTGCAAGGTTAAGAACAGGGTAGTCTGGACGAGGAAAGTCCAGGCAATAACAGCCGTCAGCTTACTGAGAGTTAAGTGAATATAAACTATCAGGGTACCATTTATATAATGTAATGACAAGTTATGAAATGAATAAGATATAGTGTTATAATAGTATCTTCATCTTTATTCAAACATCATTACTCAACCCTTATCGTCTTATAATCCTAAGACCTAACAACATGCCTTGACTGAAATAACAGACTCAATCGTTCAAAACTTATCGATACACAATAATTTTGTCCATTGCTTGTTAAGGACATATACCATCCACCGCATGTCATGGACATCACGTCAGTCCATCCCCTGCTCATTAAGGACATATCATCGTCCACCGTATGTCAGGGACATAACATTCTAAACAATAGTATATCAAATCCATTTCCATAACTCATCGATGTCTACCAGTGATCCCCATCCACCGCTCGTTAAGGATTCCCATCCACTGCTCATTAAGGATATACCATGGATCATCTGGCTAGTTAGAAATACTTGGTCCTATCCCCTGCTCGTTAAGGACATAACATAACCAAGTATTTGCCCACATCCAATTCCTAGAACTCATTAAACCTACCTACATTTAGTACGAATATAGATACATGACAAATCCCATTGTGGCTTAACTACTTTGATTGAAGTAAATAGGATAGCAAACTCAATGAAGAATAACATAATAACTAACGTTATAACATTAATCCACTATTTACCTTATACTTATCTTTGGTATCACATTATCCCTGATTATCCCAATATCGCATAATGAAAGTCTGAATCGATAATCGAACGATTGAACCCCTTATATAATAAACAAAAGAAACAATCCATGTTTTGTGTTTGCCAATCGATTGGGACAATGGTCCACTTAAAAGGGATAAAAACTATAACAATCGATTAAGGAAAAAGACAATCGATTGGATCCAAAGCAATGTCAATCAATTGCAAACTTTGGCAATCGATTAAGTTACAAATAATGGCAATCGATTAGGAAAAATATTAATTGATTGGGTCTAGACTGATGGCAATCGATTGGGAAAAGTTCAATCGATTAGGACTTCATCCTCTCCAACAAAATTATTAAACAACATATAAGATCTTAAGGACGTGTTTGCTACGTCTAAACTTCTATAAAACTCATAAACATTCATATAAAAGGAACCAAGTAAGTTAGAACTAACCTAGTTGAGTGTGGGGTATGTTTGGTTATGGAAACCTCAAGCTTTCTCTCTCCTCTCTCTCTCTCTTTATCTTCTCTATCCGTTTCTCCTCTATCTCTCTGTCTCTGTCTCTCCTCTGTTTCTCCTTCTTCTTTCTTTTTCCTTCTTGTTCTTCTCCTCTTCTCTGCCTCATGGCAGTATGTGTTTGTGTTTGTGGTATGTATATGTATGTGTATGGATATGTGTATATATATGATATACAATCTCTCTCTCTCTCTCTCTCTCTCTCTCTCTCTCTCTCTCTCAAAATCTGTCAAAATACCCCAAGGCCATAAAACCATCTCATATATATATATAGAAAAATGAAGTGCCATGTGTCAAACCACAAAGCAATGTTGAAAACTTATCTCTATAGGTGGCAATCGATTGGGAACAAATGCAATCGATTGAGACGAAGGGCAATTGATTGGGATAGTGCCATATAATGAATTTAGGTCGGCAGAATGGTAATTGATTGGAAAAGATGTCAATCGATTGGTATCCAAAAAGTGGCAATCGGTTGGGATACAAGGGCAATCGATTGGGACACAGAATTAACTAAAGGGAAGGTAAAGGTCATATAAGTATACGTGAATTAGTATAAAGACTTATTCTTTAACACACACTCCAAAATATAGGGTATTACATCATCCACCACTAATTAAAGATTTTGTCCTCGAAATTGAAAGCAAACAGATTTAAAATAAACATGGAAACTTGTCGCGCTTCTCTGACTCTACCTCCCATGAAGCTTCTCCTTCCACTGAATCTTTACCAACAGAATCTCCTTATTTATGAGCTTCTTGATCCCACGGTCTAGGATCTGCATTGGTCCTTCATTAAATATAATGTTGTCATTAACTTCAATGACTTCAAAGTTGATCTCATGTGCCAGGTTGTGGGCATACTTCCTAAGCATACTGATGTGGAAGACGTTGTGCACTTTTGACATCTTCGGTGGCAAGGCGAGTAGATAGGCAACCTTTCTAACACGTTCTAGAATCTCGAACTGTCCGATAAATCGAGGTGACAAATTGTCTCTTTTCTGGCCAAAACGAACGATCCCTTGAACAGTTGAAACCTTAAGCAGTACGTGATCTCCAATGGTGAACTCTAAGTCTTTACGTCGCTTGTCAGCATAGCTCTTGTGTCGGGTCTGAGCTACCTTAATCTTGTCACGTACGACTTGAATCTTTTCGCAGGTATCTCATACCATTTTTGGCCCTAGAAGTTGATTATCTCCGAACTTGGCCCAACATAGCGGCAATCGGCAAGGCCTTTCGTATAAAGCTTTAAATAGTGCCATCCCTATGCTCGTATAGTAGATATTGTTGTAGGCGAACTTGATTTGCAGTAGGTGCATCTCCCAAGAACTCTTAAAATTGATAATGCAAGCATGTAGCATGTCTTCCATCACTTGATTAACTCATTTAGACTGGCCGTCAGTTTACGGATGAAAAGCTAAACTTAAGTTCAATTTTGTTCCCATCGATGTTTGGAGACTCTTCCAGAATTCTGCAGTGAGCAACAAATCTCGATTTCACATGATAGAAATAGGTACATCATGTAATCGTACAACTTGCTATAGATACAACTGGCTTAATCATTCCACTGGATACGTCATACTGTAGGCAATAAAATGTACAATCTTCGTAAGTCGATCCACTATCGCCCAAATAGCGTCGTGGTTTTGCTATGACTTCGACAAACCTACAACAAAATCCATAGTTATATGTTCCCATTTCTATTGGGGAGTCGGTAGTAGCTGTAGTAGTTCAGGTGGTTTCTGGTGTTTTACCCTTACTTGTTGGCTACTTCTCTCTTCATTCCTTCCTACCAGAAATTCCTTTTCAAATCCTTGTACATCTTTGTCCCTCCAGGATGTACCGTCATTTGTGACTTGTGTGCTTCATCCAATATTTCTTTCCGGAGATTGTCTTCGTTAGGTATATAAAATCTACCCTTACATCATAAGGCTCTGTTTGTACCAACACTCCAGACCTCTGGTTCCTTTGCTGACATCTTGGTAGCTTTAGGTCCTCTATTGTTTGTTGAGCCTTTATGATACGATTGATCAAAGTTGGCTGTACCATAAGACATCCAAAATTTTGTCCTTCGGTGGACTCTACTGGCTGAAGATTAAATTCAGCTAAAACTTCCAATGCTTGCAGTTCTCGAATTAGTAGCGCAGTGATTACTAGTCGAGGTCAATGACTCAAAGAATTTGCTACAACATTTACTTTACTCGGATGGTACTGTAATGAAAATTCATAATCCTTGAACAACTCCATCGACCTTCGTTATCGCATGTTCAACTCCTTTTGAGAGAACAAATAATTCAAGCTCTTATGATTGAAAAATAGATCAAACTTCTCTCCATCGAGATAGTTTCTCTATATCTTCAATGCAAACATTCCCTTCTTGCATAAGCATACAACCAAGTCCCTGGTGCGATGCATCACTGTAGATGATAAATCTTTCTCTACTCCTAGGTATCACAAGTACCGGTACAGAAGTCAGTCTTTCCTTTAACTCCTGAAATTCACCTTCAGGCTTGTCTATCCATTCATACTTCATTTCCTTCCTCGTCAGATTTGTCAACAGTCCCGCTATCTTGGAGAATCTTTTGACAAATCTTCGATAATATCCTGCTAGACCAAGAAAACTTTTAACTTTTGTATCATTGGTCGGTCTATTCTAAAATCACATGTCCTAGAAATTTGACTTCCTGTAGCCAAAATTCACATTTGCTGAACTTCACATATAACTTACTATCTCGAAGAGTCTATAAAGTAATCTGTAAGTACTTTTTGTGATCTTCTGTAGACACCCCATTTTGTCGGCTATCAGATTTAGGAGACCCATAGCTTGGTGGTTCACAATGATCGTAAAAGACTCAAAAGGACTCCTGTAAGTCAGCTCTATCTCTCAGAATGCTCAGATTGACCAAAATGCCCCTGAAAGCCCGAAAGCTCCCAGATTTGGACCAAAAGTTCTGGAAACATGCTACGTTGTAAGAAAAGCGATAAAATGAGTTTTTAAGAGAAAATAGGGTGAAATCGTCAGCTCCCAGAGACCCCCGGAAGTCCCGGAAGCTCCCGGAAAGTCCCCGTTGACCGGTTTGACCAAGGTTTGACCAAGGTTTGATCAAGTTTGACCAAGTTTGACCGAAATCGTCCAAATTCACCAGAATCATTCTAAATCATGAGAAAAGTATTAAAACAAGTTCCAAAAGAAAATCGAGCGAAAACATCAGCTCCCGGGAACTCCCGGAGGTTTCCAGAACTTCCCGGGAATCCCAGGTTTGACCAGTTTGACCAAGATTTGACTTTGGAACCGGGGCGCCGAAACAATTTTCAAATATTTTTCATAGATACTAGAGGTCAATAGCTTTCCAACGGTATATCGCACATAATTCCTGGATTTAAAACGAATTTATTATGAATTTCCAAAGGCGAAAAAGGCGATCAAATCGGCTTTTATTGCAAATACCGCAAAACTTTTCAAAGTGACCTATCCCCAAACTATTTTTTATGTAAATTAGACTCCATTACCTTTCCAACGGTATATCACAATCCCAATTTGGAGTTCGTACGCATTTTCTGTGAATTTCGGACGAAATAGGGCCTTTTTGCGAATACCGGAACTTCGGGGGGCCTAAACAGCATTATCTGGACGAAGGGAGGAGCAGTGCCGCCGCGGCAGTGGCCCAGTGCCGCCGCGGCACTCTCCTCCAGAACAGTGAGTTTTTGTAAATACTTTTGGGGTCCCATTTTGATTAACTAAAAACCAAAACGACGTAGTTTCATGATTTCAGATGTTTGGGACCAATAAGAACACTTCTAAAACCCCAAAACCACCCCAAATTGGCCTATATAAACCCTCCATTGCTCTTCATTTTAGGGGGGCCAAGTGCAAAGCTTGAAAAGTTGTAGAGAAGAAGAGAGATAGAGATAGGTTTAGAAGAGAGAAAGGGAGCTTCTCCCATTGATTTTCCATAAGAAAGTGAGTTTTATTCTTGTTTTATTCCATCATCCTTCTATATACTTCACATTCAAAGTCCACTCCAATCCTCATTCTTGAGCATTCATGAGATAGGAAGCTACTTCCATGTCCAAATGTCAAAATCTATGAGTGAAACACCAAGCTACAAGTCCAAAATCACATTGATTATCATCTATTGATTGCTATTTACTTGCTTTGATTATATATATGTTCATCTCTCCTTATCTCATTTCTTTTTCTTTTCTTTATTTACTTACTAGTTCATCATCATCTAAGTGATGACATGAAGTTTGGGGTGAGTGAATCCTTATGGATAGTAGCTCTTGACCTCAAAAACATGTTTGATAGATGATGATCATAACCTCAATACTTCCAAGGTATTCTTGGAATGTATTGAAGTTATGCCCAAAAATAAAATAAATCTCTCCAACAATCTTGGAGGTTCTTAAATGATGAGTTTGATGTAGGTATTCTAAGTGGCTATGATCCTTATGGAGTGTTGAAAACATGTTTTCAAAACATCTATTTCAAAACCCCTCTCAATCCCTCTCATTTGGTTTCAAGAAACAAAATTTTGTTTTCTCCAAAATCTTCAAAACAATGAGTCAAAACAGTGAGTGAGTTGAGTTCAAAAATTTTTCTAGAACTCAATACTCAACATATGGATACAAGGCCACTTGGAAAGTCTTCCTAACTCATTGGAGAACACCCATGATTTTTGGTTTGACTTGGAAGTACTTGGAAATGGTCCATTTGGGTCCCAACATTCCTTCCAAACATTCTGTTTTTGCTGTCACAGCAGCTAGGTCAACTTACGACCTCTTTTCCAGAAAACTTTTCCAAAAGGGGTGGTCCTAACTTATTTTTCCCTTAAAATTCAATGTCGTAGGAAACTTTCTGTATAAAATGGGATTCTAGATCATTCTTTTTCATTTTCTAAGATTTTCTAACATTTCAGTCGACAGTACCAACTCTGTTTCTGAGTGACCTCTATTGTTTATATAATTTCTCTCAATATGTGATAGCTATTCAAGATTGGCCTTTTGGGTTGTGTTCTAGACACAATAAGGAACATCTCCATAAACAATCATGCATTGAAAACATTCCTAACCCCTCTTTTCAAATTCCAAAAGATCATGCTACTGTTCTGTCCACTATTCACAGCAAGTACACTTTAACTTTCATTCTTTGATTTGAGGCTTATATGCATTCCAAATTAGTTCATATCTTAGGAAGTGGTTCATACTACATTTGTATATATACCATGTTGATTTCATTCATTCATTCTTGCCCATTTTAGACTTCTAAGCCACTTTAGAAATCCATGTACACAAAACACACTACAACCTTTGCACATTTTTAGATACATACATTGCATTCATGCAAGATTTGGGGTTTTTTGTAACTCTTAATCTAAGGAGATTATAAGGAATGAACTCGATCACTCGTTCATGCTTCCCCTTGATCTATTCATCCTTTCTCATCCGTCCCGGGGATTGAGAGGTCTTCTTTTATCAAAGAATAACATGCATCATTCTAGCCTTGCTAAGCATATTTTGATTTCTTTGCTTATTTGTTTCAATAACAATTCATGTCCCCCTTTAGATTAGGAAGTCTTGATTATTTGATACATGATTAGACGATCTTTCCTAGGTTTATTTGTGTGATCTTTCATTTTACATTGCATGATATTTGGCTTAGATCTTATGAATGATATCTTATCTTTTGATCTTCCAATTTTAAGTTTTCTTATGTGATGTAATATACTACAATAGCATTAATTGTCGAACCAAACATAGTATAAGATGATTATTTGGATGCTAATTGAGGCCCGTCGAAAGACGGGGCGAGTTGAGGGTGTTTTAGTCGCGACAAAGTCTCCTTCCTCTCTCGTACCAAAACCCCGAACCAAGTTCTTTGGTTATGAAGGGCCGGTGCCCTTATCCGCTTGGGTGAGTCAAAATTAGGTTTCTTGGTTCCTTAAATACCAAGTGGCGACTCTGTATCTGTTTTCAACAGACCTTTCGTTTTCTTTCCTTGATTCAAATCAATTTCAAAACGATCTCGAACAAGAGAAGTGGTCCACTTCCCGGTATCCACAATCTGGCGACTCTGCTGGGGAATTAAACTGTAGACACCCCATTTTGTCGGCTATCAGATTTAGGAGACCCATAGCTTGGTGGTTCACAATGATCGTAAAAGACTCAAAAGGACTCATGTAAGTCAGCTCTATCTCTCAGAATGCTCAGATTGACCAAAATGCCCCTGAAAGCCCGAAAGCTCCCAGATTTGGACCAAAAGTTCTGGAAACATGCTACGTTGTAAGAAAAGCGATAAAATGAGTTTTTAAGAGAAAATAGGGTGAAATCGTCAGCTCCCAGAGACCCCCGGAAGTCCCGGAAGCTCCCGGAAAGTCCCCGTTGACCGGTTTGACCAAGGTTTGACCAAGGTTTGATCAAGTTTGACCAAGTTTGACCGAAATCGTCCAAATTCACCAGAATCATTCTAAATCATGAGAAAAGTATTAAAACAAGTTCCAAAAGAAAATCGAGCGAAAACATCAGCTCCCGGGAACTCCCGGAGGTTTCCAGAACTTCCCGGGAATCCCAGGTTTGACCAGTTTGACCAAGATTTGACTTTGGAACCGGGGCGCCGAAACAATTTTCAAATATTTTTCATAGATACTAGAGGTCAATAGATTTCCAACGGTATATCGCACATAATTCCTGGATTTAAAACGAATTTATTATGAATTTCCAAAGGCGAAAAAGGCGATCAAATCGGCTTTTATTGCAAATACCGCAAAACTTTTCAAAGTGACCTATCCCCAAACTATTTTTTATGTAAATTAGACTCCATTACCTTTCCAACGGTATATCACAATCCCAATTTGGAGTTCGTACGCATTTTCTGTGAATTTCGGACGAAATAGGGCCTTTTTGCGAATACCGGAACTTTGGGGGGCCTAAACAGCATTATCTGGACGAAGGGAGGAGCAGTGCCGCCGCGGCACTGGCCCACTGCCGCCGCGGCAGTGGCCCAGTGCCGCCGCGGCACTCTCCTCCAGAACAGTGAGTTTTTGTAAATACTTTTGGGGTCCCATTTTGATTAACTAAAAACCAAAACGACGTAGTTTCATGATTTCAGATGTTTGGGACCAATAGGAACACTTCTAAAACTCCAAAACCACCCCAAATTGGCCTATATAAACCCTCCATTGCTCTTCATTTTAGGGGGGCCAAGTGCAAAGCTTGAAAAGTTGTAGAGAAGAAGAGAGATAGAGATAGGTTTAGAAGAGAGAAAGGGAGCTTCTCCCATTGATTTTCCATAAGAAAGTGAGTTTTATTCTTGTTTTATTCCATCATCCTTCTATATACTTCACATTCAAAGTCCACTCCAACCCTCATTCTTGAGCATTCATGAGATAGGAAGCTACTTCCATGTCCAAATGTCAAAATCTATGAGTGAAACACCAAGCTACAAGTCCAAAATCACATTGATTATCATCTATTGATTGCTATTTACTTGCTTTGATTATATATATGTTCATCTCTCCTTATCTCATTTCTTTTTCTTTTCTTTATTTACTTACTAGTTCATCATCATCTAAGTGATGACATGAAGTTTGGGGTGAGTGAATCCTTATGGATAGTAGCTCTTGACCTCAAAAACATGTTTGATAGATGATGATCATAACCTCAATACTTCCAAGGTATTCTTGGAATGTATTGAAGTTATGCCCAAAAATAAAATAAATCTCTCCAACAATCTTGGAGGTTCTTAAATGATGAGTTTGATGTAGGTATTCTAAGTGGCTATGATCCTTATGGAGTGTTGAAAACATGTTTTCAAAACATCTATTTCAAAACCCCTCTCAATGCCTCTCATTTGGTTTCAAGAAACAAAACTTTGTTTTCTCCAAAATCTTCAAAACAATGAGTCAAAACAGTGAGTGAGTTGAGTTCAAAGATTTTTCTAGAACTCAATACTCAACATATGGATACAAGGCCACTTGGAAAGTCTTCCTAACTCATTGGAGAACACCCATGATTTTTGGTTTGACTTGGAAGTACTTGGAAATGGTCCATTTGGGTCCCAACATTCCTTCCAAACATTCTGTTTTGCTGTCACAGCAGCTAGGTCAACTGACGACCTCTTTTCCAGAAAACTTTTCCAAAAGGGGTGGTCCTAACTTATTTTTCCCTTAAAATTCAATGTCTTAGAAAACTTTATGTATAAAATGGGCCTCGAGATCATTCTTTTTCATTTTCTAAGATTTTCTAACATTTCAGTCGACAGTACGAACTCTGTTTCTGAGTGACCTCTATTGTTTATATAATTTCTATCAATCTATGATAGCTATTCAAGATTGGCCTTTTGGGTTGTGTTCTAGACACAATAAGGAACATCTCCATAAAAAATCATGCATTGAAAACATTCCTATCCCCTCTTTTCAAATTCCAAAAGATCATGCTACTGTTCTGTCCACTATTCACAGCAAGTACACTTTAACTTTCATTCTTTGATTTGAGGCTTATATGCATTCCAAATTAGTTCATATCTTAGGAAGTGGTTCATACTACATTTGTATATATCCCATGTTGATTTCATTCATTCATTCTTGCCCATTTTAGACTTCTAAGCCACTTTAGAAATCCATGTACACAAAACACACTACAACCTTTGCACATTTTTAGATACATACATTGCATTCATGCAAGATTTGGGGTTTTTTGTAACTCTTAATCTAAGGAGATTATAAGGAATGAACTCGATCACTCGTTCATGCTTCCCCTTGATCTATTCATCCTTTCTCATCCGTCCCGGGGATTGAGAGGTCTTCTTTTATCAAAGAATAACATGCATCATTCTAGCCTTGCTAAGCATATTTTGATTTCTTTGCTTATTTGTTTCAATAACAATTCATGTCCCCCTTTAGATTAGGAAGTCTTGATTATTTGATACATGATTAGACGATCTTTCCTAGGTTTATTTGTGTGATCTTTCACTTTACATTGCATGATATTTGGCTTAGATCTTATGAATGATATCTTATCTTTTGATCTTCCAATTTCAAGTTTTCTTATGTGATGTAATATACTACAATAGCATTAATTGTCGAACCAAACATAGTATAAGATGATTATTTGGATGCTAATTGAGGCCCGTCGAAAGACGGGGCGAGTTGAGGGTGTTTTAGTCGCGACAAAGGCTCCTTCCTCTCTCGTACCAAAACCCCGAACCAAGTTCTTTGGTTATGAAGGGCCGGTGCCCTTATCCGCTTGGGTGAGTCAAAATTAGGTTTCTTGGTTCCTTAAAGACCAAGTGGCGACTCTGTATCTGTTTTCAACAGACCTTTCGTTTTCTTTCCTTGATTCAAATCAATTTCAAAACGATCTCGAACAAGAGAAGTGGTCCACTTCCCGGTATCCACAATCTGGCGACTCTGCAGGGGAATTAAACTGTAGACACCCCATTTTGTCGGCTATCAGATTTAGGAGACCCATAGTTTGGTGGTTTACAATGATCGTAAAAGACTCAAAAGGACTCCTGTAAGTCAGCTCTATCTCTCAGAATGCTCAGATTGACCAAAATGCCCCTGAAAGCCCGAAAGCTCCCAGATTTGGACCAAAAGTTCTGGAAATATGCTACGTTGTAAGAAAAGCGATAAAATGAGTTTTTAAGAGAAAATAGGGTGAAATCGTCAGCTCCCAGAGACCCCCGGAAGTCCCGGAAGCTCCCGGAAAGTCCCCGTTGACCGGTTTGACCAAGGTTTGACCAGGTTTGATCAAGTTTGACCAAGTTTGACCAAAATCGTCCAAATTCACCAGAATCATTCTAAATCATGAGAAAATTATTAAAACAAGTTCCAAAAGAAAATCGAGCGAAAACATCAGCTCCCGGGAACTCCCGGAGGTTTCCAGAACTTCCCGGGAATCCCAAGTTTGACCAGTTTGACCAAGATTTGACTTTGGAACCGGGGCGCCGAAACAATTTTCAAATATTTTTCATAGATACTAGAGGTCAATAGCTTTCCAACGGTATATCGCACATAATTCCTGGATTTAAAACGAATTTATTATGAATTTCCAAAGGCGAAAAAGGCGATCAAATCGGCTTTTATTGCAAATACCGCAAAACTTTTCAAAGTGACCTATCCCCGAACTATTTTTTATGTAAATTAGACTCCATTACCTTTCCAACGGTATATCACAATCCCAATTTGGAGTTCGTACGCATTTTCTGTGAATTTCGGACGAAATAGGGCCTTTTTGCGAATACCGGAACTTCGGGGGGCCTAAACAGCATTATCTGGACGAAGGGAGGAGCAGTGCCGCCGCGGCACTGGCCCACTGCCGCCGCGGCAGTAGCCCAGTGCCGCCGCGGCACTCTCTTCCAGAACAGTGAGTTTTTGTAAATACTTTTGGGGTCCCATTTTGATTAACTAAAAACCAAAACGACGTAGTTTCATGATTTCAGATGTTTGGGACCAATAGGAACACTTCTAAAACCCCAAAATCACCCCAAATTGGCCTATATAAACCCTCCATTGCTCTTCATTTTAGTGGGGCCAAGTGCAAAGCTTGAAAAGTTGTAGAGAAGAAGAGAGATAGAGATAGGTTTAGAAGAGAGAAAGGGAGCTTCTCCCATTGATTTTCCATAAGAAAGTGAGTTTTATTCTTGTTTTATTCCATCATCCTTCTATATACTTCACATTCAAAGTCCACTCCAACCCTCATTCTTGAGCATTCATGAGATAGGAAGCTACTTCCATGTCCAAATGTCAAAATCTATGAGTGAAACACCAAGCTACAAGTCCAAAATCACATTGATTATCATCTATTGATTGCTATTTACTTGCTTTGATTATATATATGTTCATCTCTCCTTATCTCATTTCTTTTTCTTTTCTTTATTTACTTACTAGTTCATCATCATCTAAGTGATGACATGAAGTTTGGGGTGAGTGAATCCTTATGGATAGTAGCTCTTGACCTCAAAAACATGTTTGATAGATGATGATCATAACCTCAATACTTCCAAGGTATTCTTGGAATGTATTGAAGTTATGCCCAAAAATAAAATAAATCTCTCCAACAATCTTGGAGGTTCTTAAATGATGAGTTTGATGTAGGTATTCTAAGTGGCTATGATCCTTATGGAGTGTTGAAAACATGTTTTCAAAACATCTATTTCAAAACCCCTCTCAATCCCTCTCATTTGGTTTCAAGAAACAAAACTTTGTTTTCTCCAAAATCTTCAAAACAATGAGTCAAAACAGTGAGTGAGTTGAGTTCAAAGATTTTTCTAGAACTCAATACTCAACATATGGATACAAGGCCACTTGGAAAGTCTTCCTAACTCATTGGAGAACACCCATGATTTTTGGTTTGACTTGGAAGTACTTGGAAATGGTCCATTTGGGTCCCAACATTCCTTCCAAACATTCTGTTTTTGCTGTCACAGCAGCTAGGTCAACTGACGACCTCTTTTCCAGAAAACTTTTCCAAAAGGGGTGGTCCTAACTTATTTTTCCCTTATAATTCAATGTCTTAGGAAACTTTCTGTATAAAATGGGCCTCTAGATCATTCTTTTTTAGTTTCTAAGATTTTCTAACATTTCAGTCGACAGTACGAACTCTGTTTCTGAGTGACCTCTATTGTTTATATAATTTCTCTCAATCTGTGATAGCTATTCAAGATTGGTCTTTTGGGTTGTGTTCTAGAAACAATAAGGAACATCTCCATAAACAATCATGCATTGAAAACATTCCTAACCCCTCTTTTCAAATTCCAAAAGATCATGCTACTGTTCTGTCCACTATTCACAGCAAGTACACTTTAACTTTCATTCTTTGATTTGAGGCTTATATGCATTCCAAATTAGTTCATATCTTAGGAAGTGGTTCATACTACATTTGTATATATCCCATGTTGATTTCATTCATTCATTCTTGCCCATTTTAGACTTCTAAGCCACTTTAGAAATCCATGTACACAAAACACACTACAACCTTTGCACATTTTTAGATACATACATTGCATTCATGCAAGATTTGGGGTTTTTTGTAACTCTTAATCTAAGGAGATTATAAGGAATGAACTCGATCACTCGTTCATGCTTCCCCTTGATCTATTCATCCTTTCTCATCCGTCCCGGGGATTGAGAGGTCTTCTTTTATCAAAGAATAACATGCATCATTCTAGCCTTGCTAAGCATATTTTGATTTCTTTGCTTATTTGTTTCAATAACAATTCATGTCCCCCTTTAGATTAGGAAGTCTTGATTATTTGATACATGATTAGACGATCTTTCCTAGGTTTATTTGTGTGATCTTTCACTTTACATTGCATGATATTTGGCTTAGATCTTATGAATGATATCTTATCTTTTGATCTTCCAATTTCAAGTTTTCTTATGTGATGTAATATACTACAATAGTATTAATTGTCGAACCAAACATAGTATAAGATGATTATTTGGATGCTAATTGAGGCCCGTTGAAAGACGGGGCGAGTTGAGGGTGTTTTAGTCGCGACAAAGGCTCCTTCCTCTCTCGTACCAAAACCCCGAACCAAGTTCTTTGGTTATGAAGGGCCGGTGCCCTTATCCGCTTGGGTGAGTCAAAATTAGGTTTCTTGGTTCCTTAAAGACCAAGTGGCGACTCTGTATCTGTTTTCAACAGACCTTTCGTTTTCTTTCCTTGATTCAAATCAATTTCAAAACGATCTCGAACAAGAGAAGTGGTCCACTTCCCGGTATCCACATCTTCCTCCGGCTTTAAGTAGATCAAGATGTCATCAATGAACGCTATAATGAATTGATCAGATATGGTCTGAATACTCTATTCATTTAATCCATGAATACTACTGGAGCATTCGTTAATTTGAAAGGCATAACCAAAAACTCGTAATCCCCATATCTCATCCTAAATGCAGTCTTCAACACATCTTCCAGTCGAGCTAATAGTTGATGATATCCTGAACGTAGATCGATCTTCAAAAACATCCTTGATCCTTGTAATTGGTTGAATAGATCATCTATCTGTGGCAGTGGATATCGGTTCTTGATCGTAACCTTATTCAACTCCCTATAGTCTATACAGAGTTGAAGCGTTCCATCCTTCTTCTACACAAATAGCACTGGTACTCCCCAAGGCGACGTACTTGGGCAAACAAATCCCAAATCATCAAGTTCTTGAACTTGCTTCTTTAATTCCAACATCTCCATTGGTGCCATCTGATATGGAGTCTTAGATATCGACAATGTTCCAGTTACTAGTTCCACGCAAAAGTCTATCTCCCGTTTTAGTAGAAGTCCTTTAATATCCTGGAATACATCTTTGAAATCTTGTATAGTTGGAATATGATCCATTGGTGGTTTCATACTTGTACTTCCGATTGTAACTAAACAACTTATGAGAAATAGGTCGCTCACCAGCTGACATTAAAATATGATCGTCGGTTGTCCTAGTACTAGAAACACGATAGTCCTGGTAGCGCAATTCAATTTGGCACCATATATCACACCTCGGTGTAGCAAAAATAGGAAAAAATAAAAAAATTTCATCTTCGACCCTTAGGCATGTGACTAGTTGAATCGCCGAATTATCCATAACCAAACATTAGTAATTAAAAACATAACTAATATAGGATAAAGCCAACATCAGCATATATGGTTATATTACAATCAAAAACTATAGTACTAGTTAACTATTACAACATCATAGATACATCAGTGTCTTATGGCACTAGGGCCATACAAAAACTATTAAAAAAGATAGAAAATGTCTTCTGATAGAGATTACAACCAAAAACATTTACTAGATGATAACTACTAGTCTTCTCTCTAACTAGCATAACCATAATCATCCTCGGTGTATTCTTCCTCCACATCCTCCTCTTGGGTGGCATCACAACCTGGATATCCGTCATCTGGAAAAGTTGGACATGGGAATATCCAACGACATGAATGTTGTCAGCTTATGAAAGACGAGTGAGAAAATTGAAACAAATAGAACTTATATAGCCATACACAAATAAAATATGATTACTTCTTTAATACGTCTTTTAAAGAAATCCAAGTTCCCTTGATTGAAATACAACTACTAACTCGCTCGACTAGGTATTCGAAAGGAATACGAACAGCCAACTTGACTCGCCTTGACATCCTTAAGATCACTATCATCCATTACCATCCATTTATAGAGTCTTACACAGAGTCCAAACTCACAACACTGAGTCTGACATGGAGTCCCAACTCACAACACTAAGCCTGACACGGTTTCCACTCGCAACATTGAGTCTCACACAGAGTCCCAATTCATAACACTGAATCTGATATGAAGTCCCAATTCACAACACTGAGTCTGACACGGCGTCCCAACTCACAACACAGAGTCTAACATGGAGTCCCAACTCACAACACTGAGTCTGACATAGAGTCCCAATTCACAACACTGAGTCTGACATGGAGTCCCAACTCACAACACTATCACATCATCGCACTAGGCCTTCGTGGCTGCCAACCTGATAACTATACCCTTCTGACAAGGAGTCCTAACTCGCAACACTAAGTCTGACATGGATTCCCAACTCACAACACTAAGCCTGACACGGAGTCCTAACTCACAACACTAAGTCTGACACTGAGTCCTAACTCACAACACTGAGTTTGACACAGAGTCCCAACTCACAACACTGAGTCTAACACGAAGTCCCAACTTACAATACTGAGTTTAACACGGAGTCTCAACTCACAACATTGAGTCTAACACGGAGTCCCAACTCACAACACTGAGTCTGACATGGAGTCCCAACTCACAACACTGAGTTTGACACATAGTCCCAGCTCACAACACTGAGTCTGACATGGAGTCCCAACTCACAACACTGTCACATTATCGCACTAGGCCTTCGTGGCTGCCAACCTGACAACTATACCCTTCCTTCACTAACCCGGCCTCTGCGGCCTAGTTTACCCAAATCATCTTTTGTTTCTAACACAAGCTAATCCCGACATAGCACAATTGTCTTTCAACATTACCCGACCATATAAACGTTACTTATTACGAAATTTGGTTCCTTGTATGACTTCCGATTACAACTATCAAGTTACGCTTATACATCTGTCATTTTATTTTATGTCAAATTATACTTACAAAATCAGAATAAAAATTAACATTTAGATCACTACTACGAACATTCATTTAGGAAACTTTTCCAAAAAAAATCTCCCACAAAATGGTTCTTCCTACTAATCGGTTCCTGGAAGGGGTTCCACAAATTGGTTTCTACCTAGGAACTAGTTTTTGG
Source organism: Hydrangea macrophylla (assembly GCA_033977485.1). Classification (NCBI taxonomy): domain Eukaryota; kingdom Viridiplantae; phylum Streptophyta; class Magnoliopsida; order Cornales; family Hydrangeaceae; genus Hydrangea; species Hydrangea macrophylla. The sequence goes on from CM066999.1 coordinate 62,303,331, forward strand.
AAATAGTTTCAAGGATCTTTGTTTTCATGTAATGTACGACACATCAAGCTTGGGTACTAAGGATAGCTACTTCTAGAGATAGTGCAACACTTCCATAACTACTCTTACAACCATATAGATTCATCTGTGAGTCTAGGTACAACTATAAAGGCACATTTTATAAGTGTAATACAATAAGCGCATGCATAAGTCTATTAATACATCCAAATTACTATTATGCTATCTTGGTTATGCATACAATAGGGTATCATGCTGACAAGGTTGAGGTATGACTAGACAATGCTTTAAAACCAACATAATAGAATACTACACCCAAAAATCGGTTTCTTCTAGAATTCGGTTCTTCCCACAAATTGATTTATTCCCAAAAATCGATTACTACTCACAAACAAGTTTTATATGCCTTTTTGGCAGAACTATTGTACTACGGGTTTTACTTCAGAAAATCTAATTGCATGGCATGGAAACATCACAAGATCACTACCCAAATAATATTAAATACTATATAAGTTCTAGAGTGAGTTAATTGACTCACCACGCTTGAAATTGGGATTTGAATGTTGGATTTTGAGCTTAAAAAGCTTGAACTCAACTTTAATGGTGGAATTTCTTGTTCTTCTAATTCTTTTGATACTGTACTTCTTCTTTTTCTAATTCTTTTGATTCTGCACTTCTTCTTTTTCTTCTAAATATTTCTTCCAGTAACTTCTAAGTCCCCATGGTTCTATGGATAAATATAGGTATTGGTATGGAAGTGTATACAAAGGAGAGGAGTGAACACTTTGATTTTCTTCTTAATTTTTCTTGCATTTCTCCATGGATTCTTAAGTCTCCTAACTCCCTCTATATATATGCAGATTGTAGGCCAAAGAAAATGCCATGCAAGAGAATTTGCATGCTTATATAGAGGTGGTAGAGGGGTAGGTATCACTATGCATGTGCTTATGTATACATGCATGAACAAGTGTCTTTGTAGAAGACAAATAGCAATGGTGGTGATTCCATGTGGAAAGGGTGGCACATGGGCTTCCATGTGGCCAGTCATGGTGGTGGAGGGGTAGATGTCCCCATTGTGCATGTCAGTCTCGATTTATGTACAATCGGGTATTATTCCTAATGTTCGGGTCCGGGTGAGGGACTAAGTTAAGTCTTATTATGATTGAGCTAGTACAATGCCTACAGTTTAATTAGTTATATTAACATAATGACATAATGACACAAATAAAATAATGAGCTGTATAATAGAAATTCAGAAAATTGATTTATTATAAGTAGAGGAAAATTTACAGGTACTGCATCTTCTATAACCTATTCAAGATTTCGTCCCCGAAATCAAAACTAACTAGTACTAAATAGAAATCAAAATCTCTATCGCATCTATGATTCTAGCTCCACAGATAGTATACTGCTCACCATTCTTGGGTATGGCTAGCACTGGTGCTGAGGTCAATCTTTCCTTTAGTTCCTGAAAGCGCATTCATGTTTGTCCTTCCATTCAAACTTTGAATCCTTTCTTGTCAATCCGGTTAAAGGAGATGCAATCCTAGAGAATCCTTTTACGAGCCTCCTATAATACCCAACCAATCTAAGGAAACTTCTTATTTTCGATGTGTTGGTTGGTCTATTCCAACTAGAAACTATGTCTGTCTTCGTTGAGTCTACCGAAATCCCATCTTGAGAAACTACATGTCCTAAGAATTTGACTTTTTTTAGCCAAAATTCACACTTACTGAAATCCCATCTTGAGAAACTACATGTCCTAAGGCATCACTAGTACGGTTTCATTGAAAATTGAAAGGTGGATTCCCTGGTACTGAAAATGTAATTGACTTAGTAGCACAATCTAACTTCATATAATACTTAGTAAGCCAGTCATTAAGATCACATCGAATTCTTTCATTGATAGAACAATTAAGTCCGCGGGTAGGGTCTGTTGGGTTTGTGCCCTCAAACCATTACTTTATGTATGAGACATTAGCATTATAATATATGGATATCAGCTTTACATTTCATTGTGTATGTTTCTTTCATGAGATGATTGTTTTGTCCTTAAGTATCATAGTAAGCAATTCGTGTGTGTATGAGATACACACAAGTGAGATACGAATTACTATTCTTTGATACTTAGAGTATGTCACAGTGGATGATGAGACTGGATACCTCATCAGGTCTACACTGTAGCATAATTAACTACCATTGGATGGAGTGATTAATCTCAATCACTAGAGTGTAGCTCTTAGTTGATATGCTAGTGCTTATAGTGCATTGATGGACCTGAGCTTTCCTATTGACGCTTAAGGCTGTCAACAGTCAATAGGAACTCATAACTTGTATAAGGTACGTGTTCTCAATCTTGAGATGATTATGAACACAGACTATGGATATGACTGCTTTGACTTACCAATCAGTGAGGTCTATAGAAGATCAACACCTAGGTATCTTGGGTATGTCATGTCCACAGGGTTGTGAACATATATTGTCAAGATAGAATCTACCCTCTGATTCAGAGTAAGCATTCCCTTGAGAATGTCACCAAGTTGATTACTGAGTACTGCAGTCTTGTTGATAAGAGTTATCAACATGTTTGGTAATCATGAGTAGTGAATGGGACTCAAGGAATACAAGAAGTAATCATGATTCAGGTTGACAGTAACAGTTATCCGACTACCTAAATATGATTACGAATGCTGACGGTAGAGGGACATTAGTACACCATACAAGTCTAGTTATCGCTTCGGATATGTTCTTTTGCGTTGGAGTTCAGTTATCGTTTTATAGTGGAATAAACGTTAACTGACCAGTTAGTTAGTTTACTGATCAAAGAGTTTGGTCATGGTAATTAACAAACTGGTCTGAGCCAACAATAAAGAGCCTAGGAGGTCCCATTCTTAGCTCCGCTAGGATGCTTGGAAAGACACTTGAGGAAGCTGTTAAGACAGGTTCGATCGATCGAAGTATGTTCGATCGATTGAAGTCATCAGGTTCGATCGATCGAGAATGGTTCGATCGATCGAAGGTTCGATCGATCGAAGTCACTTCGATCGATCAAAGTCTAGGTCGGTTCTGGAAATCTATAAATAGGGCAGCTGCGTTCTGGTAGTAGATGATCGTCGTTTTTATACGCAGAAGCTGCAGAAACTATCATAGTCTTCCCAAAACCTTCCTATCCTCTCTATTAGGGTTCCCACCAACCCTAGTCTTTCCGGCAGGCATTCGCAGGAGTCATAAGGGTGAAGATCATCTAGTGGAGGTTGCTGGAAGTTAGAGTTTCAGAATTGGGTTCAAGACACTAAGGTATAATTCTTGCACCCCCTTGTACGCATCTATGGAATTGACGAGTAGTAGATCCTGGAATACCAAAAGTTTTATAACTTAACCTATTTCCGCTGCGCGTTTAAACTCTAACTTTAAACCACTTTTTCCTTCAATTGGTATCAGAGCCACGCTCGTTTGGATCTATAGATGCGTTTTGGAACCCTAGTTTTGATTTGCATGTTGATTTTAGAACTGTTTTCGAAACTGCATCGTCACAGTTCTGTTTCTGCAGTGTTATCGCAGCAGAATACAAAACTGTGATTGCATAGGATGCAAAGTGGGTTCGATCGATCGAACTTGTTTTGATCGATCGAACATTCTGGTTTCGATCGATCGAACATTCTGTTCTCAATCGATCGAACTAGTTTCGATCGATCGAAGCCTTCTGGTGTTCGATCGATCGAATAGTGTTAGATCGATCGAGACAGATTCTCTGTCCAGGTGTTCTGTTCACAGTTGTAAAGTTTTTTTTTTAAATTATACTTTAATCTTAAATTATTTCTGTAAAATTTTTAAATCATTCTGTGAAACAGAATGTTCAAGCGATTGAACAGTGTTCAATCGATCGAAGGTTCGAGCGATCGAACGGTCTTCGATCGATCGAACTGTGACAAAGAAGTAAGATGTTGTTTTAAGTTCTAATTCAGTATGTAAAGTGTTTATATACTGTGTGAATCAATTAAGTGTTTCAATAGTTACATATATTTGTTATGTATGTGTGGATGCGTGTACGACTAACCCTTTTGCAGCAAAATTAGTCACTATCTCCCATGGCACCAAGTCGTTTAAATATTTATATTTAAATTGTTTGAGATTGGTGCATGTTGTAATTTATTAATGGTTTGGTTTTAAGGCATATGTAAAGGGCGCTGCGGCTTCAATCCTACGAAAAGGAAAGTCGCACCGGTTTCCCTAGCCTTTTATTTCTTTTTTGCTATTTCCTTTTTCTAGATAAATTGTAAGCTTCAAAAGAAGCATAGGTCCAATGTAATAGAATTAGAAATTCCATGAAGATGGAGCAAGGAGCCGTTGTCCATAAAGATGGAGCCGGAGGCGACCAAACCAAGAAGGTGGATCTATGGAAATAGAGCCATGGGAGATAGAGGCATTGTTTGAATGTATATATTTCATTTTAGTTTTTTGTTTTATGTGCTTGTTTTGTGATTGGCGTATAATACATTGTTGCATGCACTTAAAACAAGTTTTCTAAAATAAAATTCAAAAACCGTTTTCAACACATTAGTAAACATTGGATGTTTATGGGTAGTGTGTGGAAACATTTTTCAAAAGCAAAATCCTTAATTTACTAAATCTAGTGGGAGAGGGTCTTATCAAATAACACCCACGATCTTCCATTAACGGTTCATTGTAAGATGAGTAGTGTATTCTGTGTCACCTCGCCAGGGGTGATCATTCCATACGGAGGGTACGCTGCTCATTGGTTACTAGATGTGAACTTCCTATGGATAGGATCAATCAGACGTGTTAGAGGGTGACCACCACACAGAGGCGCTACTTGAGACGGTTGTGATTGGATCCTAGTTAATGGTACACACTAGCTAAGCTATGGATAAGGGATCCCACACGGGGCATTATTCAGAAACTTAGAGATCAAATAGGTTTGGGAGTCATGGCTATTTTGCAAGAGTTGCATAGCGGATAAGTCATGATAAATCGAAAGATCGAACATTGACCACCACACAGAGGCTTTATTCTTTCGTTTCGATATTCCGGCGACTTTGTTTTTAAATAAGAGTTTTAAGGATTCTTTTATTTCAAATTGTCAATTCTGATATCCATATTTATTTTGTTTGTTTGATTTTCAGTAATCATAATGTCTGGATCTGCATTTAGTCCACTTGCTACCATACTCACTCAAAACAAGTTAACTGGAAATAACTACACTGAATGGAAACGTAACCTTGACATCGTTTTAACTGCGGAGGATCACATATATGTCCTCACCACCCCAAGCCCTGAAGAACCCGCGGCAAATGCTTCGGCAGCTGCCAGACGCGAGTTCGACAAATGGAAGAAGTCGAATGGAATGGCCCGTTGTTACATTCTGGCCTCAATGGCTGGTGTGTTACAACACCAATTCCAATCGAACGATTCTGCCAGTGACATTATCACATCCCTGAAAAAGATGTTTGGGGAGCATGGCAGGCCTGCCAGACAGGTAGCCATGCAGAAGATAATGAGTGCAAAGATGTCGGAAGGTACTCCAGTCAAAGAACATGTTTTAAAAATGATTGGTTATTTAAACGAACTGGAGACCTTGGGAGCCAACATCGATGCACAGACCCAAGTTGATATGATCCTCAACTCGCTTTCGCCATCATTCGCTCAATTCAAACTTAACTATAATATGAATCAAATGGATTTTTCAATGAGCGAATTAATGAGTTCTTTACTGGCAGCAGAAGGGGTGATCAAACCTGGGGGCAGCGTTTTAAACGTTGAGAAAAGCGCTTCTTCTTCCCGATCTACACCGAAAGGTAAGAAAGGAAAGAAGAAGGCTGGCACTGGTGGTTCAAGTGTTGGACCGGTCCCTAAGATTGCAAAATCTAAGGGAAAAGGTAAGGGCAAAGGGAAGGTGGGTGGCCAAGGCAAAGGAAAGTGTTTCCAATGCGGTGAGAAGGGCCACTGGAAGAGGAACTGTCCAGAATTCTTAGCTACAAGAGTTCAAGGTATGATTGAATCACATGTGATTGAAGTAAGTTTTATTACGGATACTTCAAACACTTGGTGCATTGATTCTGGTGCGACTAACCATATCTGTAATTCATTGCAGGGGTTCAGATCAACCAAGAAATGCAGTGATGGGGAGATCGTGCTTACTCTAGGTTCTAGCGCAACCGTATCTGCGGTTACTATAGGAATCGTAGTTTTAGAATTTTCAGACAATAAAGTTTTGATTTTATCAGATGTACTTTACGTCCCTTTAATGAGACGTAATTTAATTTCAGTTTCTAATTTAACGAATAATGGTTATTCCTTTCATTTTGGAACTGAAGTTGTCATTAAAAGAAACAGGTCTTTTATATGTTCTGGTGTTAAATCAAATGGTTTGTATGTGATTACTCCCAATATTTCAAAAGATTCTTGTTTGGAACTTAATAACTCAGTGGTAACTTTACCATCTAAAAGAAAGGAACCTTCCACTAATCCAACAAGGCTTTGGCATATGAGGCTTGGCCATATCAATCTGAATAGGATTGGCAGACTAGTCAAAGAAGGGGTCTTAGGCGATTTGGTTCTCGAACCAATGGAAGTCTGCGAGTCTTGTTTGGAGGGTAAGATGACCAAAAGGCCCTTTCCTGCAAAGGGCAATAGGACCAATGCATTGTTGGAATTAGTTCATACTGATGTGTGTGGACCAATAAATATTAGAGCAAGGGGTGGTTATGAGTATTTCATAACATTTACCGATGACCACTCTAGGTATGGATATGTGTACCTAATGCAGCACAAGTCTGAAGCCTTTGAAAAGTTCAAAGAGTTTAGGGCTGAAGTGGAGAAGCAATCGGGCACACATATCAAGGCCATTCGATCTGATCGAGGTGGCGAGTACCTCTCTAATGAGTTTATTGATCACCTCGTACAGAATGGGATTCTGTCACAGTTGACTGCACCTGGTACGCCTCAGCAGAACGGTGTAGCGGAGAGAAGGAATCGGACTCTTTTAGACATGACTAGGTCGATGATGAGTTATTCAGAGTTGCCATTATTCCTTTGGGGTTATGCTTTGGAAACCGCTGCATACATACTAAATCTAGTACCAAGCAAATCTGTTCCCAGGACACCACGAGAGATGTGGATTGGGCGCAAGCCTTCTTTGCAACATCTCCGGATATGGGGGTGTCCGGCACATGTGCTCAAAGGAAAGATGAGCAAGTTGGATTCTAGATCGGAAGTATGTTACTTTGTAGGGTATCCAAAGGGTACTTATGGATGGTATTTTTATGATCCAAGAGAACAGAAAGTGTTTGTTAGTACAAATGCTGTTTTCTTGGAGGATGATTATATCATGAACCATAAACCTAAGGGAAGGATAGATCTTAGAGAGATAGAAGGAGAGCCCTCAGTCCAACCCGCAGTTGATAACGATGAAAATCAAGAAAATACCACTTCTTCACCCATTTTCGCACCGGTACCTCGTCGCAGTGGGAGGATTATCAGCCAGCCTGATAGATACATGTTCTTAGGAAAAGTTTTTGAAGCTGTCTCCATAGAATCTGAATCTGATCCTACCACTTACGAAGAGGCAATGGCTGATGTTGATTCAGCTCATTGGATTAAAGCTATGAAGGCTGAATTGGAATCTATGGATTCCAATCAGGTCTGGGATCTTGTAGAACTTCCAGCCAATATTAAACCCATTGGCTGCAAGTGGGTCTATAAGAGGAAAAAAGGATCTGATGGAAAGGTTGAGACCTTTAAGGCAAGGCTTGTGGCGAAAGGCTATACTCAGAGGGAGGGCATTGACTATGAGGAAACCTTCTCGCCGGTAGCCATGCTCAAGTCCATCAGAATACTCTTATCCATTGCTGCATGCCTAGATTATGAAATCTGGCAGATGGACGTCAAGACTGCATTCTTGAATGGCAATCTTGAGGAGGACATCTATATGCAACAACCAGAAGGGTTCATAGCTGGTCGGAAAGGTAACTTGGTATGCAAGTTGCAAAAGTCCATTTATGGGCTTAAGCAGGCATCCAGAAGTTGGAACATCCGATTTGACCAAGCGGTCAAGTCGTTTGGTTTCATACAGAATCTGGATGAGCCTTGTGTATACAAGAAATGTGAAGGGAAAGTAGTGGCTTTTCTTGTGCTTTACGTTGACGACATTCTACTCATTGGGAATGATGTAACGGCGCTGTCAACGGTCAAGGTTTGGCTAGCTAGTACTTTCGATATGAAGGATCTAGGAGAGGTGAGCTATATTCTTGGGATAAAGCTCTTTCGGGATCGCAAGCGAAAGATAATGGGATTATCTCAAGCTGGTTATATCGAGAAAGTGCTAACTAGGTTTTCAATGGATAATTCGAAGAAAGGTTTGTTACCTTTCAGGCATGGTTTAGCGTTCTCCAAGGACCAGTGTCCAAAGACACAAGAGGAGAGGAATCGCATGGCAGGAATTCCCTATGCCTCGGCAGTGGGAAGTCTCATGTATGCGATGTTATGCACTAGACCAGATATCTGCTTTGCCGTTGGCATGGTTAGCAGGTATCAATCGAATCCTGGTCCAGAGCACTGGACAGCCGTTAAGCACATTCTTAAGTACTTGAGAAGAACTAAAGATTACATGCTTATGTACGGCGGTAGTGAGTTAATTCCAGTAGGATACACTGACTCGGACTTTATGTCAGATAAAGATTCGAGAAAGTCCACATCCGGACATCTCTTTACCTTGGGAGGTGGTGCTGTTAGTTGGAGGAGTATTAAGCAGAAATGCATTGCAGACTCAACTACAGAAGCTGAGTATGTGGCTGCTTGTGAAGCCGCAAAGGAAGCTGTTTGGCTCAAGAAGTTCCTTATGGAACTCGAGGTGGTACCAGCGTCGCTGTCACCTATTATGCTATACTGCGATAATAGTGGGGCAGTGGCTCAGTCCAAGGAGCCAAGGAACCACGGGAAGAGAAAGCACGTAGAGCGGAAATATCACCTAATCCGAGATATAGTTCAACGTGGAGATGTGACTGTCACCAAGATTGCCACCGCTGACAATCTTGCTGATCCGTTTACAAAGGCCTTACCACAGAAGGTCTTTGATTGTCATCTAGATAGTCTAGGTCTTAGATGTAGTTCTGAATGGTTGTAAGTGCAAGTGGGAGTTTGTTGGGTTTGTGCCCTCAAACCATTACTTTATGTATGAGACATTAGCATTATAATATATGGATATCAGCTTTACATTTCATTGTGTACGTTTCTTTCATGAGATGATTATTTTGTCCTTAAGTATCATAGTAAGCAATTCGTGTGTGTATGAGATACACACAAGTGAGATACGAATTACTATTCTTTGATACTTAGAGTATGTCACAGTGGATGATGAGACTGGATACCTCATCAGGTCTACACTGTAGCATAATTAACTACCATTGGATGGAGTGATTAATCTCAATCACTAGAGTGTAGCTCTTAGTTGATATGCTAGTGCTTATAGTGCATTGATGGACCTGAGCTTTCCTATTGACGCTTAAGGCTGTCAACAGTCAATAGGAACTCATAACTTGTATAAGGTACGTGTTCTCAATCTTGAGATGATTATGAACACAGACTATGGATATGGCTGCTTTGACTTACCAATCAGTGAGGTCTATAGAAGATCAACACCTGGGTATCTTGGGTATGTCATGTCCACAGGGTTGTGAACATATATTGTCAAGATAGAATCTACCCTCTGATTCAGAGTAAGCATTCCCTTGAGAATGTCACCAAGTTGATTACTGAGTACTGCAGTCTTGTTGATAAGAGTTATTAACATGTTTGGTAATCATGAGTAGTGAATGGGACTCAAGGAATACAAGAAGTAATCATGATTCAGGTTGACAGTAACAGTTATCCGACTACCTGAATATGATTACGAATGCTGACGGTAGAGGGACATTAGTACACCATACAAGTCTAGTTATCGCTTCGGATATGTTCTTTTGCGTTGGAGTTCAGTTATCGTTTTATAGTGGAATAAACGTTAACTGACCAGTTAGTTAGTTTACTGATCAAAGAGTTTGGTCATGGTAAATAACAAACTGGTCTGAGCCAACAATAAAGAGCCTAGGAGGTCCCACTCTTAGCTCCGCTAGGATGCTTGGAAAGACACTTGAGGAAGCTGTTAAGACAGGTTCGATCGATCGAAGTATGTTCGATCGATTGAAGTCATCAGGTTCGATCGATCGAGAATGGTTCGATCGATCGAAGTCTAGGTCGGTTTTGGAAATCTATAAATAGGGCAGCTGCGTTCTGGTAGTAGATGATCGTCATTTTTATACGCAGAAGCTGCAGAAACTATCATAGTCTTCCCAAAACCTTCCTATCCTCTCTATTAGGGTTCCCACCAACCCTAGTCTTTCCGGCAGGCATTCGCAGGAGTCATAAGGGTGAAGATCATCTAGTGGAGGTTGCTGGAAGTTAGAGTTTCAGAATTGGGTTCAAGACACTAAGGTATAATTCTTCCACCCCCTTGTACGCATCTATGGAATTGACGAGTAGTAGATCCTGGAATACCAAAAGTTTTATAACTTAACCTATTTTCGCTGCGCGTTTAAACTCTAACTTTAAACCACTTTTTCCTTCAGGGTCCTATGCTCCAAAGTCAAAGTACAATCCTTACACATTTTTCCTAGCTTTACGGTCACTCCCAAGGGTGATACCGCATTCAGGGCTACCTCGAGTGGTTGGGGCACTAAACCCAATCATTGCACAATTTCAAAGCCAATAAATGAATTTGAAGCACCAGTATCAGATAACACTTTAACTCGTCTAGCATATAATGAGAGTGTACCTTCCAAGTTCTATTACTCCCTTTCATTGTAACCAGTCACCTCAGGTATAATAGCATTGAGTTGGGCTCTACCAACTTAACCTTGAGTAGTAGGCCCGTGATAGTTTCCTTGCAGTGCCTTGCACTCCTTGCTCATATATCCTCTTTTTCTATAGTTTTTGCATATAACATTAGCTCGGTTGTTGGTCTTGGGGGCTGTGCAATCTCATGCCATATGTCCAGGGATCCTATAATTAAAACATTCGTCCTTGTTGTTCCCAGTGATTGTGGTTGGTACTTGCGATGCAGGGGGTGCTGCGTACTTGTCTCGTGGAGCAGTGGGTCCTGGTTTCTTACCACTATTCCATAGACGTTTATTTTGTTGAAAATGAGCCAGCAGTCTCGCTCCTCGTCCATTTCTTATAGGGGTGGTCGATGTAACATTTGTTTTGGGCCCTGACAACCGTCTCTTTCTAATCCTGCTGCCAAATTAACCAATGCCTCAAAAGTCTGGTTCAAATGTCCCAATGTCAGATGTCAGAGGTGTGGATTGAGTCCTGGGTGAAACTTCTTTATCTTCTTCTGAGGAGTCTCAACCATGTAAGGGGCAAAGCAGGATAGGCGTTCAAATTGTGCTGTGTACTTTTGCACAATCTTATTCCCTTGAGTTAAATTGATAAATTCCTTCTCCCTCTGGTCCTTTTTATCTTTGAGGAAATACTTTTCCAAAAAGTTCTTTCAGAAAGTGGTCCATGTCATTCTTCTTGAAGCTTTCCTTTCGATGGTTACCTTCTCGGCCTCCCACCAATCGGCTGCCACGTATATGAGCTAGAAAGTGGCGAGAAGACATTTCTCTATTTTTGAACACTCTAACGATTCAAAAATGCAATCCATATCTCTCAACCATTGCTCTGCTCGCCAAGACTCACTCGTGCTGTCAAACCTATTAGGGCTTAAGGCTCTGAACCCTTCAAGTAACCTGTCTCTAGTTTGGGGTGGAGGTACAATGGAGTTATTGTTGCCGTTGTCATGGTTGTTGCCTATATGGTCCAGATGCTGTAGAAATGCGCCAAAAATTCCAATAGGATCTATTCCTTCAGGAAAGGGATATGGTGCTCCTCCATTGCGATTTCTTCTCAGTCTTCCTACCATTGTGCTTTTTGTGTGTTTATGTACCTATATAAATATCTATTGATTATACACCAGTCCTAACCATGGTTATGAAGTATGTAAACTACAAAATACATAGATAACAATTCTAATATAAGTACGTATTTCATCAAGCATACACTTCATTAAGTAGTGAAAACAAGTCTTCATTTATAACTTCAAATATTTACATAGTACAACATAGTTACAAAAACATTTACATGGAAAAGCGTGCACGCTGAATATTTACATAGTAGGGAATAGTACCAAAAACATATACATGGGAAAGGCGTACACTTTACTACTAACAGATGAAACATGCCTGAGTACATACTATATACACAAAAGACGGGATACTAGCCCTATTACACGTAAAGCTCTAGAGCCTGGGGATCCTATCCCAAAAGTCCTCCATGTCTGATTTGTATGGTGGAGCGTCGTCCTAGATCAAAATCTGCTTATGTGGAACCCAGTCCAAGTATGGGTCAAACTCATCGAGCATTTCATCATCGTCCTCATCAAAAGGCTCTAACTCTGCATCCTCAAAGTCATCCTCAACCTCTGGCTCTCCATCCTCCATGACTACCATCGATCCCTCCTCATCAGCATCCTCTGCCAGATCCGTCTCGTCGACATCCTCTGCTGGACCGTCCTCAGCTATATCTCCCTCGTATGGCTCATCATCCATATCCTTTATTGGGTCAACATCCTCTACTCGATCAACATCGTCTATGGATCAACCTCCTCTGTTGGATCCTCCTCATCAACCCTATCCTCCATATCCATCTCTATCTCATCATCATCCCCATCATCATCATCGGACTCATCCTTACCATCAGAGTCGATGACTACTCTGTGGCTATAGGTATGTCAGTTACAGGCTCCTCTGGTAGGGGTGGTAGTATAAGGGGAGGTGGTCCTATGGGCAATGGTGAGGGTGTCAACTCCACTCGAAATTAATGACTTTGAAGGTATGGCGGTCCTGAATCATCAACCGCCTCCTAATGAATGAGTCTAAGTGTTCTCTCACGGTAGTGTGTATCCATCTATAAGATCATTGGATCTTGAATCCTCATTATGTGCACGTCATACCACATGTCATCCTCTATGTATTGTGTACTGTAGGGCCCTCAGGCAAATCCTCTGGTGATACAACACTGGGTCTACTGACTTTATGTGATCCGGGTATATCCAGTGTCCCCGAAATCCATCCTGGACGTATTAAGGTGCCATGCTAATCTGTTCAACACAAAACTATCATATGGTTAATATCTGTGGAGATGGGAAAGGTCAAAATGGTTATAAATTAAGTGTGCAGGAGAATCAGTGTACAGGTATTAACCTAGGGCTTTGATACCAAAAATCCCAGTCACGCCTTAGCGTAGCAAAAATAAGGAAAAATAAAATTTCCATCTTGGACCTTTAGGCACATGACTAGTTGAATAGCCGAATTATCCATAACCAAACATTAATAATGAAAAACATGACTAACATATGATAAAGCCAACATTGACAAAAATGGTTATAGTACAATGAAAAACTATAGTACTAGTTAACTATTACAACATCATAGATACATTCGTGTCTTATGGCACTAGGGCCTTACAAAAACTATTATAAAAGATATAAAAGGTCTTCTGATAGGGATTACAAGCAAAAAGCATTTACAAGATAACAACTACTAGTCTTCTCTCTAACTAGCATAAACCTTTGTGTATTGTTCATCCACGTGCTCCTCTTAGGTAGTATCACAGCATGCACATCTATTATCTGGAAAAGCTGGACATGGGAATGTCCAGCGACATGAATGCCATCAGCTTATGAAAGCCGAGTGAGAAAACTAAAACAAATGAAACTTATATAGCCATGCACAAACGAAATATGATTACTTCTTTTAATACATCTTTTAAAGAAATCCACGTTCCCTTCATTAAAATACAACTTCTAACTCGCTCGACTAGGTATTCAAAAGGAATACTAACAACCAAATTGACTCGCCTTGACATCCTTAACATCACTACCATCCATTACCATCCATTTCCAGAGTCTGACATGGAGTCCCAACTTGCAACACTGAGTTTGACATGGAGTCCCAACTCACAACACTAAGTCTAACATGGAGACTTAACTCCTAACACTAAGGTTGACACAGATTCCCAACTCGTAACACTGAGTCTAACACAAAGTCCCAACTCACAACATTGAGTCTGACACGGAGTACCAACTTGCAACACTGAGTCTGACACGGAGTCCCAACTCACAACACTGAGTCTGACATAGAGTCCCAACTCACAAAACTGAGACTGACACGGAGTCCTAACTCCCAACACTGAGTCTAACACGGAGTCCTAACTCACAACATTGTCACAACTAGAGAATATGGCTAAGATATATCTCTCATATGGATGGCTCCACTGTGTTGCCATGAATAACATCTCCGCCAAAAGAATCATCCACAAACAGGTGGAAATCCAGATCCATGATAACCTGTAAAGGAAACTATCTATCATCAGTGAAGAAAAAATAGGTTTAAAAATTAATTCAAACGCGCAGCGGAAAAGCAAGTTTCAAAAAACTTATTGGTAGCCCAGGATCTACTACTTGTCAATTCCATAGATGCGTAAACTGAAGAGGGATAAGAATTATACCTCAGGTCTTGAACCCAATTCTGATATTATTCTTTCTTGGTGATATTGCAGCCTCCACTAGGTTGTCTTCACCCTTATGTCTCCTATGAATGCTTCCCGGAGAGGCTAGAGATGGTGGGATCTCTAATAGGGAGGATGGAGAAGGTTTGGGACTCTAAAACAGATTCCGCAACTTCTGACGTTCAAAAATGATGAACTCTATTTTTTGGATGCAACTGCCCTATTTATAGATTCCCAAAACCGACCTTATGTATCGAAGTGGATTCGATCGATCGAGACTTCGATCAATCGAACCACCTTCAAGCAATAGAACCCGCCAAGACTTCAATCAATCGAGACACCTTCGATCGATCAAACCGGCCTTGACAAGATTCTCATGTGCCTTTCAAAGCATCCTAGCGGAGCTAAGAGTGGGACCTCCTAGGCTCTTTATTGTTGGCTCAAACGAGTAGTTAATTACCATGATCAGCAAACTAACCAACATGTTAGTTATCGTTTACTCCACTATAAAATGATAACTGAACTCCAACGCAAAAGAACATATCCAAAGCGACAACTAGACTTATATGGTGTACTAATGTCCCTCTACCGTCAGTATTTATAATCATATTCAGGTAATCGGATAACTGTTACAGTCAACCTGAATCATGATTGCTTCTTGTATTCCTTGAGTCCTATTCACCTCTCATAATTACCAAACATGTCGATAACTACTTATCAACAAGACTGCAGTTCTCAGTAATCAACTTGGTGACATTCTCAAGGGAATGCTTACTCTGAATCACAGGGTATATTCTATCTTGACAATTTATGTTTACAACCTTATGAAAATGACATACCCAAGATACAGAGGTGTTGATCTTTTATAGACCTCACTGATTGGTAAGTCAAAGCAACCATATCCATAGTCTATGTTCAGAATCGTCTCAAGATTGAGAACACATACCTTATACAAGTTATGAGTTCCTATTGACTGTTGACAGCGTTAAGCATCAATAGGAGAGCTCAGGTCTGTCAATGCACTATAAGCACTAGCATATTAACTAAGAGTTACACTCTAGTGATTCAGATTCATCACTTCATCCAATGGTAGTTAAATATGCTACAGTGTAAACCTGATGAGATATCCAGTCTCATCATCCACTATGACAAGTTCTAAGTATCAAAGAATAGTATTTCATATCTCACTTATATGTATCTTATACACACATGAATTACTTACTATGATACTTAGCGATTAACAATCATCTCATGAAAGAAACATATACAATGAAATGTAAAGCTGATATCCATATATTAAAATGTCAATGTCTCATACATAAAGTAATGGTTTGAGGGCATAAACCCAACAATCAGGAGGATGAACTTATCTTAAACTCATATCTCATCTCAGGGAATCTTAAATACTAGGACCAGATGGTGTGGAATCATTAGTAAACTAAAGTATCATAACCTAGAGCTCTGATACCAAAAATCATGTCACGCCCCGGAGTAGCAAAAATAGAGAAAAATAAATTTCCTTTTTTGTTCCATAGGGAATGATGGGTGAATGTCACCAATAATTCATACCACATAGTACCAGTCAACTAGAAGTAACAGTAAATAATTGAATATATAATAATGATTCTATCAATTACAATATCATAGTAACCCTCAGGAACCTAACAGGTTTGGAGACAACATATGCCCAAGTACTCATTGCAGAAATAATAGAATATAAACTAGATATAACTT
This sequence comes from Hydrangea macrophylla, assembly GCA_033977485.1. Classification (NCBI taxonomy): domain Eukaryota; kingdom Viridiplantae; phylum Streptophyta; class Magnoliopsida; order Cornales; family Hydrangeaceae; genus Hydrangea; species Hydrangea macrophylla. The sequence continues at coordinate 62,319,663 of CM066999.1, forward strand.
CTTCATTTCTAGCTGGCGTAAGGTTAGTCGTCAGTGTAACCAGAATCAGTAGGGACACCCTTTGCATTATCCCCTTCCGGGTAGTAGTCATCACCGTATGCATCATCACCTGCATTAAGAGGGGCAGGGTAATCTGGAGGGGAAATGTCCAGGCAATAATGGTCCTCAGCTTACTGAGAGCTGAGTGAATAGAAACTCATAGGGTACCAATTATATAATATACTAACAAGTTATGGAAGTGTCTAAGATATAGTGTTACAATAGTATCTTTCTCTTTATTATTATAATGTCGTTACTCAACCTTTATCGTATTGTTAATAACAAACTCAACACCTACTGACCCTTGGAACAGACTTGATTGTAAACTCCTGGATACACCAATACTCTGTCTACCGTGTCACCGCAAGTTATAGATACCTTCTACTGCATAACACCGCAAGCCATAGAGGTCATCAACCGCGTACACTACAAGTCATAGATAATACATCAGTCCATCCCTCGCTTTTAAGAATATATGAATAGTCTACCACATGTCAAGGATTTAACACTTCAAGCATTGATACATCAATTCTATTACCACGACTTATCATCACCTACCTATTCTCATCCACTGCAAGTCATAGACATCTTCGTTTGTCTATCGTGTTTAAGAATACCTGTTTACCCAGCCATCGTAAGTCATAGACACCTTCGTTTCTCTACCGCATTTGGGAAATAGCTCCTCCTGTAATCATCCCAAAACTTAGCAACCTACCTATCATTAAACCACTAATGATTACACGACAGCCCCATTGTGGCCTGACTACTCTGATTAAAATGAATGGATATCGAACACATACATGACCCACATAGTATCTAACATCATTACGTTAATCCATTATTCTTAATCATACTTATCTTTATTGTCACATTATCCCTGATCAACGTATAATCGCATAATGGAAGTCCGAATCGAGAATCAAACAATCGAACCCTTTATACAATAAACCAACGAAACAATCCATGTTCTGCAAAGTTCAATCGATTGAAACCATTTCAATCGATTGGGAAAAATAATGTTCAAGCAATCAAAGTCCCTTGATCAATTGAACTTAGTTCAATCGCTCAAGAGTTGTCTTCTCTAGAGATTTAGGGAGTGAACGTCCAGAAGTGTTAGGGAGTGAACGTCCATAAAACATCATAACAAAGGTACTGAGTAAGTTTAGAACTCACTGAACTTGCTAAGGGCGCGTTTAGCAAGGTTTTGAGCTCCGAGCTTTAATGGCTCCTCCTCCTCTCTCTCCTTCTCTGTCTCCTTTCTCTCTCTGTCTCTGATCTTCTCCCTTTTCTTCTTCTGTTCTTCTCTCTTTGCTTCACTCTCTCATAGAGTATATGTATATATAAAGATATGTGTATATATATGTATGTATATAGATGTGTGTGTTTATATAAAACACAAGCACACACACTCTCTCTCTCTCTCTCACTAAGCTCTTAAAAATCTGGGCAACCAAATCCACAAACATGTACATATAAGTATATATAGGGAAAGGGAAGGGCAGGTGGCATTTCAGCACATAAACTGAGATAAAATATCCAGACAAGTTTGATCGATTGAAGGTTCTTCGATTGCTTGAGAGTAGATCGGCCAGTTTGATCGATTGAGGCCAGTTCGATCAATTGAAGTGGGAACCACGTCATAAATTCATGTTGGTAGGGTTTCGATCGATTGAACAGGGTTTGATCGATTGAAGTAATAAATTCTCGATCGCTCGAAATGACTTCGATCGATTGAAAGTGAAATTTCAAATATGTTTAAGGGAAGTGTACAGAATATTTTGTATTATTTATACAATCCAATAAAAATAGGGTATTACAATATGATTTTGGAAAGTTATGCCTATTATAGAAAAATGTGAGATATTTTCATAACAAGTTTTATCCTAACCTAAAAGCAAGAGAGGGGAAAAGGGATATTTCTTGGCTTTGAGCTTCACAATGCCAAACGATGAAATTCCATCTGTCAGATTTTGTTCTCGTTTATATTTTTCAATTCCTTGAGGTAAGACCTTCGTTTTGATACTTGTTAGGTCACGTTTGGTAATAAATTTCTGAAAAGCTAACTTTAAAATTTTGGAGAAAACCATGTAAAACTCGTAGGAATCGTTTATCATTGGACAATTGGCGTGGATTTGGTGTTCTAGGGATCCTCCTGAAATTATGGGAGCGTAGGTTATGGTATGAATTCCTAACTGATCGGGAGAGAACAAATCCTAATTATATGCCTTAATTCACATTTGTTAGTATTTTTTTATCCTATTTTTGTATTTTTTTACTTTGTTTTCTATTTTCTGTCAGAATTTGGAAAAAAGTAAGGATTCCAAGCTAAATGGGGTAAAAAAGCAGAAGAAAAGAAGCTAAATAAACCACATCACGCGCGCGGAAGTCCAGGAATCGCTCGCGCGACCTCCCAGAATCGCACTCGCGCGTCCCGCTCGCGCGATCTATGTAAAAACCAAATACATGTATTTCAGTGTACTAAAGACTCCTACGTGAACGAAACTGCCTAACTACATTTGGAAAGTTAAATACAACAATTTTAGTGCTAATTGGGTTAGGAAAGCTTCCAAACTTTCTCCAATCTATAAATACTCAATTATAATTTAATTCTTGGGTTGGCAATTATTATACACACAATATACAACTAAAAATTCAGCCATTGAAAAGAGTAAAGCAAGGAGAAGAAGAAGAAGACCAAGGATTCCCATGGCCTCTTCCATAAACCTCTTGCCGTTCATCAATTCTATGGCCAACTAAACTCAAGATCTAGGGTTTCAATGAAACCCTAGTCAAGTAATAGGGTGTATTTTATGTTTTTATTTTAGTTTTATTATGTATGGATGACAGTTACATATTCCGAGGATTTTTATAAATAAATCGTGCTTTTATTGATTAAATCATTACTTTCAATGTTTATTCTTGTCTTAGGTCTATTTTGACTGTGATGTGCTCAATGATCTATATTTGCTGTGCTTGTATAGATTATTTACATGTAATGGTGCTTAAATTGAATTATGCTATCAAGTATCCGAATAATCCATGCCTAGATTAGACGGATTATACCACAACCCTAGTTTAGTGTGCGATAATTCGTGCTAACCGAAGATGGATTATGTTGGTGCTTGAACCATAGTCATTTTCTTGACGGAGAAATTGGGCTTGTAGCTACAATTCCCCATTATCATCCAACTTAATAAGCTAAAGTAATTCATAAATACCCTTATTATGAAGCTAGTGGTGGATTTGCAATCCTAGGTGCCTTAAACTTATTATAAAAACAATATTTAATTGCTTTCATAATTTAAATTTACTTTTATTGTTATTAGTTTAATTCAAATTAAATCTAAAATCCATTTTTCTTAATTAACTAAACTTAGGTTTTAAAAATTAAAGTGCGTAGTATTCAATTTCTGTGGGTTCGACCTTTACTTCCACACTGCAAATCTTTTGAAAGTAAAGCATAAGTTAAGCATACGTTTATATCTTGATTTTGACAAGATCAATTTTTGGCGCCGTTGCCAGGGATTGCATTGCTACCTTTAGTTTTAGAATCGTAGTTTAGTTAATTCGTAAATACTAGATTAGGTTTTTTTTGTCTTCTTATTTTTTGTTTTTTGTTTTAAGTTACTAACTTTTCTTTTTGTTTTGTAGTTTCTCAAAGTAATCAAATTCTAGCATTTTGGAGAGGAATAGCTTAGCACACCAAAGGAGCTTACGCGAAAATAAAAAAATAATAAATAAACTAAATCGCTTCCTTTGAAATTTGCTTCCAACCACTATAAGCAAGACGCTGAGATGCACTATTTGTATTAGTTTATGAATGATTGTTCACGTGCATTAGCTAGGAAACCCAGGACGCTGGGCTTGACGCGGTCATTGCATTACAGGATAATATTCATGCATCATAGTAGTTGTGTGCCTGTTGCCTTATTTGCGTGATTTCATCTAATATTTGTGGAGTCAGTTTTTGTCTTAGTGTCAATATTTTCTTTTTAGTTTATGTTTGGTATACGTTCTAGTAAACCTAAATTACAAAATTTTGATCCTGAACTTGAACATACCTTAAGAATTAATAGATCTTCAACCCAAGCTTCTAGAGCTTGGTTGCTAGACGACGAATCGACTCCAGAACCATTGTCTCTATTTCAGGCCGAAATTCAGAGTACCCTTAAAAGGTTAAGGAAAACTTGAATTTTTAAAATAAAACCTATTCCAATGGCTGACGTTGGAAATAACGGAAATAATGTAAATAATCATAATATACCTCTGCCACCTCCGCTTAGGGATTACTTTATTCCTACAACTTACATGCCACAAACATGTATTGATTTACCGGAGGTGTCGGCATCTCACTTTGAGATAAAGTCATCTACCATCTCGCTACTTCCTTCTTTCCATGGCCGCATTAATGAAGACCCTTACCAACACTTAGGGAATTTTCAAGATATCTGCTCTACTTTAAAAATTCAAAACTTAACTGACGATGAATTGAAATTGTGGCTCTTTCCATTCTCTTTAAAAGATAAAGCAAAGTATTGGCTCCAATCTTTAGAGCCGAATACAATTAAAACCTGGGAAGCCTTACACACCGCATTTTTACAAAAGTTTTTCCCTATTATGCGTACAAATCTAATAAGAAAATTCATAGCAAACTTTGTGATGCAAGATGGGGAAACGCTTTATGATACTTGGGAAAAGTTTAAAGAATTATTACGCTCATGCCCACATCATCAGATTCCTAAGTGGCAATTAGTTCAAGTCTTCTATGAAGGGCTTATTCCCTCTGTTCGGAATACCGTTGATGCCGTTTGTGCGGGTACTTTCTTGCACAAAAGCGCCGACGAGGCATGGAAGATTTTTGAAACGTTAAGCGAGAACTCGATGCACCAGGCTGTGTCGGTACATTCTAAGGGATACCTGCCACCGCAAAAAAGAGAGGTAAAAGTTGAGTCAAGTCATTCAATCGAAATACAAGAATTAAATAGAAAACTTGACCAATTTACGATGATGGAAAATAGGTCCAATTCACCTCCTCACAAAGTATCTGCATTGTGTTCTGCACCGTCACATAATATCTTTGCATGTCCTTCCGCATCTCAATTCCTAGAATTCGTGGGGCAACACATTAATTCTATTCAACAATTCCTACAAAATAATTATAATCCTGCGCCGACTAATTTTACTAATACTTATCGAACTCAGCCTCAACAATATCAATACCAACAACCCAATCCTCCTCCACCTCCACGTAATAATGCATTTGAGGAGAAGGTGTTGACCTTACTTGAAAACTTTGGGTCAGTAATCTAGTTAGTACATTCCCACACCCAGTCCATCGCAAAACTAGAGTCCCAAATGGGACAAGTAGTGAGTACATTAAACCGTTTGATCAAGAGTAAGTTGCCTAGTCAACCTATTCAGAAACCTCAGGGTCAATACGAGAATGGGGGTAAGAGTGAGCAAGTGAACGCTGTTTCGACTAGGACGACTATTCGGGAAGAGGAAGTTGTTGAATTTCCGGACGAGGGTGTGAAAAATTTAAACAGTAATTCGAATAAAGAAATGGGTGATGATGTGAATCAAAGTAGAAAAGAAAAAGAACCGATCCCAACTAATTATATTCCGAAAATGCCTTTTCCACCAAATGTTGAGGAACCGTCTAATTCATCAAAGAAAAATTCAAAAATGGAAGATATACTCGAGGTATTTAAACAAGTTAAAATCAATATTCCATTCCTTGATGCAATAAAACAAATTCCCGCTTACGCTAAATGTCTGAAAGACCTATGTACTCAAAAGCGCAAATTGCGTAGTCATACTCCTAAAAAGGTTTTCCTCACTGAAAAAGTAAGTTCTATTTTTCAAAACGCACCTCCAAAGTATAAAGATCTCGGTACGCCTACTATTTCATGTGTCATAGGTGACACTATCATTCATCGGGCTCTCCTTGACTTAGGAGCTAGTGTTAATCTTTTATCTTATCACGTCTATAAACAACTAGGTTTAGGTGAACTTAAACCTACGGCCGCTACTATACAATTAGCGGATCGTTCTGTTAAAATTCCTAGAGGAATCGTCGAGGACGTCTTGGTTAAAGTTGATAAATGCTATTATCCTGTCGACTTCATGGTCCTTGACACTGAACCCGTGCTAGATGCTAGGAAACATACACCTGTCATCTTAGGCCCTCCATTTTTAGCAACTGCTAACACTCGTGTTAACTGTAGGATGAGGGTAATGAAGGTGTCATTTGGGAACATGAACTTAAAATTAAACGTTTTTAATGCTATGGATCAACCTCCTAAAGATGGCGATTACCTATGTGAGGCGGAATGTGAGGTAAGACGGAATATTGAGCCTAACAAAGAACTGAATATGGGTGAGGAAATAATATAATTCGTAATGAGCGGATAAATACTGACAACCAAGACCCGAATGATGAATTTACTCGAAAGGTAAGAAATCGATTTGAACATAATCTGAGAGAATCGTCGGTCGAATTAATTCAAAGCGACGTTATTTCTGCTTATCACCGGGCTCTTCCTAATATTCTTAGGGGTACAAAGTCCGATTTTTAGCCTCCATAAGTCCTGAGCTAGAATGGTTTAGCTGAAGACGTAAAAGATAGCGCTTCTTGGGAGGCAACCCAAGCTTTATTTTGTTCGTTTTCCTTATTTTTAGTCATTTTTGAGTCCTTTTGAGTCTATTTTGGACATTCTGGACAGGTTTAGGGGTCGGGATAAATTTATTTTGAACTTATTTTGAACTTATTTTGAACTTATTTACCTTGAAATAAAGAAACAAGGGAAAAAAACCACATTGCGCGCGCGGCCCGCTCGCACGATGCATCGCTCGTGTGGTCCGCCCTCGCGATATTCTCCCTTAGACAAAATTTTTTCAACTTTTTATTATATGAGCTCTCTATTACATCTCACGCCTAGAATCGCGTGAGCGAGAGGTTTGCTCGCGGGATTCTGGCACTTTGAAAATTTTCTAAGTAAAATTAATAACATGCCTCAGGTTTACCTCGCGGAGGAATTCGCGCGAGCGAGGGTCGCTCGCGCGGTCTGCTCGCGCGAGGTAGGGATTTCTCAAATTTTCTCTTTGTTCTTTGACTATCTGTTTCCCCAACCTATCTAGTTGTTTTTTATTTCTGTTTGTTCTCTTAAGTTTATTTTCGATTAAGTGTTTCTTTGTTTTCATAAGTTCTATTTGTTTCCTTTACGTTCTTTTAATTCTAGTTTAGTTTCTATTGTTTAAAATAATAATAATAATAATAATAAATAGGGTAAATTGCATTTTGCACCCTTAAACTATACCATGTTTTGCACTTTGATCCCTAAACTATCATTTTTCGCATTTTGGTCCCTCAACTATCATTTTGTGGCAGTTTGCCCTCTCCGTCACTTTTAGCGTCACTTTTGGTGTCACTAAAAAGTGACTTATTTCGTCACTAAAAGTGAGAGAGGGGGCAAACTGCCACAAAATGATAGTTGAGGGACCAAAACGAGAAAAATGATAGTTTAGGGGCCAAAGTACAAAATATGGTATAGTTCGAGGGTGCAAAATGCAATTTACCCTAATAAATAAATAAATAACAAAAAAAACATATGTATAATATAGTAGCTTTTATTATTTGTTTGTTTGTTTAATTTTTCTTTTGTCAAGTATTGACAGGTGATTAGTAGCTCTTTATGGAGCCATTGAATTTTATCGTCATATTTATACATTCACCTTTGTGATTGTCGAGATCGAGGTAATATCGTTCCTTCCTTACGTCCTTTGTGTTCTTTCATTTTATTGTTTCATTGGGGGTAATGAAAGGTGTAGGTTTGGGGGTATGCACACACATGCACATTATTACACTTATTACACTAAATTTTCAAAAAATTTTGATATTTGTGCTTAAATAAACGATGTCACCTACGTTTTTGTAATCTCGAATTCGATACTTCTTGTTATGTAACTGTGATTCGTTATAGAATGGTAAACAAGAGAAGATGTAATTAAATATTTACTGAAGTCATGATGCGACGTTTTAGGATATGTATCGTTCGAATCGTAGTTTTATATCATAGATTTGCACACAAACCTATGCATTGCACGTGGTCGCTTGAATACATGTTTGATGTGAACTATAATATGATTCGGATTTATAGATAACACATGGTGGATACTAAACCTGGTGAGCTTTTGAGCCTATCTTTTCTTTTTAGAGGGTTATAAATGTATTTTGTGTTTGTCGAATTTCATTTGAAATAGCGCATTAACTTGTTGTTTAGTCTCATTATTCTTGTTTTGGTTGATAAGTCAAGTTAAATTATTTTCTACCATGCTAAATAATCTTCCGTCGTAAACGTTGAAGAACCATATAACCATAGGACATGATTTTCGGCCTTCTTTGTTTGCTACTCACCGATAAATGATAAATTTCCTTAGTTTGCCCTTTGAGCCATTAAAATGCCATTTTTTTCTTTAATTACCATTATCCTGTTTTTGGTCCAATTTGGCCAACTTGGAGTTCACCCCTGAAAGATTGATCAACTTTTAATGGTGTTAAGGCGATGTGTGATTGAGAAGAAGAAGAAAAAGAAAATAAGATGATGTTTGGGGTGGTTGCCTTTTTATTTAATGAACATTCGTTTCAAAAGAAACGAGGAGGAAAAGAATAAAAAAAAAAAAAGAAGAATAAGGTTGAAAAAAAAAAAGAAACAGAAGGAGAAAAAATTGGAAGGAATGAAAAGAAGAGAATGAAATGATGAAGTTGGTGGAGGAGAGAATGAAAGAAATCGTACATGCTTTACAATGCCATTCTGAGATTACCTACCTAATTAATCCTTTCTATCCTTTTTCATTACTTAAGCCACATTACAACCTTTGAAAAGTCCTATTTGATCCTAGAAACATGGTTTGGATATGTGAATGATGAGAGGGGGATTAAAACATGGTAATGATTAATTTCTCTTGATTGTTGGCGTCCTATCCATGAGACTGCTATTCTTTTGTGTCATGCGTCTTTTTCGAGTCATATGTGAGCATTTCTCGTTTTGAAAATATATTTCCTTTGCTCCCATATATTGTATAAATTACACATGTTCTGAGCGTTTCATTTGAGAGTGTAATTCATTGTAAGATTCGTAGTCGAAGCATAGTTGGATGGTTATCCGAATTATATTCCAAATTCATGACATGCGCGTGTTCATTTGACTACCATATCACACACGTGCAATTTTATGAGAAACTATATTGATTTATACGATGCATGTGCTTGGAATTGCTTTTCATGATGTAGGTAGACGTTTGATTCCATTTCTTCTTGTTCATTATTCTATTTCAAATCATCGTTCTATGATAAGGAGTATTGATTGTTTTGTTTTTCATTTTTAATAAAACTTTTTAAATATATAATGAAATAAAGATGGTTGTGGGTGACTTGTTGACGAGAACCCTCACGAAACTTCACTCGTCCGACTAGGGACACCTAGAGGTTTAAAAGGCTTGTTGCACAAGCTAAGTGCAATCGTTATCCATGCGAAAATGGAGTAGCATTTTTAATTAGTAGTTTAATTTTTATGTTCTTTTTGCTCGAGGACTACCAAAATGTAGGTTTGGGGGTGTGATCGGGAGAGAACAAATCCTAATTATATGCCTTAATTCACATTTGTTAGTATTTTTTTATCCTACTTTTGTATATTTTTACTTTGTTTTCTATTTTCTGTCAGGATTTGGAGAAAAGTAAGGATTCCAAGCTAAATGGGGTAAAAAAGCAGAAAAAAAGAAGCTGAAAAAACCACATCGCGCGCGCGGTCCGCTTGCACTGAAGTCCAGGAATCGCTCGCGCGACCTCCCAGAATCGCGCTCGCGTGGCCCGCTTGCGCGACCTGTGTAAAAACCAAATACGTGCATTTCAATGTACTAAAGACTCCTACGTGAACGAAACTGCCTAATTACGTTTGGAAAGTTAAATACAATAGTTTTAGTGCGAATTGGATTAGGAAAGTTTCCAAACTTGCTCCAAATCTATAAATACTCAATTATAATTCAATTCTTGGGTTGGCAATTATTATACACACAATATACAACTAAAACTTCAGCCATTGAAGAAAGGAAAGCAAGGAGAAGAAGAAGAAGACCAAGGATTCCCATGGCCTCCTCCATCAACCTCTTGCTGTTCATCAATTCTATGGCCAACTAAACTCAAGATCTAGGGTTTAAATGAAACCCTAGCCAAGTAATAGGGTGTATTTTATGTTTTTATTTTAGTTTTATTATGAATGGATGACAGTTACGTGTTCCGAGGATTTTTATAAATAAAATGTGCTTTTATTGATTAAATCATTACTTTCAAAGTTTATTCTTGTCTTAAGTCTATTTTGACTGTGATGTGCTCAATGATCTATATTTGATGTGCTTGTATAGATTATTTACATGTAATGGTGCTTAAATTGAATTGTGCTATCAAGTATCCGAATAGTCCATGCCTAGATTAGACGGATTATACCACAACCCTAGTTTAGTGTGGGATAATTCGTGCTAACCGAAGATGGATTATGTTGGTGCTTGAACCATAGTTATTTTCTTGACGGAGGAATTGGGTTTGTAGCTACAATTCCCCATTTTCATCCAACTTAATATGCTAAAGTAATTCATAAATACCCTTATTATGAAGCTAGTGGTGGATTTGCAATCCTAGGTGCCTTAAACTTATTATAAAAATAATATTTAATTGCTTTCATAATTTAAATTTACTTTTATTGTTATTAGTTTAATTCAAATTAAATCCAAAATCCATTTTTCTTAATTAACTAAATTTAGGTTTTAAAAATTAAAGTGCGTAGTATTCAATCTCTGTGGGTTTGACCTTTACTTCCACACTGCAAATCTTTCGAAAGTAAAGTATAAGTTAAGCATACTTTTATATCTTGATTTTGACAAGATCACTAACTTATGCTATATAGGAAATTCTATGTTTTAAATATCAATTGTGATATTGTGATTCGGGCAAAATTCATATTTTAGTTTAGGCCCATTAATTATGCTCGTGAATATTGTTGAAAAGCATGTCTATGTGATTATGTGAGCATAATATGTGTTATGTGGGTCAAAGGGGAGGTTATACAACTTCATGCCGGGGGAAGCTTCTTGATGTTTGAGAATTGTTGTAGCGACGGCTACAGTGCATGGTTTGGGAACCGGCTCTGTAAGGGCACTTCGATGTGTGGTTAGGAAAAGGACTTCCACAACAATGGTTTCATTACTGGATGAATGCGTATCTCTCTCCCTATAGACTAGTTGCAATGAGTTGTTGATATTAAAGCATGAAATGTCATATATGCATTTGTTAAACTTGTACAATCAGCATATAGCTGAGCAGTGGAGCTTTACTCCATTGTAGATGAGAAGAAAAAGGGAAAGAAGAAACGTGAGGAGTAAGGCCATGGGAGCACCCGAGTCTAATCTCTCATGTATATAGTTTTGCAGTTCATCCTTATGTTGTAAATGGATCGTAAGGAGAAACTAGGTTTTGTAATCTCAGAACACTCGTAGTATTCGAGTTGTTGAAATTAATATATAATTAGAAACTTTTGTAATTATGTTTTGGACTGGGACTAATTAGTACATGAATCTTGTAATAACACTGTAATGGCTATACTCATAGAAGTATGTTTGGTTTTAAACTTAGGATCTTTGTTTAATGCCAAACTCTAGTATTTCACTTTTATGTTATGTGGATTATGAGATTTGATACAAAGGAGTCCTTAACTCGCTCCGTTAATGTTTTTCAAAGCTTAGACATGCTGTCTAATATGTTTATGTACCTTTGGTAAAGTTTTAGAATGATTGAAAATTTGTATGTTGAGTTTTGTCGTGTTTGCGATGTTTTCAAAAAAACAAAAAAGAAAAAAAAAAGTAGGTTATGTGGGCTGCCCGTGAATAGCATTTTTACAAAAGTACATTTTTCAGAAAATATTGAAATATTCTATTTTGCTTCTATGGTACCTTTGGGGTCCCTAATAACACTTATATGGCTAATTTAAAATGTAATTAACTTTTCAAATTGATACGGATTTTATAGACTCGTAGTTCAACGTTTTTTAAATGATCATTGTTTTAAAGAGTTTCTTTATGTATCTTTTTCGTTGCGTTTACTTTTAATAAATTGAATAAGCCTCGGTGGTGTGTCACGTGTCCTATTTCCGCTTGTGACAGGATGGGTCGTGACACCTACCCACCCACCACGCATAAGGACTACAACTTGGACAGTTAAGCCCGACTCATGTCCAACCAATATTTTGCTCGGGTTTGGATAACATTATTTAGGTGTTTTGGATTAGCTGAGCTAGAAAGGTGAAGCGTGAATTGAATTTGGGTTGAATTTCCATAGAGATGCTTAGAGCCAAGTAACCAGAGACCAAGACTTTTTCTTTGTTTAATTATTACAGTTATATTATATTCTATCTGTCATTACTTTTAACGGCGGGATCATAGTGCTTTTATGTGACAAAAATATACTTTTAGATTTTATAGAGAACTAATTGATAAATGAAGGGTTTTTCCTCAATTCTAAACGAAAAAAATAGTTATGATAATTGATATTCTATTAAGTGTTGTTTATCTATTACAATTCGGGTTTAAGTCGGGCTCGGGTTTGTGTTTGGTCTTCAGTACTCAAATGTAAGTTAGGCTTGGGTTGGGTTTGTCGGACTCGGGCTTGGGCTTGGGCTTAGGCACACTCCACTAAAACTCGTGCTGTTGGAATTGCAGAATTATCAGGCATACACAAACTCGGTAGAATAGAGTTCGTGAACATATTTAAATAAAGCTCTTAAGTAGGCTTGTGAAAAAAATAGTGAACAAACTTGTCCAGAGCTTGTATTCTCGCTTGTATGTATATATTGTTAAAAGCTTGTATATATACATCTATTATAAAACTACGTAGCTTGTATTCTCGCTTATAGTCTTGGTTAAGCCTAGATAAAAAGTTATTGATCAACTATAATTCAACAAGTCAAGCTCAAGCTTGACTTTATAGGCTCCTTTAATAAATGAGTAATGCTAAGCCTCCTAAATCTAAATCCCAAATCTCTATCAATGATGTGACAATGAATCCACTGGATTTTGACTCATACCACATCATTTGGGATTTGAATTTGGAAAGCATAGCATTACTCTTAATAAATAAGCCAAACTCAAACATGATGAACTTGGTTGGGGCTCACCTCGTTTAACAAAAAGGTCAAACTCTGACCTGAATTTCAAACTCGCTTATAAATAAACGAAAATTGAGTACATATAAGATTGAGTCGACTCAACTGGACTCGAGTTGGTGTACATCTCTATCGGTGCCTCTAAAAAGAGAAATGAGTTAATTAGAACTCCATAATAAAAAATAATAATAAATAAAAAAAAAAACAAAAAAAAGAAGGGTTAATTAGTATTATATCCCTCTATTATAGGCTTTTTTGGCAATAGGACCCTCGGTTAATACATTTTTGGATGAAGTCCCTTTCATATTTTCAGTCCCAAACTACCCCTAGGACCACTTGCGCAAGAGAAATAGTTGGGTATTCATCACACCATTTATTGCAACAGTAACCCCTTCCAAAACCATTTCTTCCCCAAATTTCTCCCTAAAATTCTGCTTTTTACAAATGGAAGTTTCATAATCTATCATAATCAAGATGTCAATATTGCTGAATTTCTTTGTATGAGTTTCTACCCCATTTCAAAATTGTGATGAAATAGAAATTCAATCTTGTTTTCTAAACCTTTTCTTCTTCCTAAATTACGTCCCTCGACCAGTCCCTGGTGGTCTAAACCTTTTCTTCTTCCTAATTTTGTTTCTCTTTTCTTACTTTCTAGGAAAAATTACACTACTATACAGTACCTCACCCCCCTTCTTCCAAAATTGGTACACAATTAGCATTGTATTGCTGTTTTCCCACAATCAAGAAAGATGTTAAATGGCTCGAACAGAAGATGGGAGGATTGGAGAAGATGATGAGAGAGAAAGAGGACGGTTATTTGGGTCTAGGGGAAGAGAAGAGAGAGGCCATAAGACAGCTTTGTGTATGGATTGATTATCACCGAAGTCGCTGTGAATATCTTAAGGAAGTGCTCTCTAAGATGGGCCCTAGAAGGCAGATTAGAGCATAAAACTAGGTTCCATATCATTTTTCTTCCATTATGTCCATTCTGTTTTTTTTTTTTTTTTTTTTTTTGTGGCTTTTACCATTTTTTATTGTTTCATTTGTAAAAGTAAGGCTTGTCAGCAACATATTTTTGGTTGACCTTATCAGGTAGTAATTGAACATTGTTTGTGTGCGTGTGTTAGTTGATCACATTATCATCACTTTTGGTTATGAATCATTCTTGCATATGGATATTGAGTTTTCGTAAATACACACACTTATAGTGAAAATCACATAATAATCCGATTGTTGTTAAATACCACAATACTTTTCTAGTGCCCTCATTTCTTTTGGGTTGTGAATTTCACAGTATAATTTCACAAGATCATCAATTTGGGCTATTACTTCTAATTGTGAATTTCACATTTTCGTCAGTTTGGGTTGTGAATTTTAGTTGTTATTGGGTTGTGAAATTCACTGGTCAACTCCACATAATCACCAGTTTGACTATCCCATGCAATTACTTTTAGTTATGAATTGTCATTGCCATGTAGTTAAATAACGATTTTTTAGTGAAATTCCCAAATTTACAATCAAGTCTCTGTGTATGTGTGGGCTGGTTTAAATGAATTAACTGTCATGTAAATTCAATAAGTGATTTTCACAAAGCTTATAGTGAAATTCACAATTCATCTTCTATGTGAAATTCACACTTCCCACAAGATCAATGTGCACTCTAAGTCTACCATATTTACTTGTGAAATTCTCAAATAGATTGTATGATATATATAAGAACCTAACTATATTTTGTGAAATTCTCAAAATTATGCATATGTGCTGATCAAAAACAAAAATCCATACATGTCAAATTTGGGAGATGGAAGTTTCCAATAGAGAATCCTGATGGCTAATGATTACTAAGAGTATAGATGTCTCACTATTTTATGGCTAATTCTATGATCTATCACTATTTATTGCAAATTTAATCAAAATTTATGTGAGCTATGGTGATTGCATGTAGCAATTTAATGTGATATTTAATTCTAATTTGCAATGCATAAATCACGCAATAATGAGTCAATGTGGATGGCTGCATTTGATCTCCCATTAAATCCAATATCCCAACATGGAAGTTACGTAATAATTTCATATATAAAGGTGAGGGTTATTTTGGTCATATAAAAATCTTTAATCATGGTAGATATCTTAACTAGGATCTTAGGGATCTTATCTTAAATAAGTAAATAGGGCGGACTTTATCCATGAAACTATAGCACCAAGGGATTTATTGGCAATTTTCTATAGAAAAAAATTAATTTGTCATTTTGGAGTATCGTCACTTGTTAAAGAATTAAGTCATGGTCCATTTGGAATGATATTTGCGTTATACATATATTTTCGTCAATTATATTACATTATCATTTTCATTTTCAACATATGTACAAGATGCATTATAGTACAATTTTTACATTTAAAAAAAAAACAAATCTTACTTCTGCTTTTAAGTTGAAGGAGGTATTTCATATATGGGGACATGGTTTGGGAATTAATGGAACCATATAGTACTCATTCACCATTGTAACAAATAACTATCACTATAATATATATATCTATATATAATATACATTAATTTTATACATGTGTGCTTTGAAAAAAGAGTTACTAGCTTCCATCCCAAATGAAGCACTATTTATTTCCTAAGATTTACACATAATCGAGCCACCACTAATTGGTCCCCCTTGTTAGAAGGGTGTTTCATGCCCCACGTATTAGCGGGGTTCGAACACCACCCGCATCCCTTCTCTCCGGCTCTTGCAGTTGTATTTTTGTACAAGATCACTACACCAAATGAATTAAAATAAAAAATAAAAAAAAAACAATTACACTTAATCCAAATACAAAATTTTTCATTTAAGTTGTTATGCACTAATATTTCATTTACTCTATCCGAGTACCATGCTATGTAATAAATGTGGTGGAACTACAATTATCATGATACTTCGTCGGTCTCTAAATAAGTGTTCACCTTTTCTTTTTTGGATGTCCGAAAATATGAGTCCACACTTTTCAAAGTCAACTACAAATTTTATATAAACTTCCTATAATGCCCTTACAATAAAAACAAGTAACATTTATGTGTGATCACAAGTAATGAGTAGGAAAGTCGAACACCTATCATATCCAAGGGTAAAATAGAAAATTAGTTATGTACTAATAAAATGAATATAATACATCTTTTCTTAAACAATGTGCAAACTTGTAGTAGACACTTATTTTGCGACAGAGAGAGTATTTATTTATTTATTTATCTGTTGAAGCTTGATAGAGATTATTGGGTCAATTCTCTAACAGCTTAAACTTTGTAGCAACTGGTGATTTCATGTCCAAGTCTTGTTCGTTGGAAGTCTCATGTTCGAGTCTCCATTCCCGCGTTGGTGTACATAGTTGCACTTTGTTATCTGTCATGAAATCCAGTTTGTAGGCTTTCCACGTGGGAGATGGGGTCGAACATTAGATAGATATTGCAGGTTGATATATATATTTGGGTAAACTAGATTTTAGTCCCAAATGCTATACTTTTCTAGAAATAGGTCATTCCCAAATCTTTATCTAGAAATTACCCCTTCAGTATTTTTGACAAAAATACCCCCATAGTGTATATATAAACATAATATATATTTATTTAATGCATTAATGGATAAGGAGATATTAATCCCTAATTTTGAGGCATTTTCCTTTTTTTTTCACTCAACCATTTTTGATTGATATTCTATATTTCTACATATTATAATTACAGCGTGTATTTGAGTTTCTTATACTGAATAGTTTATACTTACACTGCAACATTGAATCGTTGAAGTTATTGGATCGATTTTGGAGTTCGTTGAAGGTGAAAACTTCCCCTTATTAAGTGAGAAATTTCTTACCATAACATAAGAAATTTCTCATATCGATTTTGAAAGTGCTCGTATGATTTGTATTGATTCGATATTTTGAATGCGGAATACAGGTCAAATTTTCGCATCTATGAATAACCATATTTTTGCATTTTGTTTGTATGGTGGAGAAATTACAATCTCCAGTGTGTCGGACAATATAAGTTCTGAATTACTCATGAGAAATTTCTCACTTGTTATGCATATGAACTGTGTGATAGTAGTTAGAAATTTTATTTTCTCACCATAAAAAAAATGAAATTGGGATAGTAAAAAATTTCTCACTACGTATTAATAACTTCTCACTGTGATAGTAAGAAATTTCTCACTAATTTACCAAAATTCAGTGAGAAACTCTCACTACCCGATGAGATGCTATCAAGAAATAATTATGCAGTATTCTCATATATAGGTTAATGTTGCCGATCTTGAAAGGACGTTGATCGAGGAGATTTTCTATCCTTATATCGAGAGGAATCAAGATGCAAAATGTCAGTGCCACCATTCACAAGATACCCACAGAATATTGTTGGTGCACTGAAAGACGACGACAAAGGCAATGACGGAAAGAAAGTGTGGGAAAAACTGAGGGTAAGGCGGATTGAGAAAAATCATTCTAAAAAACTGATGGAGGGAAAATTTCAGTAGGAGTTATCTTTTTAGAAGAATAGACTCTACCTTTTGTAATTTAATTATTAACATATTGTGGCCTATTTGATTATGGAATAATTAGAATTATATGGTGTATGGTAGACAAATCCCCGACAATGTTTGTATACATTCAATGGACGTGGATATGCTAACAGCGAATATATGTTCTTTTTGTTATCCATATCTCATTTATTGGTTGAATTGCCATTTTCCATTGCCACGTACAATTTTCCAATTTGATTATTCAAAAAAAATTACTTTGATCAATAATAGATAATATCATAGAATATATTTCGTTGACACTTTTTCATTACTAAAAAGTGAGAAATTTTTCAATAACAAAATGAGAAATTTCTCAATGAGAATGCAATGACTAAGTGACAGCTGAACATGTCTGAGAAAATTCCACATGAAACCTTAACACAAAAACTGCCGAAGTGAGAAATTTCTCAATATTTGACCGAAAAATTTCCTAATGTGCTATTGACAGAGTGAGAAATTTCTCACTTTTTTTAAAAAATAATTTCTCACTTATTACAAGATCTTTCTTAATTTCACAACGAATTCAAATCAATCCAATAGCTCCAATGAAGCGATTTTGCATATACAGAAACAAAGGATGATAAATGTTCAGAATATGAGCATGTTAACTACTGATGATGCCTATTTTTGGTGTAAGGTAATAAAAGAAAACAATAGAAGAATTGCATGTGGTTCAGCCCTGTCAATGAAGAGACCTACGTCCACGGATGTGTCTTGGCACCTTTATTATAATGTAAAGCAACCGGTGACCTTTGGTGAACCAACAACGGACTGGAGCTACCAGAGATCGGCCAGACAAGTAGAACAAAGGAATTGTGTGTATTGCGTAGAAGATGAATCCCCCCATATAGGGAGTGAGGGGCCTCTTTTATACATGCAAGATACCTCCTCATACATGGAAACTATATTGATAAGGCAACATAATCTGATTGAGTTTGATTGGCACAATCTATGTGAGTTTCCTAATGAGGTTAGGAAACAATCTTTTCATTCCATTAGTCTTCTAGCTGGTGTAGTGTCACGCCCCGGACTAGACCAAAAATAGAAAAAATTAAATTTCCTTTTTGGATTCATGGACACGTGGCTGGTTGGATGTCACTCGACTGTCTTCAACAATAAGATAACAAAAACATAATAATAATTGCATGTGACTAGTTTGACGCAGTGATACTATATAAAACAACGATAGTCTTAAGGCAGAAATATATATTACAAACCCCAAATAAAAGAAACATAATTAAACATCATAAGTCTTGTGCCAACACTTGTCACTAATCTCTAGGATCAACTAATTTATTACATCAAAATAGGAAGATAAAAAGAACACTAGAAGGCAGTCTTCAACAGGCGAAGCAGTAATGGCCCCCAAAGAAATCTTCTCCATAATAGCCTTCCTCTGGTACCCTTCATCAACAAAGCTTTCGACGGCGTAACCATCATCATCGTAGTTGCTCTCGGGCTGTGCGCCACCTGCTGAATCTAGCATAGCTGGACGTGGAAGGTCTAGCTGTATAAAATAATGTCAGCTTGAATACAAGCCAAGTGAGTATAAAGTATCACGAAGCTCCGTTAGAAACAATTAAATCAGCAATTAAGTTCATCATTCATGAGTCGGCTTACTTACGTCATTATGAGAAGTCAAGAATTCTGATCAAAGGAAATTATATTACGAAAAGGACTTAAAACCTTCATCAAGACCCACAATAGAAAAGACTGGACAGCAACATACTCATTCCCGGAACTTAGTCATCTCACCTTCTTGCAATCCCAGCATAAGCTGTTGGTTTAGAATATACATACCATAACGGCCGCTTGATGAGTATACTATACGTGCTACAATAGCTGCTTGATCACCCCCGGTGCATCAAGATAGTATCATGCCTTAATAATCGACTTAACCAAGATATTCAAGGTCAAAGACCTATCCTAACATGCTTTAACAGCTGAGTGATTAGTATACTATACATGCTACAATAGCCGCTTATTCGCCCTCGGCGCATCAAGATAGTATCATGCCTCAACACCCAACTATATCATTAATGTCTAGTCACGATTTGCTTCTTCAATCCTGATACAGACTCATACGAAGGGACATCAACATCAACCAAATCGATGACGTTCAACGACACGGTCACAATGCTTACCCATGAAAAGATAGACCAAAGTACAAGTATCGATGCGCGTAGCACAATTCGATATAGTATGTGATTGTTAGGAAGTTTCGATCTTATTACGAGTGTCTTACTCCCATTATTAGACTTGTCATAAAAACGGAAGTTATCGGCGTGTTTTATGAGTTCAAGGCATGAACTATAAACATCTAGTTGGACATACAAGATGTACGTATAAGCATAGATCATCAATTAGCACGTAGTCCTAAGTGTCAGTGTGATAAGTGGACATGCAAGTACTAATTCATGGAACAAACATCTCAGGTTCATACATAAAATAATTAGAAATCTAATCAAAGCACACAAAACAAATAACATAACAAAACTGCTGAACCCGAGTGCTCAGGGTGCTTGAGTGCTCGGCCATGACAGAAAACAAATTCTAAGTTTAAGCTACATGCAAATTCGTAAATGAGTTCTAATGTCACATGCAAGTTATGAAAACTTGTAAAAACATAATCTAAGGGATTCTAAATGAAAATCTACACTCATATATGCTTAGGACATGTTTGGATGATCATCAAAACTACTAATTGTTGATATAAGCTTGATTATTAACTTTCTTCCAGAATTAAAAACTATAACTACTTACAATTCATATGCATGAGTGTAAAATCAAGTAAAGACAATTCCTACAGGTTTCATAGTGAGATTAGATGCTCACACAAGCTTAGATGATGAATGGATGATGAGAATATGAAGAATGTGTTGAAAAAGCTTGATCATTTGAACTAAAGCTTCAATTTCCTCCTCTCTAATGCTTGATCATGAGGATGATCAAGAATCGTCAACTCCACCTCAGTCCTTAATGCTTAGATTCAAGTATGCAAGTGTGTAAATGAATGTATGGAGATTATTTCTCAAAATCTCTCTCAAGGAAGAGCTTTTCTGTTAAAACAGAGTTGAAGACATACAAATGCTGTGCAATGTTATGGTATTTATAGTTTTCAACCAAAGGGAAAAATAGTCATTTCACCTATTTACAAGCTCGAGCACTCCGGCTCCTCGAGCGCTCGGGTTTGCTTTCTAAGAAAAGTCTCCCCAACGCCTCAAGCATATACCCAAACACACATAAATCATATTGAACCATAAGGAACAAGAAAAATAGGTCTTATTATATGTAATTGAGAGTCTTACAAAGAGAAAACTACAAAAATTTGTGAATTACAGATAAGAAAATACAGGTGTTACATCTCTCCCCCACCTATCAAAAGATTTCAACCCGAAATCTGAGTGAGCTAGTCCTGGAATAACTCTGGATACTTCTATCGTATTTTTGATTCCATGTCCCAGGAAGCTTCTCTCTCATCATGATGGCTCCACTGTACCTTTACCAGAGAAATTTCCTTGTTCCTCAGCTTCTTGGTCTCTCTTCCCATTATCCGTATTGGCCTCTCGTGATAAATCACATTATCGTTCACTTCGATGTCCTTAAAGTCGATCACCGGTGCTGAACCATGAACGTACTTCCTTAACATGCTTAGGTGAAAGACATTATGTACCCCAGACATTCTCGGTGGTAGTGCGAGTCAGTAGGTGACTTTGCTTACACGATCAAGAATTTCAAAAGGTCCAATATAATGAGGCGATAGTTTTCCTTCGTTCCTTCCAAATCTAACCACACCTTATATTGGATATACTTTAAGAAACACATGATCTCCCACACGAAACTCAAAGTCCTTATGACCCTTTTATCTGCTTTGGGTAGCTTTCATCTTCTCTCAGACTATGCGGATCTTCTCACTTTTCTCTCGAACCATATCTGGTCCAAGAAGTTTACCATCTCTGACTTTGGCCTAAAAAAGTGATAACGACATGGTCTCCCATACAGTGCTTTGAATGGTGCTATTCCTATGCTCGAGTGATAATTGTTGCTATACGCGAACTTGATTAAGGGCAAGTGAGTTTCCCACAAACTTTCAAAGTCGATCACGCAAGCTCTAGGCATATCTTCCATGACTTGATTCGTCCGCTCGGTCTGTCCATCAGTCTGTGGATGAAAAGTAGAACTTAATCTTAGAGAAGTTCCCATGGCTGCTTCCAGACTTTTCCAAAATCTTGAGGTGAACCTCGAGTCACGATCTAGATATATCGAGACTGGAACACCATGAAGTCGTACTACCTGCTGAATATATATCTGAATTACCCTTTCTACTGGGTAAGTCATGCTGTAGGTAATGAAATGAGCAGACTTTGTTAACCGATCTACTATTACCCTTGTGGCATCATGACCTTGTTGTGATCTTGGCAATCCGACCACGAAGTCCATTGTGACATGTTCCCACTTCCATTCCACAATTGGTAGTGCTTATAGGAGTCCAGATGGTCTCCAGTGCTCTTCCTTGACTTCCAGACACGTGAATCACTTGGACACATACTCAGTAACTTTTTTTTTCATGCTTTCCCACCAGAAGTTCCTCTTCAGATCCTTATACATCTTCGTTCCTCCTAGGTGGACGGTTAGTCTAGACTTATGTGCTTCACCCAATATGTCTATTCTAAGCTTTCCATCACTAAGTACCACAAGTTAACCCCTACATCTAAACCATCCATCTGATCCGATGCTCCACTCTTCTGGCTCTTTTGCCAAAATTTTGCCGAGCCATTCTTTAACTCTTCATCCATTTGTTGAGCCTCCAAAACACGACCAATGAGTGTTGGTTAGACCACAAGACACCCAAAGTGTCATCCCTCCTCTGACTGTGCCGGTTAAAGATCAAATTCTGCTACGGTCTCAAATGCTTTCCATTCCCGAATCATAAGGAAGCAACTATCCCGCGAGGTTTTTGGCTTAACCCCTTTGTGACTACATTTTCCTTATCGGGATGGTACTGCAAAGTAAAGTCGTAATCTTTTAATAATTCTATCCACCTCCTCTGTCTCATGTTGAGTTCCTTTTGTGAAAACAAATACCTCAAGCTCTTATGGTCTGAAAATAAATCGAACTGCTCTCCAAAGAAGTAATGTCTCTACATTTTTAGGGCAAAAATGATTACGGCTAACTCAAGATCGTGCGTAGGGTGGTTCATCTCATGAGGCTTTTTCTGTCTTGATCCGTACGCTATAAACTTCCCATCTTGCATAAGTACACACCCTAACCCTTGGTGCGAAGCATCACTGTAGATGGTGTATCTTTCATCGCTCTTCAGAATTGTAAGCACTGACGCTAAAGTCAATCTCTCTTTTTACTCCTAGAACGTGCGTTTGTACTTATCCTTCCAATCAAACTTTAGATTCTTCTTAGTAAGACTAGTTAATGGGGCTACAATCTTGGAGAAATCCTCTACAAATCTCCGATAATAACCAGCCAAGCCAAGAAAACTCCTAACTTTTGAGGCATTGCTTGGTGTTTTCAGTCTAGTACTATGTCGGTCTTTAAAGTATCCACAGAAATCCCATCTTGAGAAATACAGTGTCCCAAAAGCTTGACTTCCTCGAGCCAAAACTTACACTTTCTAAATTTTGTATACAAACAATTATCTCTCAGCATCTATAATGCAATTCGCACCTACTTCTAGTGTTCTTCTTTGGTCTTGGAATAAATCAAAATATCATCGATGGAGATAATGATAAACTGATCCAAGTAGGGCCTAAATACCCTATTCATCAAGTACATGAACACTATTGGGGCGTTGGTTATTCCGAATGGCATTACCAGAAACTCATAATGTCCATATCTAGTTCTGAACGTAGTTTTTGGTACATCATTCGGTCTAACCAACAGCTGATGGTATCTCGATCTCAAATCGATCTTTGAAAACATTGTTGCTCCTTGAATCTGATCAAACAAATCGTCGATCCTTGGCAGTGGGTACTTGTTCTTGATGGTTACTTTGTACAACTCCCTGTAGTCTATGTAGAGCCGAAGCGATCCATTTTTCTTCTTCACAAACAACACTGGTGCTCCCCATGGTGATGTGCTAGGTATAACAAAAGCCAAATCTTCCAACTCCTATACTTACTTCTTCAAGTCTTACATTTCAGTCGGTGCCATTCGATACGGAGTTTTGGATATCAGGGTCATACCAGGTACCAATTCAATGCAGAAATCTATTTCTCACTTGGGCGGTAACCCTGAGACATCTTTAAATACATCCTCAAATTCTCGTACTACTACAATCTTAGTGACTGAAGTCTCTGAACTTGTGCCCTAGATGGCGGCTAAGCAGCTTGTGTAATACCCTATAATTTCATTGTACTTTGGTATTTCTGTATATATAAATAAAGACTCTTTGATTTGTTCTTGCCTTTGTTGAATTTAGGTCCCAATCGATTGGCCTTTATACCAATTGTTTGCCATCCTTCTAATCGATTGAAATCCTGCCGACCTAAATTCATTATGTGGCACTATCCTAATCAATTACCTTGTTATCTAATCAATTTCCTTAAAATATCTATGCCCAATCAGTTGTCTTGGTTCCAATTGATTAGCACCAGTAGAGACAAGTTTTCTTCTTTGCTTCATGTTTTGATGCGTGGCAATCTCATTTCTCTATATATATGGACCTCTTTCATCTATTTTGAGGTTGTTAGACAGTTCTTGAGAGAGAGTGTGTGATACATATATATTATACACACCCATACACACATATATCTATATGTACATACCTATACACATACACACACACTACCCGTTGGTAGAGAAGGAAGAAGATAAGATTAGAAGGAGAAAGAGAGACAGAGGCGAGGCGGAGAAGAGATCAAGAGGAGGAGAGAGGGAGCTCAAGCTCCATAGCCACCACCAATGCACCAAACGCACCCTTAGGTGAGTTTTAACTCACTTGGTCATTATATTATGATGTTTTATGAGTTTTAATGAAGATTAGACATAGCTTTTATGTTCCTTGGACATTTATATATGATGGACTGAATTTCTACTAGAGAAGATGAAGTCCCAATCGATTGGGATGTTTTCCAATCGATTGCCATCAGTCTGGACCTAATCGATTGGATAGTTTTCCAATCGATTGCCATTCGTTGTAACCCAATCAATTGCCAAGTTTCCCAATCGATTGGCAATTATAGAATATGGATTATTTCTTTTGTTTATTATATAAGGTTCGATAATTCGATTATCGATCTGGATTTTTGTGATGCGACTATGGGGTAGTAAGGATAGTGTGATACTGTAATGGAATAACATGCATGTTGAATAAAGGATTTGTTAAAGGGTAAATATATAAAGTGTAGTTATGTGGTTATCCCACATTGGTTAGTGTGTAAAATATATAGGTTTGGCTTCACCTATATAAAGGATTGTACTCTTTATTTTTCACTATGTTGAATACAAGATATTCCCATCACTCTTTATCTTTACATGGTATCAGAGCCTCCCGAATCTGGGATTGCTCATTATTCTTTCGCCTTCATCATGATCAAGAAGTTCGGGTAGTTAATCTCTCTTGAGATTCCTTTTTATTTTCCTTTCTATCCTATTCAAAAAAAAAATCAACCCCCTTCCCAAACCCTAGCCGTAAGCCACCCCAGCACCTCTGGTAGCCCCCTGACACCGGCGACCCTCGCCGACCTCCGACAAACTCCGGTGAACCTTTTTCCTTCAGATCTACTATGATTAAGTTTAGATTGACCATTTTTTGGTTCCAATTTGCCTTTTTCCTTCTGATTTAGTTCCTATATTGTTCCTATACGATTCAACTCATAAATCGTAAGTTGAATGGCAACAACTTTCTTCAATGGACCAACGCTATTACCATGTCTCTTACTGGCTTAGGCCATGATGTCCATCTTACTGAGTCTCCTCCCACCACTGATGATAAGGCTATTTTGGAATGGAAACGGTTGGATGCTCAACTCGTGACCCTTATGGAACTCTATGGAGCCCGAGTTTGCTGATCTATGTAATCACTTGGCCTTTTGTAAGGCAATTTGGGACTATCTTCATCTTTTTTACTCCAGCAACGTAACACGGATGTACGATTTGTCCTATTAGTATTTCAATCTCGAGCAGAATGATTTATCTGTTACGAATTATTATGCTGCTATGAAACGGTTACATGAAGAGTTGAATACTGTTATACCCCCTACTACCAGTGATCAGGAACAACAGAAATAGAGGGAATACATGTTGGCCATGAAGTTTCTTGCCAGTCTTAAACCTGAATATGAGGCTATTCGGTCTCAAATTCTTGGGAGTAATACTCTTCTTACTTTTATCGAGACATATTAGCGTGTTCTACGGAGCACCCCTCGGGACCCTCCCCCTCATGTGCTTGTTGATCGCTCCGCTCTTATTACTCAAACTCCACCAGCTCCTGGTAGGGGTGGTGGCCCTAATCGTGGAAGACACAGAGGCGGATTTCGGGGTGGTCACCTTGGCCATGGTAGAGGCCAAACTCTTCAGTGTACTTATTATTTTTGGGATGGGCATAGCAGAGACACATGCTGGCAGCTCCATGGTCGTCCCCCCCAAGTTGCGAATGCCGCCATCTTTGATTCTGAGTACTCTCGTGCTGCTACTCCTATGGATACTATTTCTGTTTCTCGCGAGGAGTACTCTCAGTTGCTTCAGTATCAGGTAGCACACCAGGCATCCACCTCATCTGCATCCTTAGCTCAGTATGGAGGTACACATATTACTTGCATTGCTTCAAGTTCTTCCCCATGGGTAATTGATTCTGGCGCTAGTCATCATTTGACAGGTATATCTAGTCTTTTTAAATCTATCTAGCTGTCATCGTCTCTTCCCCCAGTCACTTTAGCACATGGGTCCTAAACTCCTGTTGAAGGAATTGGGACAGCTCAATCCTCTTCATCTTTATCCTTATCTTCTATTTTGTTTATACCTCGTTCGTCCTTTAATTTACTGTCTATTGGTCAATTAACTAAGGATCTTAACTGTTGTGTATCTTTTTCTCCTAATTCTGTTCTAATTTAGGATTTGAAGACTCAAAAGATGATTAGCATCATGCATGAGTCCAATGGCCTCTATTACCTTGATGGTGATCCTGCCCTACTCCTTCACCAACTGCCTGTCCTGCTACATTTGACCTCATCAGATCCACTGCTACCTTGGTCCTCCTTTATTAGCTAATTTAAAGCTTTTAGTTCCTAGTTTAAGTTCTTTACAGTCTTTGGAGTGTGAGTCATGTCAGTTAGGGAAGCATCACCGTGTTCAATTTGTTCCCCGGGTCAATAAAAGAGCATCTATCCTCACTGCATGTTATTTGATTAATCGTATGCCATCTTTTATTCTCAATGGCTGCACACCACACTCAAGGTTGTTCCCTGTTGAGCCCCCCTTCTCAGTCACGCCTCGTGTTTTTGGGTGTGTTTGCTTCATTCATCAGCTGGCTCCCGGTACTGACAAATTAGACCCACAAGTCATTTATTGTATTTTCTTGGGATACCTGTGGACACGTAGCCTTTGTGAGCCCACCCCCAATTTCTTATTTTTGGTGGGGTTTCGGAATTGATTTTTCTTTGTTTTGAAATTGATTTGAAAAAGGAAGGTCTATTGAAAACAAATACAGAGTCGCCACTTGGTCTTTAAGGAACCAAGAAACATAATTTGACTCACCCAAATGGATAAAGGGCACCGACCTTTCATAACCAAAGAACTTGGCTTGGAGTTTTGGTACGAGAGATGAAGGAGCCTTTGTCACAACTAAAACACCCTCAACTCACCCCATCTTTCGACGGGCCTCAATTAGCATCCAAATAATCATCTCATATTATGTTTGGTTCAATAATTAATACTATGATAGTATATTACATTTCATAAGAAAATTGAAATGGAAGATCTAAAGATAAGATATCGTTCATAAGATCTAAGCTAAGTATCACACAATGCAAAGTGAAAGATCACACAAACAAACCTAGGAAAAAATCGTCTAATTACATATCAAGTAATAAAGTTTTCCTAATCTAAGGGGACATGAATTGTTTTTGAAACAAATTAATCAAAGAAATTAAAATATGCTTAGCAAGCTAGTATGATGCATGTTAATCTTTGAGAAAAGAAGATCTCTTAATCCCTGGGATGGATGAGAAAGGAAGATTAGGGGAGCATGAACGTAAGATCAAATTCATTCCTTATAATCTTCTTAGATTAGGAGTCACAAAAATCCCAAATCTTGCATGGATGCAATGTATGGTCTTAGGATGTGCAAGGTAGTAGTGTGTTTGTGTTCATGGATTTCTAAAATGACTTACAAGTCTAAAAAATATGCATGAATGCATGAAGGAAATCATTATAGGAGGTATACAAATGTAGTATGAACTACTTCCTAAGATATGAACTAATTTGAAGTACATATAAGCATCAAATCAAAGAATGGAAGTAAAAGTATACTTGCTGTGAATAGTGGACAGAACAGTGACTTGATCTTGTGGAAATTGAAAAGTAGGATTAGAAATATTTTCAATGAATGATTTTTTTGAGATTATCCTTATTGTGTCTAGAACACAAATCAAAAAGCCAATCTTCAATAACTATTACAGATTGAGAGAAATCATATAAACAATAGAGGTTACTCAGAAATAGAGTCCGTACTGTCGACTAAAATGTTGAAAAATCTTAGAAAATGAAAACAAAACATTTGGAGGCCCATATTATACAAAACGTTCCCTAAGACACTGAAGTTCAAGGGAAAAATCATTTGGGATCACACTTTTTGGAAAAGTTTTATGGAAAACAAATTGAAAGTCAACCAAGCTGCTGTGACAGCAAAAAAAGAATATCTGGAGAGAATGTTTGGACCAAAATGGAATCCTTCCAAGTGTTTTCAAGCCAAGCCAATAATCATGGGTATTCTATAATGAGTTAGGAAGACTTTCCAAATGGTCCCATGTTAATTCTTTGAGTATTGAGTCCTAGAGAAATCTTTGAACTCAGATTGTTCACTGTTTTGAAGATTTTGGGAAGAACTAGGGTTTTATTCTTTGAAATCAAAATGAGGGGTTTAAGAGGGGTTTTGAAATGGAGGTTTTGAGAGTATACTTTTAGCACTTAAATGGAGATTATGACCACTTGAAATATCAATATTGAACTCATATCAAGAACCTCCAAGATTGTTGGAGAGCATTGTTTTCATTTTGAAGACAACTTCAAGAATACATACGAATGTATTGAAGTTGAAATCATCATCTATCAAACATGTTTTTGAGGTCAAGAGCTACTATCCATAAGGATTCACTCACCTCAAACTTCATGTCATCATCTAGATGATGATGGACTAGTAAGTAAATAAAGAAAAATAAAAAAGAAATGAGGTAAGGAGAGATGAACATTTATATAAACAAGCATATAATAGCAATCAATAGATGATAATCAATGTGATTTTGGACTTGTAGCTTGGTGTTTCACTCATAGATATTGACATTTGGACATGGAAGTAGCTTCCTAACTCAAGATTGCTCAAAAATGGTGGTTGGGGAAGACTTGAATGTGAAATATAAGAGGCGTAATCAAAGAAAACAAGATTGAAACTCACTTTCTTATAGAAAATCACTGGGAGAAGCTCCCTTTCCTTCTTCTAAACCTATCTATATCTCTCTTTCTCTCTACAACTTCTATGAACTTTGCACTTGGTCCCCCTAAAATGAAGAGCAAAGGGGGGTTTATATAGGCCAATTTGGGGGTGGTTTTGGAATTTAGAAAGTGCTCCCATTGGTCCTAAATATCTGTGAACATAAAACTACATCTTTTGGTCTTCAATTATTCAATTTAGACCCCCAAACTAAAGTACAAAAATGGACTCTACGGGGGTTGAGTGCTTCCGTGGCACTGGCCATGTGCCACCGCGGCAGTGGCCCAGTGCCGCTGTGGCACTACTCCTCAGACGCCCCAGAAATTTACGTTTAGGCGCCTAGAGGTTCCAGTATTCGCGAAAATGCCCTATTTCATCCGAAATTCACAGAAAATGCGTACAAACTCCAAATTGAGCTTGTGATATACTGTTGGAAAGGTAATGGAGTCTAATTTCCATAAAAAAAAAAAGTTTGGAGATAGGTCACTTTGAAAAGTTTTGCGGTATTTGCGATAAAAGTTGATTTGATCACCATTTTCACCTTCAAAAATTCATAATAAATTCGTTTTAAATCTAGAAATTATGTGCGATATACCATTGGAAAGCTATTGACCTCTAGTATCCATGAAAAATATTTAAAAAATGATACGGCACTCCGATTTCAAAGTCCACTTTTAGGTCAAATTGGTCAAACCTAGGATTTCTGGGAACCTTTGGGTGCTCCCGGGAGCTGACATTTTTGTCCGATTTTCTTTTAAAACTCAGTTTAGTACTTTTCACATGATCTAGAATGATCTCGAAACTTTTTGGAGAATTTGGATGATTTCGGTCAAACCTAGGTCAAACCGGTCAATGGGGACTTTCGGGGAACTTCCGAGACTTCCGGGGGTCTCTGGGAGCTAACGATTTCATTTGATTTTGCTTCAAAACTCATTTTTAGTACTTTTTTATAACGTAGCATGTTTCCAAAATTTTCGGTCCAAATCTGGGAGTTTTTGGACTTTCAGGGGTATTTTGGTCGTTCGGAGCATTGTAAGAGATAGAGCTAACTTCTAAGAGTCCTTTTTGAGTCTTTTTCGATCATTGTGAACCACCAAGCTATGGGTCTCCTAAATCTAATAGCTGAGAAAATGTGGTGTCTACAATACCCTAGGACTCAAAAAGGATATCGTTGTTATAGTCCTTCCCTTCATCGATACTTTGTCTCTGTCGATGTCACATTCTTCGAGTCTAAACCATTTTATTTAGAGTCCCACTCGGCTACTGATCCAGATTTTATGCTTCATGTTCCTCTTCTTGTATCCCCTATTCCGACAACTACACTGCCTACTCATGATGCTTTCACCCATTTGTCTCAGCCTGATTTGCAAGTTTATACTTGTCGTCCACCTCCAAAGACTCTACTAGACTCTGCCTCCGCCTATCGTGTCCTTAGATCTGCCATCTTCTCCAGAACCGATTGATTTAGACCTTCCCATTGCTCTCAGGAAGGGTAAGCATTCTTGTACTACTTCTCATCCTATTTCTAACTTTATGTCTTATGATCATTTATCTCCTACATTTTCTTCATTTATTGCTTCCATGTCTACCATATCTATTCCTAAGAATGTTGTAGAGGTACTTGCCCATTCTAGTTGGAACCAAGCTATGCAGGATAAGATGTGTGTCCTTAAGGAAACTGGTACTTGGGACTTGGTCCATCTCTCACCAGGGAAGTATGTGGTTGGTTGCCGTTGGGTGTATGCAGTTAAGGTTCATCCAGATGGCACTCTGGAAAGGTTGAAGGCACGCCTTGTTGCCAAAGGCTACACTCAAGTTTATGGACTTGATTATTCAGAGACATTTTCTCCCGTGGCCAAGATTGCCTCTGTTTGCCTTTTCATCTCACTAGCCACTACTTATCATTGGCCCCTTCATCAGTTAGATGTTAAGAATGAATTTCTAAATGGTACCCTTCATAAGGAGGTTTACATGGAGCAACCACCTGGGTTTGTTGCTCAGGAGGAGTCTAATCTGGTTTGCAAATTAAAAAAGTCTCTTTATGGTTTGATGCTGTCTCCTCGTGCTTGGTTTGTAAAGTTCAGTGATGTAATTGCTGAGTTTGGTCTTCAGAGATGTGGTGTTGACCATTCTGTTTTCTATAGACACACGGTAGCAAGGAAGATACTGTTAATTGTTTATGTTGATGATATTGTCATTACTGGCGATGACTCTAAGGGAATTCATGAGTTAAAATTTTCTTACAAATCAAGTTTCAGACCAAAAACTTGGGAAAGCTTAGGTATTTCTTAGGCATTGAGGTGGCCAGGTCTAGTGAAGGGATCTGCTTATCTCAGAGAAAATATGTTCTTGATTTGTTGACTGAGACAGGAATGTTGGGATCAAAACCTTTGGATACTCCTATAGATCCCAATTCCAAATTAGTGCCAGATCAGGGGGAGCTACTTGATGATCTAGGACAGTACAGACGCTTAGTTGGGAAACTTAATTACCTAACAATCACAAAACTTGATGTTGCCTTTGTAGTTAGTATAATTAGTCGATTTATGGACTCCCCTCGAACTACACATTGGGATGCAATGACACAAGTCTTGAGGTGCCTCAAGGGGGTTGTAGTTTATTGTATAAGGATCATGGTCACATTCGAGTTGAGAGCTACATAGTTGCAGACTGGGCTAGATCTCCTACTAATAGGAGGTCTACTACAGGGTACTGTTTACTTGTTGGAAGAAATCTTGTATCGTGGAAAAGCAAAAAACAAACTATTATTGCTAGATCTAGTGCTGAGTCATAATATAGGGATATGGCGCATATTACTTGTTAGTCAGTATGGATGAAGCATTTGTTGGAGGAACTTGGGTTCACTCAGTCTGAGCCTATGAACCTATTTTGTGATAACCAGTCAGTGGTTCATATTGCTTCTAATCCTATGTTTTATGAAAGGATGAAGCACGTTGACGTTGATTGTCACTTTGTTCGTGAAAAGCTCCTACAAAAAGTGATTAATACTGTTCATGTTAAGTTTTCAGACCAGTTAGCAGATTTGTTTACTAAAGCATTGCGTGGGACACGTATGAAGTATATTTGTAACAAGCTGGGTGCATATGATATGTATGCTCCAGCTTAAGGGGGAGTGTTAAAGGGTAAATATGTAAAGTGTAGTTATGTTGTTATCCCACATTGGTTAGTGTGTAAAATGTATAGGTTTGGCTTTGCCTATATAAAGGCTTGTATTCTTTATTTTTTTATTATGTTGAATACAAGATATTCCCATCACTCTTTATCTTTATAGGATTTAATGCATTAAACAGTGGAGCCAATTGTATAATGATGATATAATTTTGTTAAGTGGATTGAGAAGCCGACATGCATAGTAGTAGGCCCATCGACCGCAGAGGTCAATACTATTTATGATCGGTGCGTGGGCAATGCGATCGCGAAGAGCATACAATGTGGGTTACGGTATACTGATATTGCCTTAATCCACGGAAGAGACTAAGGGATATATTAGTGGCACTGCCTTAATCTAAGGGAGAGGCTAAGGGGTATATTGGTGGTACATCGCCTTAGTCCATGAGAGAGACTAAGGGATACATATTATGGAAACATATGTGATGTTATGATTTACCTACATTGCCTTAGTACATGAGAGAGTCTAAGGGATACACTAGTGGGGTCGCCTTAGTTCATGAGAGAGACTAAGGGATATATTTGTGATGTCGCCCTAGTCCATGAGAGAGACTAAGGGATATATTTGTGATGTTACCCTAGTCCTTGAGAGAGACTAAGGGATATAAATCGTGGTAACTGTAATATGGCTAGCACCTAGATCCAATAGAGGCTAACGAAATGTTGTCTTAATCCATGACCGAGACAATAGAGATCCGACAGAGACTAAGGGCATGGTCACGTTAGTCCAAGTCCAAGACTGAGGGTTGTGTCGATGCTATCATCTTAATCCGACAGAGATTAAATGAATATTACCTTAGTCCATGACCAGGATGGGAAGTCCAAATATAGGCTACAGGATTATGTCACTTTAGTCCATGACCGAGACTAAGAAGGATACATCATGAACTTAGTCTGATAGAGATAAAAGGAGTATCACCTTAACCCATGATCGAGACGGGAAGTCCGAATAGAGACTATAGGGATATGTCACTTTAGTCCAAGACTGATAATAAGAGGAATATATCGTGGAAGAGAAATGTGTACGAATTGTGTATTGGAAAGTTGGGACAACGTGTCGAGTTTGATGAGTCATAATGTACTGGGCTACGGGCCAAGATAGGAAAGTTGGAGGTAAAGCTACGTGCGAGATGTGGATCCAAGAGTCCATGTTATGATGGGGATTAGTTGGGATAATGTTGTTATGATAAGTTGGTATGAATAACGAGATAATTGTTTAATGATTTTGTTTTATATACTACATATTTGTGGATACTTTTCTAGTATTTACATTCACTCGATTTTCATAGCTGACGGCGTTTTATGCCGCTGGATATTCGACATCTAGTTGGCCAAGGTTATGAGTATGCAGGAGAAGCATACATGGATAGGGGCTATGAGGATAGAGCCTACAATGACGGAGTCTATGATGGTGCTGACTACTACACCAGCTGAAGACTTAGAGCTTGCTATTGATAGTTGATGTTTATGTTTTAAGAGACTGCTGTAATAGTTAAGTTTGAAATCGGCATATATTGCCGTAACACTTTATTTGTGTTTCTGCAAATATTCATGGTTTTGTAATAGTTAGTATTAAACTCTAGTTTTGTTTATCAAGCTTAGAATTTCCAAATGCATGGTTTGTATCATTACTTTGATGGTTAGACTTTATTCGTGGATAATGTGGTGACTTTCAACTGTCATGGCCTACGGGTCCAAAAAGGAATTTATTTTCTCTATTTTTGCTACTGCGGGGCATGACAGCTTATGACAAATGCATCACTCGATGGATTACACTAAAAGTTAAAGGGCTGGCTTCCAGGTAAAGAGAAGGTAATCGACTTACTAACACAGTCCAATTTGGCATGGTACTTAGTCAACCAGTCGATTAAGATAACATCAAACTCTCTCATCAACAATACTACCAAGTCTGGTAATAGGTCTCTGTCCTCTAGGTTAACAGGGCAATCCCTATATATAGTACCCAACCGGACAGATATCCAACAGGGAAACGGCGTTCAAGGCTACGAAAAGGTTCTGAGGCACTAGACCCAAATCTTGAACAGTTTTACTCGCAATAAAGGAATTTGATGCACCAGTATTAAACAAAGCTCTAACTCTATTACCAAAGAGTGTGAGCTTACCTTCTAAGTTTTGAGTCTCAACATCAAATCCGGCTGTCTTTGGGATGATTGCATTCAAGCGGATCTGGGTGACCTGATCTTGAGCTATAGTTCCATAACATCCTTGACGGGGTGCTTTACACTCTCGACTCAAATAGCCTATCTTACCACAGTTATAGCATATAATTTCCTTCCGGTTGAAAGTGGGGTGCAACATACCCT
Source organism: Hydrangea macrophylla (assembly GCA_033977485.1). Taxonomy (NCBI): domain Eukaryota; kingdom Viridiplantae; phylum Streptophyta; class Magnoliopsida; order Cornales; family Hydrangeaceae; genus Hydrangea; species Hydrangea macrophylla. The sequence goes on from CM066999.1 coordinate 62,354,635, forward strand.
TCTGCTGGGGCGGGTTCTCTGTTTTAGGCCGGCAGTGGTCGTGGTGCTACTGGTCGACCTACCTGATGTCGGGGGTTTGGTTGTTGGGATTTTCTCTCACCCATCCATGTGTATTTGTTTCCTTGGTATGGAAATGGTGGTCTCAATCCTGGATAAGGTCTATGCGGTGGTCTACCAATGAATCCCCTCTGCTTGGCTCATTTGGCACTCTCTACGGAGATAGCAAGATCTACCAAGGACTCAAAAGTTTGGCATAGGTAGACTGTGCCCACTCCTTGAATATAAGGGCCAAGACCTTCATAGTATTGCTCATTCTTTCTCTCTGGTGTGTCAACCATATCTGATGCAAAATGAAACAAGCACTGAAATTGGGTCATATATTCTCTGACTGAATGGTTCCCTTGAACCAATCCAAAAATTCCTTCTTCTTTGCATTCCTTTCAGCCAATGGAAAGTACTGGGCTAAGAACCTTACTTTGAACACAGCCTAAGTCATTCTTTTGATCCCCTCTTCTCCAACTGTGGCTTTTTCTGACTCTTACCATTCTGCGGCAGTGAACATTAGTTGAATGGTGGCCAAACGATGCTTCTCCTGTTTGTTGCAATCCATGGTATTGAAGATTAGGTCCATCTCTCTCATCCATTATTTTGCTTCTATGGTTTACCCAATCCATTGAACCTTTCAGGGCGGAGTGTATGGAATCTTTCTAACAATCGATCTCCGATCTGTACATGATGTGCACAATGGTTATTCTCGTTGTTGTTTCCTCGATTCTCCATATTCCCGACTGCAGCATTAGCTCTTTCAATTCTTCCTACTAGAGCTTCCAAAAGTCCTGTCGGATCAATCTCTGGCAAAATCGGATTTACTGGGTCCTGCTCCATTACGGTTCCTCACTCCTCTAGTATCGGATGCCATTAGGACTTGAAGGCCAATGGATTAACACAAGTACCATTCAATACAAAGTCCATTGATAGGTGGATTGTACTATAAGGTGCATAAGAGTAATGCTTCACAAATTAGATATTCAATATACTAAAAATGCTAGTAAGTAAAACGGATTTCCAAAATAACTCTTTCATTAATATGGACATGAAATTTACAAACAGAGTCTGCATACTAGTAGTCAAAAATATGTTCAAGGTGGTTTCATCTAGAACTACAAGTGGTGTGGTAACTACCACACTATCTACACCAAATCTACAAAGTACCACTACCGTATGCACAATATATACACAAAAGAGATGGAACAAGGCCTACAAAATACGAACAACAGCAAAACTAGTCTCTGAAGAGATCCCAGAAGTCCTCCAAATCTGAATCTATCGGAGGGGCCTCGTCCTCTGGTAGTTCGATCTCCTCTGGCGGTACCCAATCCAACTAGAAGTCAAACTCATCAACCATAGGGCTATCCATATAATTTCCCAACTCCCCTACCTAAGTTGTATCTCCTCCCAGTGGATCCAGCTGCACTGCAGGTAGAACGAGGTGTATTGGTGCTGTGGGAATGATCTCCTCATACTCGCCATCAAGGTCCTCCTCAGCTTGCTCCTTCTCAGGATCATCATCCTCTACTCCCACCTCTGGGTTATTCTCTGGAACTAACTCTGGCTCAACTCCATCCTCGAGGTCTCCCTCCATATCATCCTTGGCAAGATCATCGGGCTCTGCATCATCGCCATCTCCATCATCACCCTCTTTTATAGGGTTGGCATCAATATCATCATCATCATCCTACTCTTGCTCAAGTACGACTGGTACTAGAGGTGTTGGCTGTACTAGTGGTGGTAGCTGAACTGCATGAGCTGGTGGCATGGGCGCGATGCTAGCCAAAATCTCCTTTAGAATGTCTCGCAATATCGCCTCCGTCTCTCAATTGACTCGTAAGAGAAAAAGTACTCAATGTAGAGCCTCAACACGTACCCTCTCCAAATTCTGAACACCACTGATGTGTATAGCTCTCCAAAAGTCATCCTCAACGTGATGTTGTGCGCGTGATCTAACCCTTTGGAAGTGTAGCTCTGATTAGCAAGCTGTAGATGATCGGGAAATAAGAAATACCCTCTAAACGAATCCTCAACGAATACTAGATCCATGCTGACCTTAAAATGAACAATCGTCGAGCTCACCTAAACCTAGAGCTCTGATACCAAAAAACCCTGTCACGCCTAGAAGTAAACCAAAAATAGGGAAAATTAAATTTCCTTTTTGGATCCGTGAACATGTAGCTGGTTGGATGTTGCTCGACTGTCTTCAACAATAAGAAAACAAAAACATAATAATAATGGCATATGACTAGTTTAATGCAGCAATACCATATAAAATAGTGATAGTCTTAAGGCAGCAACATATATTACAAACCCCAAATGAAAGGAACATAATTAAACATCATAAGTCTAGTGACAAAACTTATCACTAATCTCCAGGATCAACTAATTTTTTACATCAAAGCAGAAAAAGATAAAAAAAAAAAAAAAAAAAAACACTAGAAGGCGGTCTTAAACTGGCGAAGCCATAATGGCCCCCAAAGAAGTCTTCTCCAGAATAACCTTCCCCGTAGTTCCCTTCATCAACAAAGCCTTAGGTGGCATAACCATCATCATCGTAGTTGCTCTTGGGCTGTGTGCCACCTGCTAAATTTGGCATAGTTAAACATGGAAGGTCCTACGGTATAAAACACCGTCAACTTGAATACAAGCTGAGTGAGTATAAAGTCTCACGAAGCTCCGTTAGAAATAGTTAAATTAGCAATTAAGTTCATTATTCACGAGTCGGCTTATTTACGTCATTATGAGAAGTCCATAATTCTTATCAAAGGAAATTATAATAAGAAAAGGACTTAAAACCTTCATCAAGACTCACAATAGAAAGGACTAGATAGCAACGTACTCATTCCCAGATTTTAAACTCAGTTATCTCACCTTCTTGCAATCCCAGCATAAGTCATTGGTTTAGAATATAAATGCCACAACGACCGCTTGATGAGTATACTATATGTGCTATAATAGCTGCTTGATCGCCCTCAGTGCATCAAGATAGTATCATGCCTTAACAGCCGACTCAACCAAGATATTCAAGATCAAAGACCTATCCTAACATGCTTTAACAATTGAGTGATTAGTATACTATACATGCTACAATAGCCACTTGATCGCCCTCGGTGCATCAAGATAGTATCATGCTTTAACAGTCGACTATATCACTAATGTCTAATCATGATTCGCTTCTTCAATCCTGATATAAACTCATACGAAAGGACATCAACATCAACCAAACCAATGATGTTTAATGACACGATCACAACGCTTACCCATTAAAAGATAGACCAAAGTACAAGTGTCGATTCGCATAGCACAATTCGATAGAGTATGTGATTGTTAGGAAGTTCTGATCTTATTATGAGTGTCTTATTCCCATGATCAGAGTTCTTGTAAAAATAGAAGTCATCGTCGTGTTTTCTGAGTTCAAAGCCTGATCTCTAAACATCTAGTTGGACATACAAGATGCGCATATAAGCATAGGTAATCAATTAGCACGTAGTTCTAAGTGTTAGTGTGATAAGTGGACATGCGAGTATTAATTCATGGATTAAACATCTCAGGTTTGTACATAAAATAATTAGAAATCTAATCAATGCACATAAAACAAATAACATAATAAAAATTATTGAACCTAAGCGCTCAGGGCGCAAGCGCTCCAGCATAGATCGAGTGCTCAACCTTGACAGAAAATAGATTCTAAGTTTAAGCTACATGCAAATTCGTAAATGAGTTCTAATGTCACATGCAAGTTATGAAAACTTTTAAAAACATAATCTAAGGGATTCTAAATGAAAATCTACACTCATATAAGCTTAGGACATATTTGGATGATCATCAAAACTACAAATTGTTGATAATAAGCTTGATTATTAACTTTCTTCCCAAATTAAGAACTATAACTACTTGTATTTCACATACATGGGTGTAAAATCAAGTAAAGACTGATGCTATAGGTTTTTTAGTGAGATTAGATACTCATACAAGCTTAGATGATGAATAGATGATGAGAATATGAAGAATGTGTTGAAAAAGCTTGATCTTGTGAACTAAAGCTTCAATTTCTTCCTCTCTAATGCTTGATCATGAGGATGATCAAGAATCAGCAACTCCACGTCAGTCTTCCATCTTGATTCAGCAACATTGTAGGTATATGAAGTGTATGTGTGTGTGTGTGTGTGTGTATGTTAATGCTTAGATTCAAACATGCAACTGTGTGAATGAATCTATGGAGATGATTTCTCAAAATCTCTCTCAAGGAAGAGCTTCTTTATTAAAACAGAGTTGAAGACATACAAATGCTGTACAATAGTCTGGTATTTATAGTTTTTCAAGACCAAATGGAAAAATAGTCATTTCACCTATTTACAAGCTCAAGCTCTAGCTCGAGTGCTCCGGTTCCTCGAGCGCTCGGGTTTGCTTTCTAAGGAAAGTCTCCCCAAGGCCTCAAGCATATACCCAAACACAAATAAATCATATTGAACCATAAGGAACAAGAAAAACAGGTCCTGTTATATATAATCAAGAGTATTACAAAGAGAAAACTATAGAATTCGAGAATTACGAATAGGAAAATACAGGTGTTACATGTAGGAAACTATTTGGAAGGTTTTGGAGCACATTCTGGGGCCAGACGGAGCTGTGTCTATAACGAGTCATGCTTAGGCGACATTCCTAACCTTTAGGTGAGGACCTACAGGATGAGATAAATAGGTCAGGATCCACCGGCCTCTTCCTTGGAAATGAGATGACTAGCCCCTCGGTGGCTTGGTACTCTTTAACGTGGTCTAGGAGTTTAGCTCTCATTGGTTAACTATTTTTGTACGTATCAGTTGCCCCCCATTTCTAATGCTAAATTAATGCTTTATTGGATGAGGCTTGGGAATTTGTATAGCTTGAGAACACTGCTCAAGGTCGGGCTCATCGTCTTAGTAATTCGGGTTATTAACCTGGTTTGATGACTCGGGAGCTCGGTGTGTGACTTGCCACATGTCAAAACTGGGTTAGTCTGGCCAGGATCCAACCAGGCCGGTACAAGGGTAACTAGAGCGTCATAACCGAACTGAACCATCATGTCGTTCAATAAATGCGCATGTTTTTTGGTCGTTGCATGGGCTGTCGTGCCCGAGGCCCCAACTGTTGGGCATTTAGGCGGGAAAAATCCTGGGCCATTGGATTTGAGATCATCTAGACCGTTCGTGCTATCTATATAAAGAGCACTTAAATAATTTTCATTCCCTCTGCTGTCCATAAAGAGAAAATATCAACCGGTGTCACAGAAAAAGCACCCGACTCATCCTCCCGAGCTTCCTTCTGCGTACTTTTCTCTATAAGTCTCCACTTTCTTAGTTTTTGTTCATTACATTCTTCCCTTTTTCTTCTTTCTTCTTTCTGGAGTGAGATTGGAGAATAGGAATCTTGTAGGTTTTGTGATGGAGTGGGATTTCTCTTTCCTTATATTCTATTTTTTTCTTAAGATGGGAGGTTTTCTTCCTTTTGATAGAATAGTATGATCGGTCAGTGTGTCCCAGGCGTGCCTTTTTTTGAGTGCTACTTGACAGTTAGGACCATTTATACCCTAGCGTATAGGCTCTTAACTCTTCCATTACTTTACCTTTGAATAGGAGTCTTTGACTGTCATGCCTCGGAGTAGCAAAAATTAGAGGAAAATAAAATTTTCCTTTTCGGATCTGCGAGCCATGACTAGTTACATAAGACTGACCTATCCTTGCAAGTATTCTAACATAGTTATAACATAAGAAGGAATCATAAAACGTCTAATGGTATTCATGGGGGAACTTTAAGTGTTTGCTACTAAGCTATTACAACAGTTCCAAATGAAAACCACAAAAATATAAGTTTGGGCGATCGACACCACTTAAGTTATTACAACGGACAAAAGATAGTTCTAAAGCGTAAAAGAAATCCTAATATGATAATAGACTAGATTCTTTTATTCAACTGGCATAACCATACCCTTTACTAGCGTACTCTTCTGAATAGTCTCCCTCAGGGTAACCTTCCTGAAAGTCCCCTTCTTGAGGATCGGGATACTCTTCTTCATGGACGCCCGGATAGGCTTCTTTATTATAACCTAGACGTAATATGTCCAGGGTAGTAGAGCCATTAGCTTTTGAGGCTAAGTGAGTTGGTCTAACCGATCACTCCTAATACAAGTAATAGTATACAAGTACAACAAATATCTCGAACTAAACATTGGATAAGTATGTAACATGATAGTATGAGTCAGATAGTGACCACACAATGCAGTATCGATATATTCAACTTTACTCGGACACCATCACTAACTCATGTGACTTGCTACATTACCAGTGTAACTCCGTTAGCTTAGAGTGGAATGATCATGTTGCTATCGTCACCTAGCAGGGCCCAATAGCAGTTTTGATTTAAAAAGTTATAATCACTTTACTCTTGGGTCCTCGTGATCTTGCCTAGAGAATAGAATAATTACAGTGCTATCGTCGCCTAACAGGGCCCAATAGCATCATAAATGGTAACCATTGTATTCAAGACCTAGATGGATATTTTTGCTATTATCTCCTAACAGGGCCCAATAGCGTATAAAGCACTAACTCATGATTAACTCCATTAATTCGAATGGGTACTTTAGTTATCATCACCTAACAGGGCCCAATAGCATTTATAGTAGCTTATTGTTAGGGCCCTAACAATAAGCTGTATTTTTTACTGAGTTAGAAAGTCACTAAACTTAAGGGGATATATCTACACATTATTTTAAGACTTTGGAAAATGACCGCCTATTTTTTTGAGCTATGGTTTATTTATTATGAATTATTGAATTCTTACTTGTATAATTACTGTCTTAGGAGTCCTATAATTATAAAATATATTTTAGGATGACTATTGGTCATTAGAATTATTTTTATTAAATATTAGGCCTTAAAATAGGCTAGTGGTATTTTTCTCATAATTTTCGGAATTGGTTTGGTATTTAAAATACATAAAAGACGCCTAAACGATTTCTTATAATTAATTAAACAAAATACTAATATTTGAGTTTTATAAATAAATAATCTATAAAACAAAGGTATTGGGCATTAGGGTAATTAATATAATTTTCTATATTTTAAAAGTGGTCATTAGGTATTTATTACCTAATTATTTTCATTTAAAACTAACTCTTATTATTTATTCACACTAAATAAATAACAAGTATAATATATAATTAATATAATATAATAGCAGAATATAAGAATAATATTTAAAATATTTAAAACTTAATTTTGGAATTAAAAACTATTTTTAAATAATTTAAACCATTTAAATAATAGCATATATCTATTTATTAAAGTTAAAATAATAATTATTGTTTATGCAAAATAAGATTAATAAGACATACTACCTCCGTCTCATTTTATGTGTCCATCTTGGGGAATCCAACTATTTAAGGGGACAAAAAGAATCTACACCTACTTTCTACAATTGCCCATAATCATTGCACTTCCTTTTTTTTTATTTTGTTTTAGTGTTGATTGCAAGGAAGGGTAGTTTGGAAAACTAAGTAAAATTTGCATACTAATTTAGAAAAGTAGACAACAATTTTGGGACATCCCAAAAAGGAAATGTGGACACATAAAATGGGACAGATGGAGTATAATATATATATATATATAATTTCATAATATTATTATAATATTCTAGAATTTAGAGTATTACTAAAACTATTTTTACATAATTTAAAATGATTAATTATCATATTAAACCTATTTACAAATAAACAAAGAAATAAAAAAAGACTGAATAATACACCAAGGTTGCGGGTCAATCTGAACCGACCCGGGCCAAATGGGCATACACTCAGAAGAATCCAGATTAAATAACTTGCGGGTCAAGCTAACTCGACCCGAACGTAAGCGGGTTACCCATATCTACTAAGGCAAATAACCAACCCATTTACCCATATTCGAGTCCATACCCTGACTTGGCCCGACCCAACGGTTCTGGTAGGATCTGATGTCAAATGACGTTGTTTGAATAAGTCAATCCATGGGTTTTTAAATCTACCCGACCCGTTACCCATTTAACAATATGTACATACAAACTAACCCTACCCGAACCCGACCCATACCCGCGTCTTATAACCCGAAGCTAAATGGGTCACCATCTTCTTCTCATGCGAAGCTTTGCCGCCGGCGAGTCGCGGGTGACCGGAATATCTTCTAGAGGCCAAAACTCTTTTGTCTCTCCATAGAAATTCATTAAACTGAAGCGAAGTTGTGGTTTGGGAACTTAGCAATAGAAAATAATATTGTGATGTTAAAAAGGCATAGAATAACTTCAAATTTCAGGGTTTAGAGTTTAGGGTATCAAAATAGGTATTCATTAGACTTACATACAAACATGAATCATAACCTTGTCACATAAGATTTGAGAAGCATATCATTACTCAAATTATATGTATATTGACATGCGTGTAATAAGACCAAAATTATTATTATGATATAAATTATAACTAAAAGAGAAAAATATATGACCATGGGTGTGCGCGTGTGTGTAATTAAAGGATTAAATTGTAATACCCTGTATTTTGGAGTGTATATTATGGATGAGACGTTATACTAACTCATGTATACTTGTATGACCTTTAACTTCCCTTTGGTTAATTTTGAGTCCCAATCAATTGCCACTTTTTGGATACCAATCGATTGACATATTTCCCAATCGATTGGCAAACTACCAACCTGAATTCAATATGTGGCACTGTCCCAATTGATTGCCATCTTTTTCAATCGATTGTCTTAAAATATCTGATTCCAATCGATTGCCATCAGTACCAATCGATTGTCACTGGCAGAGATAAGTTTTCAACTTTGCTTCATGGATTGACATGTGGTACTCTCATTTTCTATATTTACACCTTCATTTCTATGCCTTGGTCTGTTTTGACAGATTTTGAGAGAGAGAGAGAGAGAGAGAGAGAGAGAGAGGTTGTATATCATATATATATACACATCCATCCATACATACATATATATACATACACATACACACACACACACTACTGGAGCAGAGGAAAAGAAGAAGAGAAGGAGAAGAATAGAAAGAGAAGAGACTGAGACAGAGAAACAGAGAGAAGAAGGAAGGAAAGAGGAGAGAGAAAACTTGGCCTACATAGTCAAACACACACCCAAACACACCCTCAAGTGAGTTCTAACTCACTTGGTACCTTTTATATGATTGTTTATGAGTTTATAAGAAGTTTAGACGTAACAAATGAGTCCTTAGGACATGTATATGCTATTTTATAATTCTGCTGGAGAAGACGAAGTCCCAATTAATTGGACTTTTTCCAAATCGATTGCCATCAGAACCCAATCGATCGGATAGTTTTCCAATCGATTGCCATTATTTATTACCCAATCGATTGCCAAAGTTAGCAATCGATTGGCATTGTTTTGGATCCAATCGATTGTCTTTTTCCTCAATCGATTGTTACAATTTTTACCACAATCGATTGGACCTTGGTCCTAATTGATTGGCAATCACAGAACATGAATTAGTTCTTTTGTTTATTATACAAGGGGTTCGATTGTTCAATTTTCAATTCTGACTTTCATTATGCAACTATTGGGATAATGTCACGACCCAAGTATCACTCAGTAAGATGTTATCTGCTTTGGGTCCAAGCTATCATAGTTTTGTTCTTGGGCCACTACCTAAAAGGCCTCTTACTAGGGAGATTTGTAACCACACATATATAGCATATTACTTTTCTACACCCAAGCAATGTGGGACGAACTTCCCATAGTGTGTAGCTTGCCAGCTCTTGCTGCAGCCACAAAGGTGATGGATTTAGGTTTCGAAAAATATTAAATCATGCATATCGGAAAAATAAGTTAAAAAAACTTTATTGGTAGCCTGGTTTCACTACTCATCAACTCTATAGATGCGTACACAAGAGGGATAAGAATGTTACCTTTATGTCTTGAACCCAATTCTGATTTCTTTATCTTCCAGCAGCCTCCTCTAGATAGTCTTCACCCTTATGTCTCCAGTGAATGCTTCTGGAAAGACTAGGGTTGGTGAGAACCCTAATAGAGAGGATATAGAAGGTTTGGAAACTAAATATATTCTGCAGCTTTGTATGGTAAAAATGATGATTAAACAATACACACAGCTGCCCTATTTATAGATTTCCAAACTGACTTTAAGCTTTCGATCGATCAAAGAACTCTCAATCGATCGAACATTCAATCGATCGAAGCAAGTTCAATCGATCAAACCTTCAATCAATTGAAACTCTTTCAATCAATTGGTTCATCATCCTCATACGCCTCTCCAAGCATTCTGGCGGAGCTAAGGGTGGGACCTCCTAGGTTCTTTATTATTGGCTCAGACCAGTTATTAATTCCCATAATCAAACTCTTTGATCAGCAAATTAATTAACTGATCAGTTAACGTTTACTCCACTATAAAACGATAACTGTAAAACGTTAACTACACTCCACTGCAAAAGAACAAATCCGAAGCGATAACTAGACTTGTTTGGTGTACTAATGTCCCTTTACTGTCAGCATACATAATAATATTCAGTTAATTGGATAATTGTTACTATAAACCTGAATGATGATTACATCTTCCATTCCTTGAGTCCCATTCACCTCTCATGATTACCAAACATGTTGATAACTACTTATCAACAAGACTGTAGTTCTCAGTAATATACTTGATGACATTCTCAAGGGAAAGCTTACTCTCTATCTTAGGGTAGATTCTATCTTGACAATATAGGTTCACAACCCTTTGAATATGACATACCCAAGATACCCAGGTGTTGATCTTGCAACACCTCACTAATTGATAAGTCAAAGCAGTCACATTCATAGTCTGTGTCCATAATCATCTCAAGATTGAAAACAAGTACCTTATACAAGTTATGAGTTCCTATCAACCGTTGACAGTTTTATATGTCAATAGGAATCTCATGGTCTGTCAATGCACTATAAGCACTAGCATATTAACCAAGAGTCATATTCTAGTGATTAAGATTCATCACTCCTTCCAATGGTAGTTAATAATGCTATAGTGTATAACTGGTGAGATATCCAGTCTCATCATCCACTGTGACTGTCACGCCCCGACGTAGCATAAATATGGAAAGCGTTTAATTTCCTTTATGGACCCGTAGGTCGCGACAGTTTGAAGGATCGATTCCGTCCCAAACGTCGAACAACATAAAACCATAATCAGAGTAGAGCAATCAAAGCTAACAAATATTTTTCTAACTTATTACATATTACAGCACGGGGTCTCTAAAGGCACAAACCGCCTTAAATCAAAACAATAACTTAATATCTATTACAGTCATCCTTATCACAAACCAGTTTATAACTTAAAACATATAAAAGTAAATTCTCTTTCCAGCAGGGATTCTCAGTTTGCATAGTCATAAGGCCTCGCGTAGTCATAACCTGAAAATCCTGAACACGAATGTCCAGGGCGCATCAACGCCGTCAGCTTCAAGAAGCTGGTGAGTATTAAAAACATAACTTTGAATGTAAAACATACACATTTACCTCTTTCCATTTCTCGATTAATTCAACAAGTTTATATTAAAGCAAGGAGTTCATTTTAGAAAACAAGCATAATATTATTTAAAAGATATGATTCACATATATGTGACCGTGTATGAGAACAATGCACCATCTCATCTTACCGACTCTTTTCTCTCGACAAAACCCAACAATCCACTATCACACACCAGTATCTTTGAAATACTCCGATAGCCACACTTTAGCACAGGGGTGCCAGGGAATGTCCAATTTGCCTCACACTTTGGTCCGGGGTACTAGGGAGTGTCCAATGCCTCACACTTTGACTACCTAATCCGCCATGCAAATACTGGAGGAACCCTCACGCAGTATCCAAACTCGGGTATCAGGGAGTGTCCGTAGGCCACACTTTAGCACTACCATGGGTGCCAGGGAATGTCCAAGTTCGGCTTCACACACTTTGACGCTACCATGGTCGTCAGGGAGTGTCCAGTTTTGCCACCGTCGCATTTCAAAGACACCCTTGCCGCAATCTCAATCACAACACACTTTGGTACTCACTTACTAGGGAGTGTCCACAACACAATCTCAACTGCACTCACTATGCCACACTGACCATTACTCTTTTCCATACTGACCAACATTCATACTCATCATGCATGTACAACTGACTCCACATGTATGTCATGAAACTTAAAAACATGAGGCAAATTACTGAATTATATAAACGACGTGCGTACGGGGATTGATAAGTCATAATACAAAGTTTTAATCGTCCAAACATACCCAAATAGGATTCTGGTTAAGTAAATTTCCCAAACGGAGCTTTAACAGTTCATAAAATATCACCCAAACAGTTCATTAACACAAGACAAGCAAAAACTAGAAATTGCCAGAAGTCGCGCGCGCGGGCCGCTTGCGCAAGGGGTCGCTCGCGCGATACGCCCATTTTCTGTTTTATCATAAAAGCTTTTCCATCTGTCAGAATATAGGGAGATTGCACGCGCGATGATTCGCTCGCGCAGTCCGCTCGCTCGATTTGCCCAATTTTCATTTTCTTTTAAAAACCTTTTCTGTCTGCCTAGAACCAGCCACCTCGCACGCGCGAGTTGCTCGCGCGAAGGGTTGCTCGCGCGGGCCGCTCGCACGATCGCGCGTGCGAGTTTTTGCAGAGTCTTCAGCTTCTTTGTGAAACTGCTCTGTTTCAGATTTGGGGTCTGTTTTTGACCCAGATCAAATTTGGAAGGAAGTATGTCATGCAATATATGATTCTCTTTGGTTTTTCACAAGGAACAAGAATCCACAACTAATTTAACATGAATCAAACCATGTCTCTCTAATTTTATGAAAAACTAAAAGATGTTGAAATTTGATTTCTATTATACTTTTTCATATGAATGAATTGGGCTCTAAAACTTTAAACATGACATCAGGGCATGTAATCTTTCATATTTATCTATAAAAACAGATTTTGGTTAAGTTTGAAAAGTTATGATTTTAAGCTATGATACTTCAAACGTTTGATCATCAATGGTGGTTTATAAAACTAAACAAACACACAGCAAATAAACATGAAATTACATTCCTAGTGAGTTAATAATACTCACACTGATAAAGATTGAAGTGGTTTGTTGAGAAAGAGAAGTAAATAAAGAATCCAATTGGGCTTGCAAGCTATGGATGATCAAGCTTCTACTCTCTCTCTCTAAAATCCAGCAACTAAGAACTCTCAAACTCTCTCTTTTCTCTCTGGATTGTGAAGTGCAGAATGTGTTAGTGTGAGGGTGTATGTGGTGCATATATGTAGAGGGTACAAAACTTGGGGGCCAAGATCATTGTAGTTTACTCAACAAATTGAAATGAATTACTAAATACCTATAAATGCACATACGTATATGAGCCTTCATATGCACAGTTTGAAAGAGCTCTCCAAATGGGTTAAGGGTCAAGAATAGGTTAGTAGGGGTCAAATAGTAGAGGTGTTTGGCAAAACAACATATGGCATAAAAATATAACACTCACACAATGCACAACCAAACAGAGCCTAAGTCAATCATTAGTTTCCATAAATGGCAATAAAGCATAAGTCTAATCAAACTTTGCATCACTTCCAAAATTTATGGAAGTTTAACACAATGCGGACAGTTTTGAACATAAGCTGGTATTTTCGTGGCGCGGTGATCACCACAAAAATACAGAAAATTCATTTTAACGTAAGAATTGATTTTCTGGTTTTATAAAAAATACTGCTTTGAGTTAAAAGAAAATAATTCCACCGTTTTGAAATACAGATTTAAAATCCAACACAGGTATTGCTAAATTTTATAAATTGCAGTTCAACCCCAAAAATAATTTTAATAAAATTAAAACAAGAACTAAAGTTTAACACATGGGAATTGAAATAAAAATAAAAGCAAACAATGTATACTAAATATGACAATTGAAAAAATACGGATTAATTATGGAAATGTCAGATTAAAATTAAATGCAAATGCAGGTTGTTACATCCTTCCTCCCTTGAACAGGATTTCGTCCCTGAAATCAAAACTTACTAGTCCTGAAACAACTCCGGGTACTTCTTCCTCATCTCAGCTTCAACTTCCCACGAGGCTTCATTCTCGTCATTGTGATTCCACTGAACCTTCACCTACAGGATATCCTTGTTCCTCAACTTCTTGATACTTTGATCGAGAATCTTCACAAGTCTCTCCTTGTAAGAAACATTATGACTCATCTCAATATCGTCATAACTAACCACGTGCGAGGGGTCTCGTATGTACTTCCTCAACATACTCACGTGAAAAATGTTGTGAACTCTAGATATTTTAGGTGGTAGTGCGGCCAATAAGCCACTTTCCCGACACGTTCCAAAATCTCGAACGGTCCGATGAAACACAGAGCCAATTTTCCTCTCTTGAGACCGAAGCGTACTACTCCTCGGGTTGGTGAAACCTTAAGAAGTACATGATCTCCGACACTGAACTCCAAATCTTTTCGGCGTCGATCGGCATAACTCTTATACCTGTTTTGAGCGGTTCTCATCCTTTCCTTGACCAAAGAAATCTTTTCGTTGGTTTCTCTAACCAAATCTGGTCCCAACAATTCTGTGTCCCCAACTTCTGCCCAACACAATGGAGAACAACATGGTCGTCCGTACAACGCTTCGAACGGTGTCATCCCGATACTCGTGTGATAACTGTTATTATAAGAAAATTCAACCAACGGCAAGTGTGTCTCCCAAGATTCTTCAAAATCGATAACACAAGCCCTAAGCATATCCTCCATGATCTGATTGACATGCTCAGTTTTCCCATCTGTCTGAGGGTGAAAAGCGTACTCATCTAGAGCGAGGTTCCCATGGCTTCTTGCAGACTTTCCCAAAAACCAGAAGTAAAACGCGCGTCACAGTCTGACACAATCGACACAGGTGCACCGGGAAGTTGCACAACTTGTTGTATATACATCCGGCTCATCCTTTCTACCGGGTACATCATACTATAAGCAATGAAATGAGCAGACTTTGTTAATCGATCCACGATTACCCAAATGGCATCATGATTCTGCTGCGATCGAGGCAATCCTACTATAAAATCCATCGTAATGTGCTCCCACTTCTAGCCAGAAATAGGTAGTGGTTGCAACAATCCTGACGGTCTCTGATGTTCGGCCTTGACTTGTTAACACGCCAAACACTTGGATACGAATTCAGCCACATCCTTCTTCATACCTTCCCACCAGAAATTTCTCTTCAAATCTTTGTACATTTTTGTCCCTCCCAGGTGAACTGTATATCTTGACTTATGTGCTTCTTCTAAAATGTCTTTCCTTAATTCACCATAATTCGGCACACATAATCTATTCCTGCACCGATATCCTCCATCGACTCCCACCTTCCATTCTGTCAGGTCTTTCTTTGAAATCTTCACGAACCATGTCTGAAACTTCTCATCTTCTTTCTGAGCTCCAATAATGCGGTCGATAAGAGCAGGCTGTAGGATAAGACATCCAAAAAGTTGTCCTTCTCTTTCCTCAGCACCCTGTACGTTGCCAACGTCTCCAATGCTCGCCATTCTCTAATCATTAAGGAGGCGATCGTTTCCCGAGTCTGCCGGCTCAGAGCATCAGCGACCACATTAGCTTTACCAGGGTGGTACTCTAACGTGAAGTCGTAATCTTTGATCAGCTCCATCAATCTGCGTTGCCTCATGTTCAACTCTTTCTGTGTGAACAAGTATTTCAGGCTCTTGTGATCGGAAAATAAGTCAAACTTCTCACCGTAGAGATAATGTCTCCAAATCTTGAGTACGAAAACTACTGCCGCCAATTCCAAATCATGAATGGGGTAGTTTAACTCATTCGACTTCAGCTGTCTGGATCCATAAGCGATAACTCTACCATCTTGCATAAGTACACACCCCAGTCCTTGATATGACGCGTCACTAAAGATAGTGAACTTCTCATCAGGTTTGGGTATAGCTAGTACCGGTGCGGTTGTGAGTCTCTCTTTCAACTTTAGAAAGGCGCGCTCATGCTTCTCTGTCTAGTCGAATTTCAAATTCTTCTTCGTTAACCCAGCTAATGGTGCAACTATTTTTGAAAACCCTTCAACAAATCTTCTGTAATAGCCTGCGAGTTCAAGGAAACTTCTAACCTCCGTAGGGTTACTCGGCTTAACCCAGTTTGACACAGCATCGGTCTTGGACGAATCCACAGAAATTCCTTGAGATGACACCTTGTGTCCTAAAAATTTCACTTCTTGCAACCAGAACTCACACTTACTGAACTTGGCACATAAGTGGTGGTCCTTGAGCGTCTGCATCGCAATCCGTAGATATTTCTCGTGTTCTTCCACTGACTTAGAATAGATCAAAATATCATCAATGAAGACGATGACAAACTGATCCAAATAAGGCTTGAATACTCTATTTATCATATCCATAAACACTGTTGAGGCATTCGTCATTCCAAACGGCATCACCAGAAATTCATAATGACCATATCGGGTTCTGAAAGTAGTCTTAGGTATGTCTTCCTTCCGTACCCTCAACTGATGATATCCCGACCTTAGGTCTATCTTAGAAAATGTCATAGCCCCTTGTAGTTGATCAAACAAATCGTCAATCCGAGGTAAATGATACTTGTTCTTGATAGTCACGCGGTTCAATTCTCGGTAGTCGATACACAACCTGAGCGTTCCGTCCTTCTTCTTCACAAATAACACCGATGCTCCCCAAGGCGATGTACTTGAACGTACAAAACCTAGGTTCTCGAGCTCTTGAACTTGTTCCTTCAATTCTAATAGTTCAGTGGGGGCCATTCTGTAGGGAACCTTGGTGATCGGAGTCGTACCCGGTATAAGCTCAATACAGAACTCTATACTTCTCTCTGGCGGTAAACCAGAAACGTCTTGAAACACTTCTTCAAAGTCCTTGACTACAGGTATAGACGACATTATCGCTTCTGTACTGACGACTTCAATATTCGCTAAGCATCTCGTGAGGAACATATCTCCCGAAGGGTTACATTGAAAATCAAAGGTTTGATTCTCATTATCGGGGAATATAATTATCTTCCTCGCACAATCCAACTTCACTTGATTCTGAGAGAGCCAATCCATTTCTAGGATTATGTCGAACTCCTTCATCGATAGGACGATCAACCTTGCAGGGATTTCACGGTCTCCTAGCCATAAAGGACAATCCTTGCACATGTGTCCTAATCTGACTGCGACTCTTAATGGTGAAGTAGCCCTCAAAACTTTCTCTAAACGATGAGGTAAGATACCCAATCTCTGAATTGTATTAACAGATATAAACGAAAGAGCAGCACCCGTATCAAATAACACTTTAACATGGGAGTTAAACAGAGTTAATGTACCTTCCACTGCTTGTTGATTAGGTTGAGCTTCTTCATAACCTCCTTCTTCATAAACAGTTCCGTCATATTCAGCAGCATCAGGAATAACAGCATTCAATCAAGTCTAATTCTGTTGACCATACGTCACCTGCTTAGGAGCAGTACAGAACTTGCTGATGTGAGCTGGTTCACCACAGTTGTAGCAGACTATGCCTTGCTGAGCAGCACGCCTTGGTGCCTTACAATCTCGAGCCAGATGACCAAGGTTGCCACAGTTGAAGCATTTTCCAGCATTACTACCTTCTCCCACTCGGGGTTGAGTCGGATAGGTGATAGCTTGGGTCCTCTTGCTTCCGTCGGAATTCCTCTTCTGCCCTTGGGTACGATTCATTGGTGGTCTATTCCTAAAATTACCCCTTTGAGGCGGTCGAAATTCAAATTACTTACAGTTCACTCGAGCGTCTTCTTCTAGATCAGTAGCTAAGCCAACCAATCCCTTAAACGACTTATCTAGGTGACCGAGAGTCAGGAGGCAAATCTGCGGTGCCAACTCTTGGTTATACTTTCGTATCTTCTTATCTTCAGTATCAACCAGGTGTGGAACAAACCGAGACAGTCTCTCGAACTGTGCGGCATACTCTTGCACCAACTTGGTTCCTTGTGTCAGATCCATGAGCTCCTTCTCTCTTCTGTGCCTTTCTGTAGCCGGGAAATACTTCTCCAAAAATCTTCCCTTGAATGCAGTCCACGTCATTCCCATTGCAGCTCCATTCCCGATAGTAGCTATGACCGAATCCCACCAATCTGCGATGGCATCAGTCATTTGAAAGGTAGCTAACCTCCTCTTGTCCATCTCATTGCACTGGACAGCTTCGAACATGCGGTCCATCTGTCTTAACCACTGTTCCACTTTCCATGGTTCCGCGGTACCCGCAACTGCTCAGGTCTGAGCGCACAAAATCTCTCCAACAGCTTATCTCCAGTCTGGCGGTCTCGTCGGTTGTCATTCATATTACTGATTCTTTCCAAACGTCTAATAAATGCTTCGAACATCCCCGTAGGATCGGCAGCCTCAAGTGCTCCCTCGATCAAATTCCTGTTCCTCCTTAGTCCTCCAGCCATTCTATGCATGATAGTGATAGCAGAATGAGGAAAATGCATGCAACATAAGTATAAAGTAGTTTAAACAACAACATCAAAAGAGTATATTTTATATATAACTTCTTGTCAAGTTGATACAAAAAGCGTGTATGATCAGATCAATGCCTACCCTATCTGTATGGGTTAGGACACACATTGTCCATGCAAGAGTTAATGCCAAAAATGGGGTCATTGCCCTACTTTCTAATGTATGTAATTACAGTTTGCAAAAAGAGAATAGAGCTACTAGTCAAAACAGTAAATAAATACAAAGCGACATCTAAACGGTCAGTCATCGCCATAGGTAGCCATCAAAAGGTCAAGCGAGTCGGTCTGATGAAGTCGCTGAACATGAGAGGGGCCTGCCCCAAAATTAAAGCTATGTGAGGTCAACAACGAAGCAGGTCCAGGGGCATCTACCTCTGGCAAAGCTAGCTCGAGTGCTAGTGCCTCCTCAAGGTCAACTGCGAAGTCATCCCAACCCATGCCATCCTCCTCAGCGTCCTCGATAATAGGAGCAAGTACAACGTCACCGTCACCATCATCCTCAACAGCGGGGACGACTGGTGGAGGCATCTCTAGCTGTGCAAGGTGAGCCTGCATAACCTGAACCTCAAGAGGTAAATAGAAGGCATCACTGTTAACCAAGCGAACCATCTCTACAAGCACTAAACGCTGGATCTCGATAAAGTACAGGATCTCGAGGCGGGCACGGGACAAGTCAACTAGTCCTAACACGTGAATCTGGTGCCAGAGATCTAACTCGACGGTAGCAGCTGCACGCTGCCCAATAGTGGTGAAATAAAGTATCGCAGAACCCGGTACTATCGCTCCCACAGTAACCCAATGCCCTCCAAAAGCATCAGGTACAAAAAGAGGCTGAGCTGGATCCATACCTGAAAAATGTACTAACTTAAATCAGGAAAGAGATAATCTTAGGCGTTTGGGTTCTGAGTTTATCCTCCCTGTCGTATCATCGGGGTGTAAAGCTTAAGCTAATAGATCGTAGAATCGGGTCTAAACTGGTAAACCCTAACCTGGCTAAACTATCTTGAAATAAATATTAACCTAGCTCTGATACCACTAAATCCTATCATACCCCGATGTAGCATAAATTTGGAAAGCGTTTAATTTCCTTTATGGACCCGTAGGTCGCGACAGTTTGACGGATCGATTCCGTCCCAAACGTCGAACAACATAAAACCATAATCAGAGTAGAGCAATCAAAGCTTACAAATATTTTTCTAACTTATTACATATTACAGCACGGGGTCTCTAAAGGCACAAACCGCCTTAAATCAAAATAATAACTTAATATCTATTACAGTCATCCTTATCACAAACCAGTTTATAACTTAAAACGTATAAAAGTAAATTCTCTTTCCAACAGGGATTCTTAGTTTGCATAGTCATAAGGCCTCGCATAGTCATAACCTGAAAATCCTGAACACGAATGTCCAGGGCGCATCAACCCCGTCAGCTTCAAGAAGCTAGTGAGTATTAAAAACATAACTTTGAATGTAAAACATACTCATTTACCTCTTTCCATTTCTCGATTAATTCAACAAGTTTATATTAAAGCAAGGAGTTCATTTTAGGAAACAAGCACAATATTATTTAAAAGATATGATTCACATATATGTGACCGTGTATGAGAACAATGCACCATCTCATCTTATCGACTCTTTTCTCTCGACAAAACCCAACAATCCACTATCACACACCAGTATCTTTGAAATACTCCGATAGCCACACTTTAGCAGAGGGGTGCCAGGGAATGTACAGTTTGCCTCACACTTTGGTCCGGGGTACCAGGGAGTGTCTAATGCCTCACACTTTGACTACATAATCCGCCATGCAAATACCAGAGGAACCCTCACGCAGTATCCAGACTTGGGTATCAGGGAGTGTCCGTAGGCCACAATTTAGCACTACCATGGGTGCCAGGGAATGTCCAAGTTCGGCTTCACACACTTTGACGCTACCATGGTCGTCAGGGAGTGTCCAGTTTTTCCACCGTCGCATTTCAAAGACACCCTCGCCACAATCTCAATCACAACACACTTTGGTACTCACTTACCAGGGAGTGTCCACAACACAATCTCAATCGCACTCACTATGCCATACTGACCATTACTCTTTTCCATACTGACCAACATTCACACACACCATGCATGTACAACTGACTCCACATGTATGTCATGAAACTTAAAAACATGAGGCAAATTACTGAATTATATAAACGACGTGCGTACGTGGATTGATAGGTCGTAATACAATGTTTTAATCGTCCAAACATACCCAAATAAGATTCTGTTTAAGTAAATTTCCCAAACGGAACTTTAACAGTTCATAAAATATCACCCAAATAGTTCCTTAACACAAGACAAGCAAAAACTAGAAACTGTCAGAAGTCGCACGCGCGGGCCTCTCGCGCGATACGCCCATTTTCTGTTTTATTATAAAAGCTTTTCCATCTGTCAGAATATAGGTCAGAATATAGGGAGATCGCGCGCTCGATGATTCGCTCGCGCGGTCCGCTCGCGCGATTTGCCCGATTTTCATTTTCTTTTAAAAACATTTTCTGTCTGCCTAGAACCAGCCACCTCGCTGTAGACACCCCAATTTTGACCAAACATCAAATCTAGGGATTGGTTACCTCTCAAAGACCGATGATGACAATGACCATGACGTTCGAAGATTTTCCAAGAAATTCAAAATCTTTAAGATATTCTTCAAGTTAAAATTAAAATAAAAAGGAGAGGATTTGGGCATTCGGGGAGAAATTCGAATAATGAAGAACGTGTGAAACCTAGTCTGGGAACCTGTTTTTTTTTTTTAAAAAGGGATAATAAACAAAATAAAAAGAGTTTCCTTGGAAGAAAATAGGAGGACAAAGTAAATGAAAAAGATTTTAAAAAAGGAGAAAATACAAAAAGAAAGTAGTATATTTAAGTATATACCATGCACATGGGTGATACCATGCACATGGGGGATCTTAGTACAAATATAGATATATATATATATATATTAAAATTTTGGTTTACATCAACAATTTTTGAAAATTAAAAATAAAGACAAAATTCAGTTAGCCCCGGCACGCGGCAAACGCGGCGGCACTCACTGAGTGCCGAGCCGGCACTCTCTGTTTGCCGCCTGGCATTCAGTGAGTGCCGTCCGGCACTCATCGAATGCCGCCGGAAGCCGTTGAGTGCCGCGAGCTGTAACAGACTGCTTTTCTCACATGTTCTAGAAGAAAACTTTGCACATGGGTTTTCACCCGAATATACCCATCTAACCTTGAATTGGTGGTCTATATAAACAAACTTTCATCTTCATTTTGACATATACTTGAATCTAAAGAGAGAGAGAGAGAGAGAGAGAGAGAGAGAGAGAGAGAGAGATACAAGAATCATATATATACATTAGAGAGAATTGAGAAGAAAAGAGGAGTTTTCTTGAAGAATTTGAAGAATTTTAATAAGAGTTTGAAGATTTTGGAAGAACTTCACAAAGATAGAAGAAATCCTTGAGGTCATAGAGGTAACCTCTCAATCACTTGGTAGAATTAGGCAATTCAATCACAAATTCTTAGATCTAGGAACTTTACACATTTTCAAAACCTCTCTTCCTACCTTATTTCATCACACACCACATAGAATTTGTGATTGAATCTCATGGTAATTCACTAATTTGGATCTAAATGGATCTTGGATTTAAATGAATTGGGTTGGTTTCAAGGAGTTTGTCCTTTTTCTAAAGTGAACTTTGATTTCTAAATTTCAATCTTCCTTTGAAGATTCACAAATTTTATGTATATTTTCCATTGAGTCTTTTTTTTTTTAATTGGTTGATCTCTTGATCTCCTATGATCTTATGACTCATATGGAGTTTAAAGTTAATCATGGTCATATCTACACATAGTTGGTGAGATACTAGTATCAACTCATGACTAGGATCTCTTTACTATGAATCTTATAGAAAATCTTTGATCACAATTGGTTTATGGATTCACTGCACCTTTGTTAAGTTGGTGTTCATAGTTTAAAACCAAACTTAATCTAAGACTATAGAAAGAATCTAGATCAAGTATGATTGTGATTATTCAAAAGTGAAAATGAAATATAAGAGAGATTCATGGACTTAACCTTAGAACATCTCCTTCATAGACCTCATATAGAGGATCCAATAAGAGCACTTCTAGGTCTTACTCAATCCTATGAAATTAAACTAGACCAACATCTAAATCCTCTCTCAAATGAATGATCCTTGAGGAATAAAGATTCAATTCTCCTCCCAAATTAATGGTCCTTGGAGACTAAAGAAAACAAATCTACTCTAATCTCCATGGAATATAGTTATGAATTCCATATAGAGTCATGATTCATTGGAAATGGATGAGACCAATTGGAGAATGTTCATAACCCATCTAAGTACCTCTGTGATTTTTGTTTTAATGAAATTCCATGCCTAAGATGGTTTGGTCTTATGATTTCAAAACATGCAACTCTCTATCCAAAATTTCAGAACAGTAAATCCATTTTGAAATTAATAAATTAGAATTTTAATGAAGTTTTCTGGGTCTCTACTAATTTTTTCTAAGTACCTTAATGTGTTACGGAGATACCCTAAAACGATCTAAGTGTTTCTCATTCATTTACTATTTTTAGAAAATCGTACAAGATCTCTGGACAGAGAGTTGCAGATTCCTGAGTGATGTCTAGTGTTTTCTATATTCCCAGAGATCTAACCGTTAAAATCTTGATTTTCTTTTTGGGTTATAAACGAGACTCACAGAGGCATATCATATCCAAAAATCATTAAGATCTAACCGTTGGAAGTATGTTTTTTCTTTTTTTTAAGATCTGGTCTGCTCTCTGTAATTCATAAAAAACTGCTACTGTTTTTGTCTAATCTTATTTACTTCAACTCAAATGGTTCCCTAATGTCTTGGGACCCAAATCATGCTTTGAATAATGATAATTTAGCTTAAATCCAGAGGCTAAGTGATCCAAATTAGTGAATAAATCCATGTTTTATTCTTGTTCACATTCATTCATTCATGTACATTAATGCTTATGATTTGAACTAGCTATTGAATAAAGTTGGATTTCATGCTTAATAGATCTAAGCTAGAGGATCATGATTGATTGTTTTGATATCATATTATTATGTGAAGCATGTGGACTAATCTTTATTTTGTAGCACATTTGAGGGACAATTTCTCATCTCTTCTTTAGTTTATTTCATTTGTTGATTTCCTTGATTTTTCGACTCCATGCGCGACACCTTAGACTAGGTCTTGCCTTATGTGTTTATATGCGTTAGAGACATTTTCTTAGGTTTATTTTATACGTATGCATTGCATGTTTAAATTCGCAGCTGGATCCCGGGTAGGTTTCCTAGTTCCCTATTCGCACATCATCTCGCTTGCTATTTGAACTATGTGGTTTATGAATGATATTTTATTATTAGCAATCTTGCACCCTTTTCAACATGGTTGTGTAATGTATTATTTATATATTTGTATTAGTTGAGGGCACACGTAGATTATTAATTCGATTAAAAAGGATGATGAGTAGAGGCCTATCACGAGATAGGATGAAAGGGGGTGTTTTAGTCCGCCAGGCTCCTTCCCCTTTCATTCCATAATCCCCGGACCCAGATTATCTTTGGTTTCACAAAAGATCAGTTTGCTTTCAAAATGGTTTCTTAATTTCCCTAAAAAAATTAAGTAGCGACTCTTTAATTTTGAATTTGGATTTTGAAAAATATTTTAAAAACAAAAGTGGGCCCAAATGTCGGTATCCACACTCGCGCGCGCGGGTTGCTCGCGTGAAGGGTCGCTCGCGCGGGCCGCTCGCGCGATCGCGCGCACGAGTTTTTGCAGAGTCTTCATCTTCTTCATGAAACTGCTCTGTTTCAGATTTGGGGTCTGTTTTTGACCCATATCAAATTCGGAAGGAAGTATGTCATGCAATATATGATTCTCTTTGCACTACAAGAAAAGTGACATTTAGTGGCAATATTTTTAGTGGCAGCTACAAATTTGTCACTAAATAGTACATTATAGTGACAGATCAATAGCCCGCCATAAATGACAAGAAGTTTTATCTTTGGTCATGAACCCCCATGTTGTGATTAAATAGTCATGACTAATTGCTTGGCGGGAAAATATTTAGGTTTGGCGCCTAAATACATGGAAGGTTATACTCATAATATGACTAAAACTTGTGGGTAAATTTTTTATAGGTTTTATTCACAACTTTTTCCGTGACTAACTGTTGGAATGTTGGATTCTTTAGCCTTAAACGGTACCGTTTCAGCAGCATCAGCGGACTGGCTCTAGGAGCTTCTAAAACAATTCTCCTTTACTCATATGAACAGACACAAAGCGATGCAGGTTCTCTCTCTCTCTCTCTACATATATACATATTCGAATGAGTCTGTAACTATATCTGCGAATCTAGGCTGTGTTTCTTCTGCTTCTTCGAGCCATCTCAGCACACCAAATTCATTCAATTTCAAACCCATTTCCTCAATTCACTATTCATCATCCTCTACCTCTCTCTTTCCCTTCACTGAAAAATACTCCATTGAACGTTACCAAACAGACAACTGGGTATTCAAAACCCAGTTGGACCAATCCAATTCTTGGCCGAACCCACCTCAGTCAGAGACTATGATATACCCCTCCAAATCCCGGAGCTGAAGAAACTGCTTTAGGTCTTGAGAGAGGAGAGAGAATGGTGGGTTTGTAGGAGAGAAAGTGGGAGCCTGTGAATGTGTTCTTGGTGGGGACTAGACTTGGGGATCTGGAGTTGTTGGCATTGAAGGCTTTGAGAGTGATTGAAAGGGTTGGTCTTTGTTGTATGATCGATTGGTGTCCAATGATGTGTTGACTTTGGTGGGTTCTAATGCTAGGCTTCTCTATGTTGGCAAGACTGCTGGTTACCATAGCAGAGCTCAGGTTAGCGTATAAGTTATCCTTACAATGCTTGTGAAAATGTATCAATTTATATTTATGTATGTATATATGTGTATATATATTTGATTTTTGAAACATTTCTGTCAAATGGTATTCTTGGTTCTTTTGATTTTGAAAATAGTTTGTAGGTAAGGATGAGAAATTGATGAGATTATGTGGTGTCTTCTCTTGATTTTTTTGATTGCTATTATTTCAAATTTTTTGATAATTGATTTATTGCTTTAACCCCTTTTCTAGGAACAAACGTTTTAACTCCTTGCTATAAGGAAGTGTGTTTTTCATTAAGCTTCTCTTTGGTTGCTAAGAAAATGCAGGCAAAAAAAATCAGACTTTACGTTTAAAGAATCAATTGAACAAAGTTGTGTGGACATTGGGCTTCAAATGCTAAATGATGAACAATTTAATGGCCCAATTGGGAAAGTTGCGGTTTTTGGTTTTTGAATTTGCTAAATTCTGAAAATGGAAACTAGTTTTGGTTTTCATAAATATGAAAACAGAAACTGAAAACCACTTCTTCATCTTCTTTTTCTTTTTTTCCTTCTTTTTCTGGCCCAATTTCATTGTCGTTTTGGAAAAGAAAGAAAGAAAGAAATAAAAACTACAACTGTTATCAACCAAATTTTTGGCTTTCATTTTCAAAGAAAGAAAATGTAAAGCGATTACCAAACACATTTTCAGTATTTGTTTTTGAAAAAATGAAAACAGGCTTAAGTTTTATAATTAAAATTTTCTTTTCTTTCTGCCCAATGCATTTTCTAGGCTATAAACAAAATATAATTGGGAAAGAGTACTTATAATGGAGGTTGTGTGCAGGACTAGATTCATGAGTTGCTTCTGAGTTTTGCTGAAGTCAGGACGGGGCCAACGTTGTGAGACTTAAAGGAGGTGATCCATTGGTGAGTGTTTTCATGTGGAAATGTTAGAAATAAAAACTTCTAGTATGAATTTTGAAGAAAATCAACTTAAGAAGTTTATGAAACGTGCTTGTTTGAGTTTTTTTAATACTTGAACTTAGTCAAATCACACATGTGTTAGGTGTTTGGAAGGGGTGGGAAGGAGAGGGATTTCCTGCAACAACAAGGGATTCAATTGCAAGTCACTGTCAATTATGGACGCTTATAGCGGAGGCTCAATTATTTCCAAGTTTAATTCAGAAGGGAATTTGCCTCTGATAACTGGTAATCATTACCATAATGTGCTGATTGCTGATGTAGTGGTCCATTTATTGGCATTGTGGACTTTTTGGGTAATTGTTGTAGAAAATAAGAGAATTTAGATGTTGAATATGTTACAAAACTGTTAAATGAATAACCAAATATAGAAATTTGTTGAAGAATAACTTTATTCTTAATCCTTTTGACTCCATTGAAGAGATCAACTATTAGAGTGAAAGACAATGGAAAACTAAGGGCATCAATCTAGTACGAGGAGTTACACTACTATATTTGCAAGATCTCGAGTGAAGCAGAAAAGCATGGGGCTGTTGATCATATTTACCATAGGACACTAGTTCATTTCGTATCATTGCGATACATGATTGGTCCATGTGTGGTGAACATAGAAGAACTTGCATATGTGGATCAATCACATCTCAATGCGAATCCTGTTCTCTCTCTAACCATCCATGGTGGCTAAGGTTGAGTACAGGTGCTTCATCGGAGGGCTCACATGGGTCACTACTGACCGAACACTAGAAGACACCTTCTCTGTACGGCGAGATCATTGACTCGAAGGTAAATTGCCGACGTCATAGAGATCCGATGCAACTTGATTCAGCTTTGTTGATTACTTGATCTGATCTATTCTCTGTGTTACTGTGGTTTTTGTGTTGATCTATTTTGTTTCTCTCTGTGTTAACTCTCTCTATAGGTTACTTTTTTTTATCTTCTGAAACTGTACGTTCATCTTCCTCCTTTATCAAAAAGACGAAGATCGATTGATTTAGGGTTTCAGTTATAAATATGTATGATTAAGTGATTGTGATAGATCCGTTCATATCGGATATGATTTTGTTGTTTTTGGTATATTCAGTTCATCATTGATTGCAAGACTGGCAGATCTAGAGGTTTCGGGTTCCTGACCTTTAAAGATAAGCAATCGAGGAGGGACGTTAGTGAGGGGATGAATGGTTATGACCTTGACGGACGGAACATCACTGCCAACGAGGCTCAGTCTCGTGGTGGCGGAGGCGGTGATGGCTGTGGATTCTGCAGCGGTAGTGGTGGTCGTCTTGAAGGCGGAGGCTACTGCTGCAGTGGAGGCGGTGGATACGGGGGGTCCAATTCTTTGATTTCATCCAACACAATTGGGAAGGAAGTTTGCCTGCCGAATCCTGTTCAGGTTAGTTCTTTTTTTAATTGTTCAAGATATGTCTAGGTTATTTCTCTTTTGTATTGTTCAAAATCTGGGCCCAATTTCGTAGATGTCTGCTTTAGGATAGATTGAAAGTTTAATTTTGGGATTATTTATCTTAGACGACAATCAAGTTATTACAATTAGATTTTCCCCATTATATGGTGTGTATCTCCCATAAAGTATGCACCAATTCATAATTTAATCACTGCAGTGAGAAAATCAGCACAGTGAACAATATCGACCTGCTGATTGCCAGGACAATAATTCAGATGTAAACATTATGAGTCCATTATCCGCGTACGGAAAAGAGTCGTTTAATGGTATAGGCAACGGAAGTTTAGTTTGTTTTTGTTCTTTCACTTGGAGATAGTTGCAGTACATATATATACATGTATATATATATATATTTTTGGTTATATGCTTGGACTTACAGTTACATCACCTTACCTTTTTCAAGTGGTTATACCATTTGGGAGTCCCTAAGTGGGTCTGGCAAAACCAACTATAGAATGGTCTAAAGCTTGAAGCCTTGATCTTGTATAAAGGGACGCTAAATGTTTGGTGAATGCAATAATGGTTTCTCAGATTTTTATTATTACTCCCTTAGCTCCACTTTAGGAGTCCTTTATTCCATTTTGGAATGTCGCAATTTAAGAGTTTTGTTTAAAAAGTCAATGCATTTTAATTAGGGGCCATGTTTGTTTCGTAGATTGATGGTAGGTTTAGGTGGGATTGGACTAATAGTCCATTTTAATTGAATAGTCCGCTGATGGGGTACGCTTAACCACATAGGAGTGGACTAATAGTCCATTTGAACTAAATTGTCTCCCATACGAGGGACTAATTATTCCCATGGGGGATGTGGTATTATTAGTCCCCTTAATAGTGAAGGGTATAAGTAATACTCCTCAATCCCATCTACGAAACACATGTGGATGTGAATGTTCATGGATTCTAGGTGTTTTTGTCCTGGATGGGTGTCTTGCCCAGAACAGTATCTATTGGTTTCAGCCTTATAAATGCAAAGTGTTGCTGGTTAAAAAAAAAATTTGCTCTTAGTTTTCGTTCTAATGTGACTCTTGAAATTTTAAACTTAAAATAAGGGGAATGATGAAACTTCAATAATTTCACTATGAAAAAATACTCCCTCGGCATTTTATGTGTCCTTCTTTCGGAGTTCGACATTTTCAGGCGACATAATGATTGTCTTTCACATGGCATAAACTAATGTAATTGATCCCGAATATATACCCTTGTTAATTATCATGGAATGTTCTCAGTGTACCATAGTTTTTGGACTGCCAAAAAAGGAAAGGACACATAAAATGGGACAGAGGGAGTATAAGTTTTCATAAATAGTTAGAAATTTCCAAAACGGATCCCTTTATTTGGGATGGAGGAAGTAGTTTCTTTTTGGGTATAGTTCAATCATAATGGACATATTTTCTTTTCTTTGCTGAGGATGTATGTAACTGCTACTTGTATATCAGATTGTGTTTTAATTCAAAACTGGCCAAATCAAACAAAAATTCACAACTCATGCATCCTACTTGCAGTGGTGACTCTTGGAATGAACCAGTAATTTTCATTTAATGCTAAAAATAAATCCATTCTAATGCTTTATTTGATTTGGACAAGTATATTTCAAGGGAGTTCTTAAAGTGCATTTCTTGGGTTGGTTTTTGTATTACATTTGAGCGAGTTTAAGATCACCTTTTTAAGTGTTTAACTATTCCATTCATTTTGATACATCTCTTCCTCTAAATCTGAGGTTTTTTTTCCTGTGTAGATGTTCATCTTCTATATTCTTGTGTCTCAATATCGGAGTTTCATAAATGGTCAATAACCAATGAAGCACACACACGGATTCCACAAATCCTAAAAAAATTGAACACCAACACCGCATGAAGGTGTCTTGAAATGTCTTGTCCTTGTGTTCTTAAATTGACTCGAAATAGTACAAAATTATATTAGAGTCCTTTATTATTTTAACAAAAATAATCTAAAGAAACACCCCGCCGCATCCGAGAAGAATCCACACTAGTGCGAGTGCGGGTGCTTCGACCTTTTAGAAGAGTTAGTGTTTCCTTGCTTAGAAGTGTATCATGTGCTTTCTCGTCATAACTCATAAATCTTAGTTGTGTATTTCATTTGTTTTGTTCCTTTTTGCATTGAAGATGGGTATTATCTTTCAATATCTCAATCCTTATTCAAGAAATTTTAATCTTTACAATTTTGTATAGACAATACTGTAATTGCCCTCCATTCTGCTTTTTTTTACATCTAAGTATGTGCTTGTGATATTCTTGTATTTGTATACTCACATGTAATTGGAAGATTGATTAGCATGCCTAGGTATTCTACTTTTTCGGTTCAAATTGCCCTTTTTTTTCCATCAATAAGTCTGTTTTTGTTCAATGTAAATCATTGTTTGATGGTAAAAAATGGCAGGTAGAGGTCCAACTAAAAGAAGCCAGGAGGGAGTTGGACAAAAACAATTTCTAGGGATAAGAAACATACATTAACTAACGGTCTTTCAAACCCCCACCATTTGAGTCATCACCTATTTTAAAGCTGGTTCATATCAGCAAAGTTGGTTCGATAGTGACTCTTTTGGTGCATCTTTTAATACCTTTTATACATGTTTATGTTTATAAATGTTACCATTCAATGCGTATATTTAATGTTTGAATAGGGGGAACGTACAGATGTATGGGGAGTGAGGGCAGAATAGGGGCCTCTTGGATTTACAAAGAAAAAACGTGTTGGTGAAAGCTTCTGGTGAGCATTCCAGTCTGCTGCTTTGAGAGCTATTGGAGAGAAATGGTCCCACTCCACTTTCCAAGGGAAGGACATTCAAGGAAATGATAAGAAGAAAAGGTGGCAATCTTTGAGAGTAAGTCTTTTGTGTTTAAGGTTCTTACTCGGATTATTATTCAAACTGAAATGCAGATAAAATAGTTAGATTTTTTACTTGTTGCTTAGTTTCTGTCCATCCTTGCTTGTAGTTGTGCCGAAATTGTGGGCATGTTGGATCGTTTTGCCAAAACGTTACCGCTTAACCAACAAAAATGTAGTTGGTCTAGGAATAAAACATCTATATTTTCTCAGTTGATAATCTGACACTTCCACTACTTCCCGCCTCTTTCCTCTCCCTTTCACTACTTCCACTACAATCATCGTTCAACCATTTTTTCGTCTCATTATTTTGGGATGTGTATATAGTTTCACGCAAGGGTATCTCGTGCACATTTGTTTAAAATTTTTCTTGTGGTGGTACTTATAAACATATTTCATAAGAGGTTTATAATGTGTTTTTTGGGCATATTTTATTAATTATTCTTCTTAATTCTAACATATTCTTCATTGGTTTCATTTGCAGGTTGGAGATAATTGAAGATGCCTTTCGGTGCCACTATATGTAACGTTTTTTTTTTTAATATTGTAGGACTTATAGTCATAAGCTCTGTTGTGTATTTTAAGGACTATATACTATTGACCCTGGCTATTCAGTTATTACTGTACTTGTGCTTTTGTAATTTACACCTTATCCATGTACATTCCTTTTACATTTTTATGTGTCAAAAGAAGTTACTGAACATGTATAAATTGCAATCAGCTTTGGTGGTGTGAAATTTATTGCATTTTCGTGAAACCAGTGCAAGGATAAGTAGTCACAAAAAATATTGACTAGCAATTTAGAATTCTGTCACTGTAGCATAAAATCGTCTTTAGTGGCGACTTACATTGCCACCAACTGCAATTGAAAAATTATAGTAAAAAATTACATTTTATTAGTGACAATATTTATTGTGGTTAAAGGGTAATTTTAGTGTTAGTGTTTTTTTGAGCCACAAAAAGTCTACATTCTAGTGGCAATATTTGTTGTGACTAAGATTATTTCTTTAATGTCAACTATTTATTCGTCACAAATTGCATGAATTTAGTGATAACAAACAGCTGACACTAAAAGTTTCTTTTGTCATAAATTTTAAGCTGCGACTAAAACTGTAGGCATTAGTGGCGACTTTTTTTATTTTGCCACTAAAAGAATTAGTCACAGTACAAATAGTCACAACCTAGTGGCAACTAGTTTTTCTGTCACTAGATGTTTTAGTGACAACATTTTAAGTTTTAGTGGCAAAATTTGTTGCCACTAATTGTCACTTTTCTTGTAGTGTTGGTTTTTCACAAGGAACAAGAATCCACAACTAATTTAACATGAATCAAACCATATCTCTCTAATTTTATGAAAAACTAAAAGATGTTAAAATTTGATTTCTATTATACTTTTTCATATGAATGAATTGGGCTCTAAAACTTTAAACATGACATCTAGGGCATGTAATCTTTCATATTTATCTATAAAAACATATTTTGGTTAAGTTTGAAAATTTATGATTTTAAGCTATGATACTTCAAACGTTTGATCATCAATGGTGGTTTATTAAATTAAACAAATACACAGCAAATAAACATGAAATTACATTCCTAGTGAGTTAATAATACTCATAGTGATAAAGATTGAAGTGGTTTGTTGAGAAAGAGAAGTAAATAAAGAATCCAATTGGGCTTGCAAGCTGTGGATGATCAAGCTTCTACTCTCTCTCTCTCTCTCTCTAAAATCCAACAACTAAGAACTCTCAAACTCTCTCTTTTCTCTTTGGATTGTGAAGTGCAGAATGTGTTAGTGTGAGGGTGTATGTGGTGCATATATGTAGAGGGTACAAAACTTGGGGGCCAAGATCATTGTAGTTTACTCAACAAATTGAAATGAATTACTAAATACCTATAAATGCACATACGTATATGAGCCTTCATATGCACAGTTTGAAAGAGCTCTCCAAATGGGTTAAGGGTCAAGAATAGGTTAGTAGGGGTCAAATAGTAGAGGTGTTTGGCAAAACAACTTATGGCATAAAAATATAACACTCACACAATGCACAACCAAACAAAGCCTAAGTCAATCATTAGTTTCCATAAATGACAATAAAGCATAAGTCTAATCAAACTTTGCATCACTTCTAAAATCTGTGAAAGTTTAACACAGTGCGGACAGTTTTGAACATAAACTGGTATTTTCGTGGCGCGGTGATCACCACAAAAATATAGAAAATTCATTTTAACGTAAGAATTGATTTTCTGGTTTTATAAAAAATACTGCTTTGAGTTAAAAGAAAATATTTCCACCGTTTTGAAATACAGATTTAAAATCCAACACAGGTATTGCTAAATTTTATAAATTGCAGTTCGACCCCAAAAAGAATTTTAATAAAATTAAAACAAGAACTAAAGTTTAACACATGGGAATTGAAATAAAAATAAAAACAAACAATGTATATTAAATATGACAATTGAAAAAATACGGATTAATTATGAAAATGTCAGATTAAAATTAAATGCAAATGTAGGTTGTTACAGTGACAAGTTCTAAGTATAAAATAATAGTAATTCGTATCTCGCTTGTATGTATCTCATACATACACGAATACATATAGACTGGGTTTGAGGGCACAATCCCAACAAACTCCCACTTGCACTCATAACCAATTACATCTAAGACCTAAACTATCTAGATGAAGATCAAAGACTTTTTGTGGCAAAGCATTTGTAAATGGATCCGCAAGATTATTAGATGGCAATCTTTGTAACAATCACATCTCCACGCTAGACTATATCTCGAATGAGATGATACTTCCTTTCTATGTTCCTTGGCTCCTTGGACTGAACCACTGCCCTACTATAATCGCAGTATAGCATAATAGGTGACAATGACGTTGGTACCACCCCGAGTTCCATGAGGAACTTCTTGAGCCAAACAACTTCTTTTGCGGCTTCACAAGCAACTACATACCCAGCTTCTATAGTTGAGTCTGCAATTCATTTCTGCTTAATACTTCTCTAGCTAACTGCACCACCTCCGAGGGTAAAGAGATGTCTAGATGTTGACTTCCTCGAATCTTTATCTGACATAAAGTCCGAGTCAGAATATCCTACTAGAATCAACTCATTGTCGCCATATATAAGCATATCTAGTTCATAACATCCCATACATGAGACTTCCTATTGTCGAGGCATAGGGAACTCCTGCCATGCGATTTCTCTCTTTTTGTGTCTTAGGACACTGGTCCTTGGAGAACTCTAAACCATGCTTAAAAGGTAGCAAACCTTTCTTCGAATTATCCATGGAAAACCTAGTTAGTACCTTTTCGATATAACCAGCTTGAGATAATCCCATTATCCTTCGCTTACAATCCCGAAACAAATTTATCCCAAGAATATAGCTCGCCTCTCCTAGACCTTCATATCGAAAGTACTAGCTAGCCAATCCTTGATTAATGATAATGCCCCTACATCTTTCCCAATGAGTAGAATGCCATCAACATAAAGCACAAGAAAAGATGCCACTTTACCTTCACATTTCTTGTATACACAAGGTTCATCTAGATTTTGAATGAAACCAAACGACTTGATCGCTAGGTCAAAATGAAAGTTCCAACTTCTGGATGCCTGCTTAAGCCCATAAATGGACTTATGCAACTTGCATACCAAGTTACCTTTTTCGCTAGCTATGAACCCAACCTTCCGATGGCTGCATATAGATGTCATCCTCAAGATTTCCATTCAAGAATGCAGTCTTGACGTCCATCTACCAAATCTCATAATCCAGGCATGCGGCAATGGATAAGAGTACCCTGATGGATTTGAGCATGGCTACCGACGAGAAGGTTTCCTTATAGTCAACGCCCTCTCTTTGAGTATAACCTTTCGCTATAAGCATTGCCTTAAAGGTCTCAACCTTCCCATCAGATCCTCTTTTTCCTCTTATAGACCCACTTACAGCTAATGGATTTAATATTGGCTGGAAGTTCTACAAGATCCTATACCTGATTGGAATCCTAGATTCCAAATCTCCCTTCATAGCTTTAACCCAATGGGTTGAATCAACATTAGTCATTGCCTCTTCGTACGTGGCAGGACCAAATTCAGATTCTATGGAGACAGCTTCAAAAACTTCTCTTAAGAACATGTATCTATCAGACTGGCTAAAAATCCTCCCACTACGACGAGATACTGGTGTGGAAATGGGTGAAGATGTGGTGTTTTCTTGTCTTACATCATTTTCAATTGTGACAGAATCCCATTTTGTATAAGGTGATCAATAAACTCATTAGAGATGTACTCGCCACCTCGATCAGATCAAATGGCCTTGATATATGTGCCCAATTGTTTCTCCACTTTATCCCTAAACTCTTTGAACTTTTCAAAGGCTTCAGACTTGTGCTGCATTAGGTACACATATCCATACCTAGAGTGGTCATCAGTAAATGTAATAAAATATTCATAACCACCCATAGCTCTAATATTTATTGGTCCACACAAGTCAGTATGAACTAATTCTAACAATGCATTGGTCTTATTGTCCTTTGCAGGAAAGGGTCTTTTGGTCATTTTACCCTCTAAACACGATTCACAGATTTCCATTGGTTCGAGAACTAAATCTCTTAAGACCCCTTCTTTGACTAGTCTGCCAATCCTTTTTAGATTGATATGACCTAGCCTCATATGCCAAAGCCTTGTTAGATTAGTGGAAGGTTCCTTTCTTTTAGATGGTACAGTTACCACTGAGTTATTAAGTTCTATATTAGAATCTTTAGAAACATTTGGAGTAATCACATATAAACCATTTGAGTTAATACCAGAACACACAAAAGAACCATTTCTTTTTATCACAACTTCAGTTCCAAAAGAGAACTAGTTCTTTTTATCACAACTTTTATTAGAAAGTTCTAAAACTGAAATTAAATCATGTCTCATTAAAGGGACATAAAGTACAACTGATAGAACTAAAGTATTATTGTCTGAAAATTCTAAAACTACTACTCCTACTGCAACCGCAGAAATGGTTACCCTAGAACCTAGAATAAGCACGATCTCCCAATCACTACACCTCCTGGTTGATCTGACCCTGCAACGAATTACAGATATGGTTAATCGCACCAGAATCAATGCACCAAGTGTTCGAAGTATCCGTTATAAAACTTGCTTCAATCACATGTGATTCGATCCTACCTTAAACTCTTGTAGCTAAGATTTTCATACAATTCCTCTTCCAGTGTCCTTTGTCCCCACATTGGAAACACTTTCCTTTGCCTTGACCACCTCCCTTCCCTTTGCCTTTGCCCTTTCCCTTAGATTTTGCAATCTTCGGGACTGGTCCAAAACTTGGACCACTTGTACCAGTCTTCTTCTTTTCTTTCTTGCCTTTTCACACAGATTGGGAAGAGGAAGCACTTTTTTCAACGTTCAAAACATTGCCCCCAAGTTTGATCACCCCTTCCACTGACTGAAGAGAGCTCATCAGTTCGCTCATCAGTTCGCTCATAGAAAAATTTATTTGATTCATATTGTAATTAAGTTTAAATTGAGAAAATGATTGAGGCAGCGAGTTGAGGATCATATCAACTTGGGACTGTGCGTCAATGTTGGCACCCAGAGTCTCCAGTTTATTTAAATATCTAATCATTTTTAAAACGTGCTCTTTCACTGGAGTTCTTTCCAACATTTTCGCACTCATGATCTTTTGCATGACAATCTGTCTAGTAGGGCTGCCATGCTCCCCAAACATTTCTATGAGGGAGTTCATGATGGCACTAGCGGAATCATTCGACTAGTACTGGTGTTGCAACACACCAACCTTAGAGGCCAGTATGTAGCAACTAGCCATCGCATTCGATTTCTCCACTTGTCGAACTCGCGTTCGGCATTTACAGAAGCATTTATTGCTGGTTCTGTAGGGCATGGGATAGTGAGGACATATATGTGATCCTCCGCAGTTAAAACAATGTCTAGACTACGTTTCCATTCAGTGTAGTTGTTTCCAGTTAGTTTATTTTGTGTGAGCATGGTGACAAGTGGACTAAATGCAGATCTAGACATTATGAATTCTAAAAAAGAAAAATAGACATATTAATATGGATATCAAAATTTAGACAGTACAAAAAAATCCTTAAAACTCTTATATTGTAACAAAGTCATCGGAATATCGAAACAAAAAACTAAAGCCTCTGTGTGGTGGTCATTTCGATTAATCATGACTTGTCCACTATGCAACTCTTGCAAAACAGGTCATGACTCCTGAACAATTTTGATCTATAAGTTTCTAAATAATGCCCCATATGGGATCTCTAATCCATAGCTTAACTAGTGTGTACCATTAACTGGGATCCAATCACAACCGCCTCAAGTAGTGCTTCCGTGTGGTGGTCACCCTCTAACACGCCTGATTAATCCTATCCGTTGGAAGTTCACATCTAGTAACCAATGAGTAGCGTACCCTTCGTATGGAATGATCACCCCTGGCAGAGTGACACAGAATACACTACTAATCTTATAGTGAACCGTTAATGGAAGATCATTGGAGTTATAAATAAGTCCATCTCCCATTAGATTTGATAATTAACGATTTTACTTTTAGAAAAAAATATTTTACTCATTGCATAGACATCCAATGTCTACTAATGAGTTAAAACGATTTTTAATTTTTATTTTAAAAAACTCATTTTTACATGCATGTAGGAACAATATAAAAAAATGCCAATCACAAACAAGCATACAAAAATGAAAAACTAAAATTGAGATAAAAGCATTCAATAATGCATTCATCTCCCATGGCTCTATCTTCATAGATCCATCCTTCTTGGTTTGATCGCCTTCGGCTACATCTTCATGGATATCGACTTGCTCCTCCATCTTTATGGATTTCCTATTTTGTTACAAAAATCCTATCCTTTTTTCAAAGCTTACAATTTTTTTAGAAAGGAAATAGCAACAAATAAAATTAATAGGCTAAGAAAATCGGTACGACTCTCCTATTCGCAGGAATGGAGTCGTAGTGCCCTTTACATATGCCTTTAAAAACTAAGCCAAAATTTAAAATACACACCAATCTCAAACATTAAATAAAATGTTCTTAGTGCCATGGGAGATAGCGGTCTAATCTTTGCTGCAAAAAGTTAGCTGGACAAATAACCACGCATATATAATAGAATATATTTCTATTGGAACCCCTAATTGATTTGCATATTCCATAAACTTTTTATGGAAGAATTAGAACATGAAAACAACATCTATGATTCTCTGTCACCTTCGATCGATCAATGGAACTTCAATCGATCGAATGTACGATCGATTGAACCAAGTTCAATCGATTGAACTTGAGTTTTCATAGATTGATTTAAAATTTTTCAGAATGTTATAAAAAACTAAAATAAATAATTTTTCAAAAATTTTAACCTGTGAAAAACTCCTGGATAGAGAAATAGTTTCGATCGATCGAACAAATAACAATCGATCAAAAAAAGAACAATCGATCGATCAAAACTAGTTCGATTGCTTGAACCCAACATAGTTTCGATCGATCGAACACAGGCATTTTTGATGGATCAAAATACTTTCAATCGATTGAAACTGCCATGCATCCAATACAATCACAGATTTGTTTTCTACTGCGAAAACACAGCTGAAACAAATTTGTGTGATGCAGTTTCAAAAACAGTCCTAAAACTATTAAACAAATCAAAACCAGTGTTCCAAATCGCATCTATAGATCCAAACAAGTGTGGCTCTGATACAAATTGATGGATTTAGGTTTTGAAAAACATTAAATCATGCACAGCGAAAAAATAAGTTAAAAAAACTTTATTGGTAGTCCGAATCTACTACTCATCAACTCTATAGATGCGTACATAAGAGGCACAAGAATGTTACCTTTATATCTTGAACCCAATTCTAATTTCTTTATCTTCCAATAGTCTCCTCTAGATTGTCTTCACCCTTATGTCTCCAGTAAATTTTCCCAGAAAGACTAGGGTTGGTGGGAACCCTAATAGAGAGGATATAGAAGGTTTGGGAAACCCAATATAGTTTCTGCAGCTTTGTATAGTAAAAACGATGATTAAATAATATTGTACGCAGCTGCCCTATTTATAGATCTCCAAACCGACTTTAAGCTTTTGATCGATCAAAGAACTCTCTATCGATCGAACTTCAATCGAGAACTTCAATCGATTGAAGTAAGTTCGATCGATCGAACTGAAAAAATTTCAATCAATCAAAACAAGTTCGATCAATCGAAGCTTCAATCAATTGAAACTCTTTTAATCAATTGGTTCATCATCCTCATATGACTCTCCAAGGATTCCGGCAGAGCTAAGAGTGGGACCTCCTAGGTTCTTTATTATTGGCTCAGATCAGTTATTAATTCCCATGATCAAACTCTTTGATCATCAAATTAACTAACTAATCAGTTATCGTTTACTCTACTATAAAATGATAATAGCACTGTAATGCAAAGGAACAAATCCGAAGTAATAACTAGACTTGTATAGTGTACTAATGTCCCTCTACCATCAGCATTCATAATCATATTTAGGTAGAATGATAACTGTTACTATCAACCTGAATAATGATTACATCTTCCATTCCTTGAGTTCCATTCACGTCTCATGATTACCAAACATGTTGATAACTACTTATCAACAAGACTGCAGTTCTCAGTAATCTACTTGGTGACATTCTCAAGGGAATGCTTACTCTTTATCATATGGTAGATTCTATCTTGACAACATAGGTTTACAACCCTATGAATATGACATACCCAAGATACCCAGGTGTTGAGCTTGCAAGACCTTGCTGATTGATAAGTCAAAGCAATCACATCCATAGTTTGTGTCCATAATCATCTCAAGATTGAGAACACGTACCTTATATAAGTTATGAGTTCCTATCAACTGTTAATAGTTCTATATGTCAATAGGAATCTCATGGTCCGTCAATGTACTATACACACTAGCATATTAACTAAGAGTCATATTCTAGTGATTGAGATTCATTACTCCATCCAATGGTAGTTAATAATGCTACAATGTATACCAGATGAAATATCCAGTCTCATCATCCACTGTGACAAGTTCTAAGTATCAAAGAATAGTAATTCGTATCTCATACACACACGAATTACCTACTATGATACTTAAGGATTACAAACAATCATCTCATGAAACATGCACAATGAAATATATAAATGATATCCATATATAAAATGCCAAATGTCACATACATATAGATCGGGTTTGAGGACACAATCCCAACAAAAGGCACCTATAGTAGCCTACCCACAACACCAAAGTCGTTATATTCCCACCCCCTTAGGGCCCAACGTCCGCATTGGCACACTTCCGGCTGGGTGTAGCTCTGATACCATTCTGTCACGACCTAAGTCTCCCATAGTAAGATATTGTCCGCTTTTGGCCCAATCCACACGGATTTTTCCTGGCACAGGCCCACAAGCCTGCCCAAAATGCCCCTTACTAGGTTCCACTATGGCTCTCCATATATTGCACATTACCCTTCCTTCCCCAGGCGTTATGGGACGAACTCCCCCTATAGCATACAGTATCAGGGTCTTTATAGATAACCAGGGATAATTTGATACAAAAGATAAGTACGAGGGTGAATAATGGATTAATGTTATAACGTTAGTTATTATGTTGTTCATAATTGAGTCGATATCCGTTTTACTTTAATCAAAGTAGTCAGGCCACAATGGGTTTGGTCATGTATCTATATTAGTACTAAATGTAGGTAGATTTGATAAGTTCTGGGGATGGTATGTGGGCAGGACCAGGCAGTCCTGAGATAGCAAGATGATCCATGTATATCTTTAACGATCGATGGATAGGTTATATCCTTAACGAGTGGTGGATGGGGATCACTAGTAAACATCGACGAGTTGTGGCAATAGGTTTGATATACTATTGTTTGAAACGTATATCCCTGATATGCAGTGGGCGGTGATATGTCCTTAATGAGCAGGGGATGGACTGACGTGTTGTCCATAACATGTGGTGGATGGTCTATATCCTTAACAAGCGGTGGACAGAATAATGGTGTATCTATAAGTTGTGAATGATTGAGTCTGTTCTTTCAGTCAAGTTATGTTGATTATCAGTCGTAGGATAATAAAACGATAAGGGTTGAGTAACGACGTTTATATAAAGATGAAAATACTATTGTAACACTATATCTTATTCATTTCATAACTTGTTATTATGTTATATAGCTGATACCCTATTAGTTTATATTCACTCAGCTCTCAGTAAGCTGACGGCCGTTATTGCCTGGACATTCCCCGTCCAGACTACTTGTTCCTAACATTGTAGGTGACGATCACTACCTGAATGGTTACTATGTGGAGAAAGGCTATGCCGAGGACGTGCCGAGGGAAAGAGGCGAGGATACACAAGACTATTACGCTGACGACGATATTTACGCCAGCTAAAGACTTGGATGGTTATTTGTTTTATTTCTATTGAACTTTGTTATAAATGGGTACTTGGGCATATGTTGCTTTCAGACCTGTAATATTTCCTGTAGCGTACTATGATGATTTGTAATAGTAATAATATTCAATTTGATATTATTACTGTTCTTGTTGCTTCTAGTTGACTAGTATTGTGTGGTGTGGACAATTAGTGACATTCATCCGTCATTCCCGATGGACTCAAAAAGGAAATTTATTTTCTCTATTTTTTCTACTCCGGGACGTGACATAAATTAATCACTTAAAAAAAGAGAGGAAAAACAAGGTTGTGCCAATAGATGACCATTATGTAAATTTTCTTACAAAAATTGACCTATATGTAAATATTATGTAAACAGTCATTTTTGTTGACTTTTTTGATAGCTAATTGTAATTATATTTGTAAAAGTTGATTGAACTTGAAATATTAAAGTCAAAGTTGATTGAATCGTCATTATTATATTAATTAAAATTTCAAAAGTTGACTTGAAGGCACTTATTTGTCTGAAATGACAGATCTACCCTCACACAAATCAATATATCCTTATGATCATGGCCGGCCCAAAGGGGGGGCCAGTGGGGCAACCGCCCCGGGCCACCAAAGTTCATCAAATTTTGAGGGCCTCCATAAAATTTTTATAATTATATTTTTATCTTGAGATTTTTTTAGCATTTTACATTAGGTCTCCCTTAATCATGTTTAAGCCTCTCCTCAACTTATGTTTAGGCCCCAAAGGGGCCCAATGCCTAATTTAGTGTCATCAACTATATATATATTGATATACATATATATAAAACTCAAAAGCAAAAGCCCCTAGAATTTTGAAAATTACACTTTTAGTTTAAGAATTTTTTGAGTTTTAGAAATAGGTCTCCCTAGAATTTTGAAAGACACCATACAATATTTAAGTTTCACAAGTAGACTCATATTATAAGTACACCCCAAAAAAATCGCCAATTATGTATAAGTAAACCCTAAAAAAATAGCCAATTATATATAAGTAGACCCCAAAAAAATTGCCTCGGGTGCGCTGCCCTCGAACCTCCGAATAAGGGGCCTCACTTTTAGTAGTTCGTCCCGGGCCTCCAAATACTCGGGACCGGCCCTGCTTATGATGTGTAGATAAATGTGTGAATAATTATGGTGTAGTGAAGGACAAAAGAGGAAGTTCATATTTTTTTGACGTGCTAGCTTATTCCCTTTTATAGTATATTAGATATATATATGTATATACTAGCTTTCTAATCCGTGCGATGCACGAGAGACGTGTTGTGGGTCAATTGTCATTTGATCAAGAACTTTTTGTTTGAATTTTTTGGATAAATACTTTAGCCTTGCCAAAGCCAAGAAAAATACTCTAAAAGCATTTCTTAATTTCTTGAATATTAAACCTAGTGGGGTGAGTTGGAAAATAAAGAAGACATATTTTCAAACAGAAATACCAAACATGATACAAACAACCTGATAAAAGATTGAATGCAATCAATAATAGTATGTTTTTTATAACCATCTACAAAAACATAAAAATAAAAAATTCATCTAGATTAATTTTATTGATAGAAATGTTAATCAACTTACAAAAACTATAATATGTGTATATAATATATATATATATACATATGTAAAGATGACGAAGAAGATCCGTGCTTTAGCAATAGAAGCAAAAGCTGCTATTCATGTCAGTCAAAAAAATTCACAAATAATTAACAATAGAAAAACTAATATGTACCCAATTATTTCAGATATCATTATTATCCATAGGCAAAAGATGTCCACCAAGATTCACTAAAGACAAAGAATCAAGGCCTAAAAGAACACACATATTACATATGACAATTTTACATCAATTATATATAGTTATAAATTAAAGTGGCAATTTTACCTATGAAATGATGTGAAACAACAGTTTCGAAGCCATCTTGGATGATTCTTAGAGTTACCAACGGTAACAGAAAAAAGTAAATGATATGCTTTTTCTTTTTTGCTAAAAGAAATAATTTAATTTGTATACATGTATTTGGATTTGAGATTTAAATGTCTCTTTTAATATTAGCCATTATTTATGGGAGCTAAAGGTTTAACATTTTATAATATGCATAGACAGCTGAGAGAAACGTACAATGGAGTACTGATGGGAGAATTCACTAGAGAGTAATTTTAAGGTAGAATGAATGGTGCGATTCTCATTAATGAATAGGAGAAAGAAAGAAT
Organism: Hydrangea macrophylla; assembly: GCA_033977485.1. Lineage (NCBI taxonomy): Eukaryota > Viridiplantae > Streptophyta > Magnoliopsida > Cornales > Hydrangeaceae > Hydrangea > Hydrangea macrophylla. Next base: position 62,398,122 of record CM066999.1, read on the forward strand.
AGTTTGTATCAAAATTGATATAGAAAGAGCGATGTATTGCTGCAAATTTCAATTCTTTTCCTCACATTGCTTATTTTTATTGGATTGACACATGGCAGAATGAAGATTCCATATTATAATATGTAGATAGATGAGTAATACTATATTTCTTAAATTACTTTTTCAAAAATGGATCTCAAATGATATGGCAGTAGGGTCAGATCTACTACTGTGAGACTAATTGAATTTTAATTAAAAGTTATTTACTTAATCTCACTACCATATCATTTAGGATACACTTTTAAAATAAAAATTTAGAAAATATAAAATTACTCTAGATAGATATACGTACATCTCTGCCTAATTTTATTAAAATAAAACATGTGTTGTGCTCCTTGCATAAAGCGTGAGCGAGTATATAACTGGTTATTTTTGTATGTATATACATATGTGTACACATCTAGCCTAATTTTATTAAAATAAAAGAAACATGTTACCCATTTGTTGTGATTTGTTTTCTTTAAAAAGATCTTAATTTAATGAATCCATGCGTAAAGTTTAGACAACTAATTAACTGGTGTATTATCCAAGTAACTGGTGAAAAGGACGGGTGGTAGCCGCCGTTCCTTATTGCCAGATTCCTTTTTTAGAAAATTGCTAATAAATCCCTTGGTGCTATAGTTTTATGGATAAAGTCCGCCCTATTTATTTATTTAAGATAAGATCCCTAAGATCCTAGTTAAGATATCTACCATGATTAAAGATTTTTATATGACCAAAATAACCCTCACCTTTATATCTGAAATTATTACGTAACTTCCATGTTGGGATATTGGATTTAATGGAAGATTAAATGCAGCCATCCACATTGACTCATTATTGCGTGATTTATGCATTGCAAATTAGAATTAAATATCACATTAAATTGCTACATGCAATCACCATATCTCACATATATTTTGATTAAATTTGCAATAAATAGTGAATAGATCATAGAATTAGCCATAAAATAGTGTGACATCTATACTCTTATTAATCATTAGCCATCAGGATTCTCTCTTGGAAACTTCCATCTCCCAAATTTGACATGTATGGATTTTTGTTTTTGATCAGCAGATATGCATAATTTTGAGAATTTCACAAAATATAGTTAGGTTCTTATATATCATACAATCTATTTGAGAATTTCACAAGTAAATGTGGTAGACTTAGAGTGCACGTTGATCTTGTGGGAAGTGTGAATTTCACATAGAAGATGAATTGTGAATTTCACTATAAGCTTTGTGAAAATCATTTATTGAATTTACATGACAGTTAATTCATTTAAACCAGCCCACACATACACAGAGACTTAATTGTAAATTTGGGAATTTTACTAAAAAATCGTTATTTAACTACATGACAATGACAATTCATAACTAAAAGTAATTGCATGAGATAGTCAAACTGGTGATTATGTGGAGTTGACCAGTGAATTTCACAACCCAATAACAACTAAAATTCACAACCCAAACTGACGAAAATGTGAAATTCACAATTAGAAGTAATAATCCAAATTGATGATCTTGTGGAATTATACTGTGAAATTCACAACCCAAAAGAAATGAGGGCACAAGAAAAGTATTGTGGTAATTAACAACAATCGGATTATTATGTGATTTTCACTATATGTGTGTGTATTTACGAAAACTCAATATCCATATGCAAGAATGATTCATAACCAAAAGTGATGATAATGTGATCAACTAACACACGCACACAAACAATGTTCAATTACTACCTGATAAGGTCAACCAAAAATATGTTGCTGACAAGCCTTACTTTTACAAATGAAACAATAAAAAATGGTAAAAGCCACAAAAAAAAAAAAAAAAAAAAAAAACAGAATGGACATAATGGAAGAAAAATGATATGGAACTTAGTTTTATGCTCTAATCGGCACCTTCTAGGACCCATCTTAGAGAGCACTTCCTTGAGATATTCACAGCGACTTCGGTGATAATCAATCCATACACAAAGCTGTCTTATGGCCTCTCTCTTCTCTTCCCCTAGACCCAAATAACCCTCCTCTTTCTCTCTCATCATCTTCTCCAATCCTCCCATCTTCTGTTCGAGCCATTTAACATCTTTCTTGATTGTGGAAAAACAGCAATACAATGCTAATTGTGTACCAATTTTGGAAGAAGGGGGGTGAGTTACTGTATAGTAATGTAATTTTTCCTAAAAAGTAAGAAAAGAGAAACAAAATTAGGAAGAAGAAAAGGTTTAGACCACCAGGGGCTGGTCAAGGGACGTGATTTAGGTAGAAGAAAAGGTTTAGAATACAAGATTGAATTTCTATTTCATCACAATTTTGAAATAGGGTAGAAACTCATACAAAGAAATTCAGCAATATTGACATCTTGATTATGATAGATTATGAAACTTCCATTTGTAAAAAGCATAATTTTAAGGGAGAAATTTGGAGAAGAAATGGTTTTGGAAGAGGTTACTGTTACAATAAATGGTGTGATGAAAACCCAACTATTTCTCCTGCGCAAGTGGTCCTAGGGGTAGTTTGGGATTGAAAATATGAAGGGGATTTCATCCAAAAATGTATTAACCGAGGGTTCTATTGCCAAAAAAGCCTATAATAGAGGGATATAATTCTAATTAACCTTTTTTTCTAACACCAATGGATATTAATTTACTTGGATGATAAAAAATTAAAATAAAAAAAAAAGTAATTAACTTTAGTTTGGGGCACGATGAGAATATATGATGTATCACTTGTTCCGAAAGTAATGGTGGGAATAATTAGAGTCGGTAGCAAATATATAATAATAATAATAATAATAATAATAATAATTGATAAAAAATAATACATGATGCTTCACGATGAGATTATAAGAGTTGAGTTGAGAAGAACCAGATCAGATCGATGAATCTCAATTGATAAAAAGGAATGAAGATTAAGGTGGTGGTGGTCCCTGACTCCCCAGTTTCGGAAATCAAACATCATCTCAAAACGTACCTGCTTTGTGCTGCTATCACCACTCATACCACAATTCTGCTAGAGTACTGAGAGCTAGAGGTATACCTTTTTTGGCTGGGAAGAACTACAGGTATACGTAATTCATATATTTATCAACCAAGTCCCCTGTGGTCGAGTGGTAAGATTCTTGGGTGTACTATCCAAGAGATTTAGTGTTCGAGTCATGTGGAGCGTGGTCACTGGAGTATTCACCCGGCGCCTCCAGGCCTCGGGAGATTAGTCGAGCTGCGCGCAAACTGGCCCAGACACCCCCGATTACCAAAAAAAAAAAAAATTACATATATTTATCGATAATATATATGATACGTGATACGGGTAATGTTAGGGACACAAAAAATGTCAAAAATAGATACTCACAAAAATATATGTGGCACCCATGTTGCATTTCATAGCTTGAGTTAAGTGTGGTGGGTCCTATCGCCATATGCACTATATACTCTTCATGCATATATATACATATATATATAAATTTGTATATAAGGTAATGCTAGAGACAAAATGATCACAAAGAAATGCTCACAAAAGTATGTGGCATTTTATGTGCAGTCGGATCCACCATACTTAACTCAATCCATATGCAATAGGACCCACCACACTTAAATCTATATATAGATTGTCACATCCTTTTGTGAGCTTTTTTTTGTGACCCTTTTGGATCTCAAGGTGTTTTTCTTTTAAATTGCTACTGGATTGCATAAATAACTCTTGACCCACATAAGAATCTCACAAAATTAAGACACATAAAACGAATTGTGTCTATCACTCTTGGTGGGATCCACTAACACCGTCTGTAGAGTTCAGATACGAGAGATAAACACAAATTGTTTTTGTAAGATTCTTTAAGTGCCCAAGAGTTATCCGGATTGCATGCCAATTTCTTTCCCTTCATGATTGCTATATATATATATATATATATGTGTGAGTATATATCAGTGTTGGATTTGGAGGTGGCAGTATGGCAATGGAAGAGGATAGGAATGGGTTGGAGCATGGAAAGACAAATACACAATATAATATGCAGTACGAGGGATTGAGTACATCAACAACTAGAAGAAGACATATCAATGCAGTAACAGATCATATCGAAGAGGCCGAGATCAAAAGTATCAAATCTTCATCATCATCATCAGCAGCAGTTCCCTTTTTCAAGTTGTTTTCATTTGCTGACTCCACAGATATCATGTTGATGATTGCGGGTACAATTGGTGCCATTGGACATGGGTTATGCATGCCCCTTATGACCCTTCTGTTTGGCCAATTGATTGATTCTTTCGGACAAACCCGAAATAACCCTCACCAAGTGCTTCCTTTAGTTTCCAAGGTAGATTTGCTTGCTTGCACTTCAATTTAGTACTAGTACTTCGGATGTCTTTATTTAATCTACTCTTCATTTTTGTTTTTTTTATCAGTGTCTCAGAAACAAACCATCTCTATAATATGAGTGAGGTTAGTAGTTAGTGCCAGTAATACACGCACAACCAAGGGGGATATACCCCACTTTAAAGCGACTCCCTTGATCACCTCTTAGGAGCACCTAGAGAGACTCGAACCCAGAACCTCTCCATTGGCGGGGGTGAGCTCTGGCCAGCTCGATTTAATCTACTTTCATTTGCATTTTCTAAATTTACTCTCTCTCTCTCTCTCTCTCTAATAAATTGCTTTCACTTAATTTATAAAAAATATTGAAATTGTTAAAACCTTGAAATTTCAATAAGAGTCGCTTAATTTGGAACAAATATCTATTCAGTACATCCATTAATGTAACAATGGCATGATAACTCTTGTAAATAGCATTCCTCTATTTATCTGTCTGGCCCCCTATTTTTAGGAGAATTATCCCTCCGAAAATATTTTAAAATATGCAAGAGGAGATAGATAATGACGTGGTATCTTCCCACTTCTTGACTTGAGTAGTGAAAGGCTGAACTTCGTAAACCTAGGTTGACTCATGAGTTAGTGTGCAAGATCAATTGCTAGGTTCTCCTCTTTCTTAGATGTTCTAACAGTGGGATTTTAGCTTTGATGAATTTCCCACCAAATAACCTTCCATAGATCCGTAGTCTTAGAGCTAAACGAAGTCCTCTTAACTAATAGAATCCCCCGAAGGAGAAGTCGGAGTTCTCTTTCCTGTGCTATCAGTAATAAGGAAGGGACTTTTTCTTTAGGAATAATGAAAGTGAAGACGTTCACCATTTCATTCAATATTTACTCCTTAACTAGTCGAAAACCCATGCTTGCACAGGATTGTCAAGAAATTGAAATTCTTAAACAACCAAATTCTTTGACAATTAAAGAGTCAACGTATGGTTTTGCAGGATAAACATATGAAATGGGCCATAAAAGGTTTAACCCGAGGCACAAAAACACGTATATGTGTATATTTTTATTGAAAAATGAAATGCGAAACAAATCAAACAATTTCTTACGAAATATTGTACTACATAGAGTGGGCCATCATTGGAATATAAAGGATCTTTATTTTATGAGTGCTATTTTAGAAAGTTGAAAGTGTCTTTTTTTTATCTAATAAAACCTCTAAGCGACTGATAGAAGGTTGAAATGGGCCTTTCAGTGGATACATAAAAAATAGAGAACCACCAGATCCATCGCTTGTGGTTACAGATCTAACATTCTTGAAACCACTATAAAGTTAGAAACAAAGCACCATTACTAAGTGAGAAAACAAAATTAGATAAAACTATACATGTTTGTGTATTAGATACTCCCACTAAGGATATATATATATATATGAGTAATGCTATGTGAATCAACCACAATGTTTGGGATGTGAATCAACCATATATATAACACTATGACACTATCATTTGGGATGTGAATTTGTGGTTAGGACTTAAGAAGCATAGTATTACTCATAATATATTTTGAATAAAGTTACGAAAAATATATAGCCTTCATTCTTAACTCTCGAAGAATATATCTTCTCTACTTTTATGACAATTAAACAATGACATTTAACCATGATAGTAAATAAACTTGCCCTTTAAATAATGAGTCAGTTAACTAATGTAATATTTTTAAAACACTTCTTTCAACAAATAGCTTTTGTGGTATATTACTAATAGGTAGTCAAAGTTGCGCACTTTGAATGTGAATCAACCATATATCAGCCCAAGGATCCTCGGCGGCCCTTTGGGATAGCACTGTGCGGTCCTGCTACACTCACATGGGTACTGCCCAAAGTGCTGCCCACAAAGTGCTGCTGAGGATTCTTTCCCCATATATCATATTGAAATGCGCGACAGCTGCGAGAAAATGTTTCTTCCCAACTTCATTGTTCTCTATCACTCTCAAGCAAGTAGATTAGTAGTGTGCTAAATTTTCCATTTCTTGATTATATGTTTTCTTTTATAAGACCAATTGTTTTAATTCTATTTCGCGGGCTGTATGGATTTGGGGATATCATACTTGATACTTCAACTTTGAGAATCCATGTTCGTATGGCTCCAGTTGAATGGATGAAGCAACCATATGAGCATAAGCAAACTTTCACTCCATAACTCAACTGGACATTTGGCTCAAGTCCAAAGCATCAAGTGAAGTCCGAGTTAAACACAACTACTATATGTTTGCTGTAATTATGGTTCGGGCGTGCCAGAGCCTTGTTAGGTAGACCCAAACTAATAACACAAAATTTCCTAAAGCACTTGTGTGAGTGATACACAAGGTTTTGAAAATCTGACTTCTAACAGGTGATCGTGATGGCCAAGTAGGAGAGTACCCTTGGCCTGTAGTCCCTAGACAGTGTTGAAGCACACAAGTCTAGCAAGTGATGAAAACAAGCAAGAGAAATTAAATAAAAATAGCATTTTTATTTAATTGAAATAAGGAAGAGAAAATTACAAGGATGTAATTTAAATGCTAAGAAAGCCTAGGAAAATAAAAAAGAATGCTAGGAGCGCTATTTAGAATGCATTGGGATGCTTTTTCGAAGAGACGCGGAGTGCTTTGCAGCTTGGCCTGCGTGTTGTATTTATAACGGCCATGGAGGTCTCCTAGATAAGGTAGGAATTCTGATATGAATTATAATCTGGTAAACTTTACCAGATTTATCTCCATAAACTGCTCTTGATAATAATCCTCCATAAGTATCTGCGAAAAATATATATATATACCCATATATATATATATATACAGCTTGAATCTGGTCTCAATATTGGCTTGGTTCGGCTGACTTTCCTTCCAAGCAAAAGATATACACAATAATTGATTGATATTATCTTCCCATAATCTGATTGATATTACCATAAGTGATAATATTAATATATATCACATGGGAGAATTCGTAGGGATAGAGAAACTTGCCAAAGTGATTAGATTACTTCCATAAGCCACCGAATAAGATGCCAACCTAAGTATATTGCCAAACTCAAATGATACTGTCAAAATAAGATGGCAGTCTGAACATATGTAAGCCCGATAGCTGTGGTGTAGACACTAATCGCCAAGTGCCCTCCACGTCCCAATTTAACATTGCATGGTCCAACCAACTCACAGTGGCACTCAATATATATGCACATACCATGTATAGCCCGATAGAATGAAGCCAAGCCCGATTAAATAATGGTTAGTCTGGAGGTAGTCAACCCGATCAAAGATATTTTATTTAGCCCGAGCACTATGACTTGGCCCTACCACGTTTCAACAATTTACACAATCGGTCTGTAAGTCCGAATTTATGTATTAGTCAGCCCGATCAAAGAGTGATCAGTCCGAGTGAGCAAGGGTGCTAGCCTGATGGTGATACAATACAGCCATATTGAAGCAGGGCCCACTTTATGTAGCAGCCCGATGAAATGGTGATGAGCCCGATAGAATTATCCCGATCAAATAATAATCAGCCCGATGGCAAGAAACCAGTCACTTAGCCGTTAATTTTTTCCATCGGTCTCATGAGTCCGATTAAAAATCTCAATCGGCCTCTACCAATTTTATAATTTAAAAAATGTATTTTTTAGGTGCAAATACTATGAAATTAATACATTACCTAAATTGGAGTTTTTGGTTGTGATGATGATCGGGGTGTTGGAATCACAGTGGTTGACGTGGTTGCAATTGCCAGCAATTGATTGTGTACCCATGGTGGTGAGTACACTAAAGAAGAAAAAATATCTATACGTATTAATAATTTCTTTTCCCTTTTTTTTTTTTTTTGCTTCGAGAGAATAAACTAATCATTTCAAAAATTAGTTGAATTTCAATAGTGTCAATTGACGTAAGTGGATATGATACTCAAATGTAAAACTCAAAGAAAGCCGGTGTAATTTGTGAAAATATAACAAAGTTCTCTGTATTGTATGAAATCAGATGCTAGGAGACATTAGTGTAACTTAACCATTTATCTAATATTTAAGCAAAAAAAAAAAAACCATTTGTCTAATAAATCATCTTGATGAAAGTCTTTATTCTCTTACAGTACATTAAAGTAAAAAGATTTTTAAAATTGTTAAGTGATCGCAATTCAGGTAGCGTTGAAGTTCGTCTACTTGGCAATAGGGGGTGGTTTTGCAGCATTCCTTCGTAAGTGCCTCTCACCCTTGTAAAGTGACAAAATAGAGAAAAAAAAATTTTAATGTGGATATAAATAATGTTTGAGCCACTGGCATTGGGACTCAAAAAACAAGTCAAATTTTTTTTTTTTTTGGTTGTTGGTTTTGTTAGAGAATGCTTGCTGGACGGTCACTGGAGAAAGACAGACTGCTCGAATAAGGAGTCTTTATTTGAAAACTATATTGAGACAAGAAATTGCTTTCTTTGATAAGGAAACAAATACAGGAGAAGTTGTCGGGAGGATGTCCGGTGGTATTGTTCTTATACAAGACGCTATGGGTGAAAAGGTACCCACCGCAAATAAAAGTCCACAATTTATTTATTTTTTTCACACCACAAATCTCCTTATTAAGTTTAGGGACTACTTTTAGTTCCCATATGGACATCTATATCACCATGGAATTCATTCCTCGCTTGCTGCAGATTGGGAAATCTATACAGTTGGTGTCAACATTTTTAGGAGGCTTTGTAATAGCATTTTTTAAAGGGTGGCTTCTTACGCTTGTCATGTTATCATCTATTCCTCCACTTGTGATGGCTAGTGGAGTTATGTACATCATACAATGCAGGTTGGCGTCTCGTGGACAAAGTGCTTGTGCAAAAGCAGAGACTATAGTTGAACAAACCATTGGCTCAATTAGAACTGTATGCTATCAAATGAATATCATTTTATCTTTCACTGAAGCATATATTTTCAAAATTTTCTGTTTTACTATTTGCTAGAAAGAACAGTCATCATTTGTCTCCTACATATCTAGGTTACATCATTTACTGGGGAGAAGAAGGCTGTAACTAATTACAACAACTCTCTTACAAAAGTATACAAGTCGAGTGTTCGTGAAGGCTTTGCTGCCGGATTAGGTCATGGAACAATTATGTTTACTATGTACTGCAATTATGCTTTAGCTATATGGTTTGGAGCAAAGATGATATTGGGAAACGGCTATACAGGTGGTGAAGTGATCAATGTAATTATTGTTGTGTTGACTAGTTCCATGTGAGTAGTTCTTTATTTTCGTTTGCTTAATGTATATATATTTTGCTTAAGGTATGTAACATCTCATCGAATTATTTTATGTTGTACTCTATGTCACAAGCAGGAAAAAGACATTTTTGCCTATGTTAAGATTGTTAGCCAAAATAAAAAAAAAAATCAAAATATTTGTGACTTTTTGGTACAATGTGGCTGTTTCAGGTCTCTTGGGGAGGCATCTCCATGTATGAGTGCAGTTGCAGAAGGTAAAGCTGTAGCGTTCAAAATTTTTGAAACTATAAATAGGAAACCTGAGATAGATGCATATGACATAAAGGGAAAGATAAAAGAAGATATACATGGAGATATAGAGTTGAGGGATGTCTATTTTAGTTATCCGACCAGACCTGATGAGCAAATATTCACTGGATTCTCCCTTTTTATACCAAGTGGCACAACTACAGCTTTGGTTGGACAGAGTGGAAGCGGCAAGTCAACAGTTATCAGTCTTATAGAGAGATTTTATGATCCACAAGCTGGCAAAGTTCTTATTGATGGAATTAATCTAAAAGACTTCCAGCTCAAATGGATTAGGGAGAAAATCGGTCTTGTCAGCCAAGAACCTGTATTATTTACATCCAGCATTAAGGATAACATTGCCTATGGCAAGGATGGTGCAACTATTGAAGAGATCAAAGCAGCAACTGAGCTAGCAAATGCTGCTAAATTTATTGATAAACTGCCTCAGGTTCTAATTTTGTATTCCATTTTGGCTACTCTTTGGGCATATTCATTACATGCCTGAACAAGAGAAGTAACAATTTACCTTAATTTTAAGTTCTAAATTTACATATAGGGACTAGACAGCGTGGTTGGTGAGCATGGAACGCAATTGTCCGGTGGACAGAAGCAACGGGTTGCCATTGCTAGAGCAATTTTGAAAGACCCGCGCATTCTACTTTTAGATGAAGCAACAAGTGCACTTGATGCAGAATCTGAGAGGATTGTGCAAGTGGCATTAGACAAAATTATGGTGAATAGAACAACTGTGATTATTGCCCACCGTTTGAGCACAGTGAGGAATGCCGATGTGATAGCAGTAATTCATCGGGGAAAGATGGTCGAAAAAGGTATTCTTCGTAGTCTTGATCAAAAAAAATCTAGATAATCTTCTTTTTCTGAAAAAAAGATGTGGTATTTTATCTCTATTGCACCTTATTCTTCATTGTTATATTGATAGTGAGGATATGTGTTATTATTAATTGACTAGGTTCACATTCGGAACTAGTCAAAGATCCTGAAGGAGCATACTCTCAGTTTATACAATTGCAAGAAGTGACTAATGATTCAGGAAAACAAGTTGCAGATGACCAAGATAAATCAGAAATAACCATAGAATCTGATATACAGTCAAGTCCACATATATCATCACGTTCCATAAGTCAGGGGTCATTTGGAGTCGGAAACAGCAGCCGCCACTCACTCGCAGTTCCATTTGGTCGACCTATTGGACTGAAGGTACCTGAAACTGCGTCGACACAACCTAAAGTTAAGCCTCCAGAAGTCCCACTTCGCCGCCTTGCCTATCTCAACAAACCCGAGGCTCTAGTGCTAATAATGGGAGCTATAGCTACAATCATTTGTGCCGCAATATTTCAAACTTTTGGGGTATTGCTTTCTAGTGTAATTAAAACATTTTATGAGCCACCACATGAACTTAGGAAGGATTCAAAAATTTTGGCACTATTGTTTGTACTACTCGGAGTTGCATCATTACTGGCATATCCGATACGGAGTTACCTTTTTACTGTTGCCGGGGGTAAGTTAATAAGACGTATCAGATCAATGTGCTTTGAGAAAGTGGTTCATATGGAGGTTGGTTGGTTTGATGAGCCACAACACTCAAGTGGAGCTATTGGTGCTAGGCTCTCTGAAGATGCAACTGCTGTACGTTCTATGGTTGGAGATGCACTTGGTCAGGTAGTTGAAAATGTTGCTTCAGTATCTGCAGGTTTGGCAATTGCTTTTCATGCAAGTTGGCAGTTGGCTCTTATTATCCTTGATATGGTACCGTTGATAGGATTTAATATGTACATTCAAGTGAAGTTCCTCAAAGAGATCAACACAGATTCAAAGGTTAATTTGCTTTCAAACTGATCATGATCATGCACTTTATGATAGGAACATGCTTGTTAAGGTTGTATAGCATAACAGAGAATGCCATAAGCACACACATATAAAGATCTATAATTATAGAGCTTCTCATTTGAAAGGAAATGACCAAAAAAATTTCTTACTTATTCAAGGCAGTCATTTGATAATGCTATTGTTTTTGCTTTAACGAGGGTTATAATAAAAAATAGATAAAATTTTTAAAACCTTTGTGTAAGAAGTGTATATGTTCATCATATAAAATCTTAAGAGCTTTACTCTAAATGGTTTCAGATGATGTACGAGGAGGCAAGCCAAGTTGCAAATGATGCAATAGGGAGTATAAGAACAGTTGCTTCTTTCTGTGCTGAAGAGAAAGTGATGCAACTTCATAAAAGGAAAAGTGAAGGCCCTAGGAATTCAGGGATAAGGCAAGGTTTAATTACTGGAATAGGTTTTGGGATGTCGTTGACTCTACTATATTGTGTTTATGCTACTAGTTTTTATATGGCGGCCCGACTCGTTGAAAATGGTAAAACAACATCCGCACATGTTTTTCGGGTAATGAAAGTACATTCTGAGGAGAGAGGTGAGACTTTTACATGTGTTTCATTAAGGGATTCTGAAAATGTCTACTCGACCATGCAGGTTTTCATTGCTTTGACTATGATAGCTATTACAGTTTCTAGATCAAGCTCATTTGCCTCTGATTCCAACAAAACAAAGGTTGCTGTCGCTTCCATATTTTCCATTTTAGACCGCAAGTCAAAGATAGACCCTAGTGATGAGAATGGGCATACATTAGAGTACGTGAAGGGTGAAATTGAGCTTCACAATATAAGTTTTAAGTACCCAACAAGGCCCGATGTTGAAATCTTCAAAGACCTCAGCTTGGCCATTCAGAGTGGCAAGGTAAGCTTTTATCATTTCATTTTTCCAAACATCACCCCCAAAAGAAAAAGAAATAAAATAAAACCATCTGGTTTTGCTATTTTGTTTCAGACAGTTGCTCTAGTTGGAGAAAGTGGAAGTGGGAAGTCAACAGTAATCTCATTAATGCAAAGATTTTATAGTCCAAATTCAGGTCATATTACACTTGATGGTATTGATATTCAGAAGTTCCAGTTAAAATGGCTGCGGCGGCATATGGGTCTTGTGAGCCAAGAACCAGTGTTGTTTAACAGCACTATTCGTGCCAATATTGCATATGGAAAGGAAGGAAATGCCACTGAGGCAGAAATTTTAGCTGCATCAGAGTTGGCAAATGCTCACAAATTCATTAGTGGGTTACAACAGGTTTGAAAACTCTGATTTGTTGCATAAAATAGTGTTTCATAATCGTCATACTTTTGGTGTATTTTTAGAAGCAGTTGACGCCAACTAAACATTGACATCTGAAATGAAATCTAATGTTTTATGCTCGGATGATAAATAAAAATGCAGGGGTACGATACAATAGTTGGAGAACGAGGAGTTCAAATGTCTGGAGGCCAGAAGCAGCGGGTGGCCATTGCACGTGCCATAGTTAAAAGCCCAGAGATTCTACTTTTAGATGAGGCTACAAGTGCACTAGATTCAGAATCTGAGAGAGTGGTTCAAGATGCATTGGATCAAGTGATGGTAAATCGAACCACAGTGGTGGTGGCCCATCGACTGTCCACAATCAAGAATGCAGATGTTATTGTTGTAATTAAGAATGGGATCATTGTTGAGAAAGGAGAGCATGGGAGTCTGATTTCTATCAAAGATGGTTTCTATGCCTCCTTGGTTGCACTTCACATGAGTACTTCATCCTAGTGATCTTTTCCGCAGTATGTATTCAATTGTTTAGAATTCACTTCTCTAGGTTGTGTTGTATTCCCTGGACCATGATGAATGTGTATACTAGTTTGGACACCTTTACTTGTGATTGTCATCACATAAAAAAATTCCTACCCCAATCCATGGTCACCTATTGTCACGCCCCAAATAGCAAAATCAAGAAAAATAATTTTTTTTTTTGGATTCATAGGCTGTGACAAGTTGAATACTAACTTGTCCTCTGTACAGAACCATGTAGATAACACAATCTAACACCCCAACCCGCCACGGGCAGATTAGGACCGTGTAACAAAGCCACCCAAGCCTAATCATTCCTTATTAACGTTCTGGAATTTGAGTTAAAACTTAATCCTAATAAAAAACATTTATTTTGAAATATGCTTCCACTCGAGTGCTCATGAATCTCGAGCGCTTGCATCTGGAAGATGCTCACAAGACTGCTCTTCCAGCTCAAGCACTTGTGCTGATGCGAGCGTTGGATCCTGCAAGCTCATCCCTCGCGAGTGCTTGAAATGCTCGAGCGCTCAAGTGTGGTGTCGAGTCCCACACAAGCACTCGGACCAACAGAGGGATTGCGCGTGGCAGCTCACAGATTCCAGACATGCTGTTGCTGCAGTTTATATAACATATATCCTAAGAACCCAAACCAAACTTTTAGAATCATCCAAATATACTAGGAAGCTCAAAACTTGGTTTCTAAAACATTCAATACATAAATCCATGATTTTTAGAAAACCAACTCCAAACTAGTTTTTCAACCCAAAGCTTACAAATCCAACGAGTTAGAAATTATCCTTTTTTCCAAAACATGAGCACATGAACATAGCATGAGTCCCACGATTCAATTATAAAACCGAACTGGTCGACTCAACAAGTTCTACATCAACATGTAATTTGTGGATTGTAAGATGATATCCACGGGAACAACTCCTAACGAATTCTCCCCCAATAAAACCACATACAAACTTTACAACTATAAAAAATAACGTAACCATAAGTCTAAATTCAGTTGCAAGTTTGACTCCAATGGCTTAAACATTTATACTACAAACGACGATTTATATATGAACATATAAAAAGAAGCATCCAACCCAAACCACCCCAGAATCTCTAAACTCATCGCTTCTCATTGTGTTCTTCCCTACGTGAAATGGTTATTCAACCACAAATTTCGTTTAAGCTTCCGCTCAATGAATACACTAGTAATGCCATTGGAATGTGTAGTGTGTCAAATGCAACTACTAATCATCCATAACGATAAATTAGTCTCCAGCATGTCAAGCAATCAATCCACCATAGTCTCGGACCCGTAGTTCCAGATTTTTCTCACTTTTTTATCGCATATAACATTAATCTCTCTTTGTGACCTATATTCAACACTCGTTTGTGGTTGTCACCACTACTGCTCCACTATAGAGTCATAGACACTCCAATTTTTACCGACTGTCGAGTTTAGGGGATTATTACCCTTTGAACCGATGATGACAATGTTCGATGAAATTCAAAGTTTTTAAAGGTGATTTGTGCTCTTCAAAAAGCTTCTTGGTCTCAAAGTCCACAAAGTTCAAAAAATAGAAAAAGAAAATAATTCTAGGGGGACTATGGGTGTGAAAATACGCACTAAAAAGAAAAGCGGACGTAGAGGATTATTTGACTTTATAAAAAGAAAATTGGTCTGAAAAAATCAAATGGAATCATTTCTAAAAAAGTAAATAACAATATAGAAAACAAAAATCCTTTTTTTCTAAAATCCCTTTTCAAAGGAATAATTTTCATAAGAAAATAGAGTTTATTTGAATTTGAAAAGAAAAGAAAAGAAAAGAAAAGAAAGAGTTTATTTGAAAAAGAGGAAGCGTTTTGAGAAGAAAAACAAAAAAAAAATGAATGAAAAAGGCCAAAAAACAGCACGCGTCGCATAAGGCGGCACTCGCTGTGTAATACCCTGTATTTTTAGATGTATATATATACCCCTAGTACCTTTCGTAGCTCTTGGGTGAGTTTGGTTCCCAATCTATTGCCATATTCCCAATCGATTGCCACTTTTTTTATCCTAATCAATTGCCATCCTGCCGACCTAAATTCATAACGTGTCCCCATCCCAGTCGATTGCCCTCATTATATATAATACCAATCGATTGCCACCTGATCCCAATCGATTGGCATTAGGCAGAACTTGGTCACTACATTTAAGTTTGTATGGTTGTGGTTTATTCCCCCCCCCCCCCCCCTATGCATAAGTAAGTTTGGTTGTGTGTGTTTGGGAGAGAGAGAAAGAGTGATATATTATATATACACACTCTTATACATATATATATATAAATCCGTATATCTATACACACACACACACACTCTCTCTCTCAGGTTAGAGAGGAGAAGAAGAATAGGAGGAGAAGAAGAAGAGGAAGAAGACGGAGAAGAAGAGAATAGAGATAAAGAGACCAGAGAAGAAGAGAGAAGTGAGAGGGAGCTCACCATAGCCACCGCCAATCGAGCTCCGGATGCCGTCACTGGAACGCCGGGACAAGGTGAGTTCATTAACTCATTCATGAGGGGTATTTTGGGATGCTTATGTGTGATTAATAATGTGTATGAGAAGAGAAAGGATCACCCATGTTTTTAAATAAAATCAGACTATTTTATGGAAGAAGACGGAGTCTAATCGATTGCCTTGGAGATCAATTGATTGGATATTTTCCCAATCGATTGCCATGGTTTTCAATCGATTTCCAATTTGTCTAATCGACTGCCTTTCTAATCTAATCGATTGCCTTGTTTGGCCAATCGATTGGGTAAGAAAAGAATGTTATTTATGTGTTGTTATATGATATGAGTTAGTTGTGATGCACCCGACTTGTTAATAGTTGTACCATATGTGATATTGTGATAGTTAGTTGTGTGAGTAATCAACATGGTGTTACGTTAGTTGTTTTATGTTGATCAAGATAAACTGTTTAATGATTAACTGCCATATGTTATTATTGTCAAACTTAATGGTAGAACGGAACATGATTGCATGTTAATAACTAGTTAAAGAATAGCTATGATAAATACAGAGCATGTGGTAATTCCTATAACTAGAGTAACGCATTTCATGGCATGTGGTCAACATACATAGGATAGTGGTATGAAGAGATAAGAGAATAGGATGAGAATCAGGGACTATGCCTCAATGTGGAATATGTGATATGTGTACTTTAGATCCGTGGGATCAACGGCTGGCGAACAGGGTGGACGTGGGGTGTTTAGGGTTCCTAGTATGACTCTCACTATTGAAGACATCCAGTGATGCGTGTGCACTGTTGAAGACGTCCAGTGTACTGTTGACAATTATGTCTGACTGCTCTAATGTATTCTCAATTGTGTAGATGACTAGTGAGGATATACACATCGTTGAAGACGTTCGATGTGACGCTGCCATTGTTTACAAATAGGATATACTGTGTAGATGACCAGTAAACTATCAAGGGATCGTGTGGCGTAGGACACCACTGGGTAAGTGACTAGTGTGGCCTGCTGACTCAGTTATGAGGTATCAACCTATGCATATCAGGTTGGTATTATTGTATCGATGCATGGATACGAATAAGAATAAGAATGTGGATACGAGTATAAATATGGATATGGGTATGGATAGAATAGATGATGGTTCAGTCATGGATTCAGCGTCCCGATCTAAAGATAGATGCATGAAATGGATGCATGGATTTTGTGAATAGCGTGATGAGATGTTATACCAGAATATACAACTTAATTCGAGAGACTATCACGATTTGCATCGCATATGATCGATACACCAAGAAAGAAGATCAAAAGATATCATCAGGGACTAGTTCCACATATTCGTCATTTGACTATAGGACATTTAGACCAATCTTTCGAAGCTTTGGTAGAAATGGCAACGAAACTAGAAGACGACACTCAATTTAGTGAAGGGCAACGACATAATCAAGCATTTCCAGAAAATGATCAATTTCTCCTAGGAGATTGGAGAGGAAGAGACAGTCAGGTTATGTTAGCAGCCGACCAAGTTCAACAAGGAAACACAGAGAGAAGAATAAGCTGTGATTGTCTTTGCACTCAAGATTTGGAGGTGTTAAATCTACGGCGAGAAGTTTGATCTTTTTTCGGATCACAAGAGTTTGAGATACTTGTTCTCTCAAGGGGAGCTGAACATGAGGCAGCGACGTTGGATGGAATTTTTAAAGGACTATGATTTCACATTATAGGCAAACGTGATAGACCATCGTTAAGTCAAAAACCCCAGAGGATAGCAGTAGCTTCCCTTATGGTCAAAGAGTGGCAAGCATTAGAAACTTTGGCTAAATTCAATATTCAAGCCTCAGATCCAAGTGAAGGATGGCACTTTGGATGTCTCATGGTGCAACGAACCCTCATTAGTCGTATTTGGGAGGCACAGAAGAAGAATGACGGACTTCAGGAGTGGTTCGCTAGCAACGCAGTAAAAGCACCCGAGAATTGGAGTATTGATGCGAACGGAGCACTCAGATGTAGAGGTAGACTTTATGTGCCAGATGAAGATAATCTTAGAAAGGATAGACTGGATGAAGCTCATAAGTCGCAAATGACTATTCACCTAGAAGGTACGAAGATGCACAAAGATTTGATGAGGAACTTCTCGTGAAAGGGATAAAGTGAGAAGTTGCTAAACACGTGTCTCAATGTCGTATGTGTAAGCAGGTGAAAGAGGAACATCAAAAGCCTCCAGGACTTCTACAACCATTACCAGTTTCAGGATGGAAGTGGGAGCATATAACCATGGACTTTGTGGTAGGTTTGCTGAGATCTCAGCAAAATCATAATGCTATTTAGGTAATTGTGGATCGACTTACCTAATCGATACACTTCATATCTTATAGTATGTTGTACCTAGTCAAGCATTTGAGATGGATGCATTTACAACAAGTCGTACGACTACACGGTGACCGTGTCTCGATTTTATCTGATCGTGATTCGAGATTCACTATAGAGTTTTGGAAGAGTCTACAGTCAGCCTTGGGAACTTCATTGAGCTTGAGCACTACCTTTCACCGACAGACCGATGAGCAGACTGAACGAGTCAACCAGGAGATGGAAGACATGCTGCGAGCGTGTGTCATTGATTTAAGAGCTTATGGGAGACTCATTTACCATTGGTAAAATTCATATACAACACAGTCACCACTCGAGCATAGGGATGGCACCCTTTGAGGCATTATATGGAAGACTGTGTCGTTCACCATTGAGTTGGGCAAAGGTTGGAGACAATCAACTACTTGGACCTAAATTAGTTCGAAAAACTAATGAAAAGATCAAGATTGTGAAAGAAAGGATGCAAACAGTCCAGAGTAGGCACAAGAGTTGTGCGGATAAATGCCATAGAAGTTTGGAATTCAGTATTGGGGATCATGTGCTACTCAAGGTATCTCCAATGCAGGGAATTGTCAGATTTGGATAGAAAAAAGGAAAGATAGCACCGCGTTTCATTGGACCATTTGAGATCCTTGACCGTGTAAGAAAGGTTGCCTACAGACTTGCATTGCCTCCTAAGATGTCAGGAGTGTACAACGTCTTTCACGTTAGCATATTGAGGAAGTGTGCTCACAATCCGAGTCATGAGATCAACTTTGAGGACATTGATGTTAACAAGAATGTGTCATTCCACGAAGGACCAGTGAAAATTCTAGATCAAGAAGTTAAGAAGCTGAGGAATAAGGAATTTTCATTGGTAAAGGTTCTGTGGAAGTTCCACGATGAAAGAGAAGCTTCTTGGGAACTAGAGTCCGAGATGCTTAAGAAGTATCCAGTTTTGTTTAGCGATGCTTAGTTCGGATTTCGAGGACGAAATCTTTATTTAGAGGGGATGATGTAATACCCTATAATTTCATTAAACTTCTGCATTCCTGTTTATATAAATAAAGACCCTTTGAGTTGTCCTTGTCTTTGTTAAATTTTGGGTCCCAATTGATTGGTCTTTATACCAATCGATTGCCAACTTTTGTGTACCAATTGATTGCCACTTTCCCAATCGATTGGAATCATGCCGACCTGAATCCATGATGTGTCCTTATACCAATCGATTACCTTATTTTCCAATTAATTGCCATCAAATATCTGAAGCTAATCGATTGTCATTAGTCCCAATTGATTGCCATCCAGCTGCTACCTGTCCTTCTCTATGGCTATATATATGTTATGTTTGTGTGTGGGGAGGAGGGGTTTGGAACGAGAGAGAGAGAGATACATAGGTAGATATATATCATATATACACATATACATATACACACACCCTCACACACACTCTCGGCTAGAAGAGGAGAGGAAGAAGAGAAGAAGAGGTCCAGAGAAAGAGAAAGAAGATAGACAGAGGAGAAAGAGAAGGAGTAAGAAAAAGAGGAGAGAGGAGGACACCCCAAACACCATCGTCCACGCTAAGGACACCCCGTTGTTGCATCGTCCACACTAAGGACACCCCATTGTTGAATCGTCCATGCTAAGGACACCCCGTTGTTATATCATCTGTGCTAAGGACATCTTTCATGAGATCCCAAGTATGTTGCATGCTAGAAGTAGTTTGAGTCTCATATCATTCATTGTGTTTTACTTGAATTATTGCTTATATGTGGCATGCTCATTTGAACTACGGTTGGTCTAATTTCCTATAAAGGAATATGTAGGCAGCTCATTGAGGGCGACCATTTGATTTTTGAGATTTTCTTTGTGTGTGCTTTGATTTTCTCGATTTTCTTCCTGAAGTCTTTTGGACTCACTAAAAGGTTGTCATGCATACTTTGACATTCCCATATGACGCGCGTTGCTTGCAAAGGTCTGTCAAGAGGGGCAAACTATAGACACCCTATTTTGGTTCGTCCGTTCGACAGAAGAGACCCCGCCTCAAGAACAACCCGATGATCGGAATCAGGATTTGTCGATTATGAAGTAGAACTCCGTGAAGCATTGTGGTCTCTAGGATATGTTAAAATAACCCTTAGTAAGACATAGGAATGTTAGAAACACAATTTAGAGACAAAACCCCAAAATAAAATGTTTTTTTCTATCTGAAATGGCCAAAAAAAATTTATTAAGCCAAATACCCTTACCCAAGCCAAAATCCGTACCTTAGGGTGGAATCCTAAGAAGTCTTTTTAATCCTAAAAAATTTTTAAGCCATAGCCCAAAGCTTGTTTTTGCCAAATAATTCCCAAATAATTTTTATACCAAAATAACCTTCAAAGCCCATTACTAGTAGCCATTTTTAACACAGTTTTAGTAGTTTGACCATAACTCTCAAACCAATAGGAGCTTAGGCCTGAAACCATTTGGAATGGATAGTATGTTTTCTGTGCATATTAATCCATAGGTCATCAACCCAATTTGGGCTTGAAATGAGTGAGATATGGCCCTTTAAAATTGGCCCATATTGCAGTGACAGGATTAAAAGCCCAAATCGGAATTTCTATCTTGTTTTATTTTTGGAGACCTTTTTAAATATGAAATTAGTATTTTTAGTTTCCAAAACTCTCTAAAATGATTATGATAGAATTTAAAAGCTTCCATATCCTGATATACTTACTCCACTTAGAGAAAAACTCCTAAGTACACCTCAAAACAGCCTAAGTACAAGCCTTTAAAGCTAGTATTTCCGTCCCGCATCGCTTAAACACAGAAAACACAACCCAAATCTCAAACTATAAATAGAATCCTCCACCCCTCATATTTTCTACACTTGAAAATCCTAAGTACTAGAGAGCCCAAGGAAACCCCATTGGAGGATTCCTCAAGCACTCCTAAAAAGTTCTTAGGAAAATAAAAGTTTTTTTTAGATTAGGAATAGAGCCTTGGAGTCCGTGGTGCCAGCGAAGCTCTGCCAGAGGAGTATTCTGAGGGGAGTTCTTAGTGTAAGTTATTTTTCCTTTTTATTTTTTTGCTTTTTTCTCTTTAATCTTTATATTCCTAGTTCTAGGTTTAAATTCTAGTTAATTTGTTCTTCGCGTTCTTCATATTTACTTGTTTTGATCTTTAAAGTTCTAGGATAATTTTACTTCCTTGTTTGTAGTATCCTCGTTAAAGTTGAGTTATCCTAGGCGAAGCTACTCCTCTATTTTATGATAGTCGGAGCCTGTGGGGTTGGTATCTAATCCATAGATATCTAAACCCAGGGGATAATGAAACCTTAATTGGGATCTATGAGTCTAGATTTAGAGCATCCACGTAGGAATAATATTGTAATTCATATTAGTTGGGATAGTAGGCTATCCATGTTTTATTCATGCATATTAGTTTAATTCACTTAGTTTAATTCGTGAATTAGTTAATTCTTATCCATACTTATTCATACATGCATACACTTGCATACTATCCTGACTTAGAATAGTAGGTTATCCATACTAGGAATAACACTTAATTATGCTGACACATGCACACTACTACACATAGTAGTCATGTTTTTCTAGGGTTTGAGTGTGATTTTCACGTTCAATTTCCTGGTATTTCCTTTTGCATGCATATGGGAACGTAGTAATACATTTAGTCCCCGATTTACCGTTTTAGCACATGCATTGCATGTAGTTGCTTAGTTTCTTGCATGATTTTTTTTATTAGTTGTTCATAACTTGAATTAGGGTTGCATTAGTATAATTGAAACGGTCCACATAATGTCTAGTCAATCACCTTGAAAGCTGAGTGGAGGCTTATCTCACGATGGGGTGAGAGAGGGTGTTTTAGCATGATCTAGCTCCTTCCTCTCTTGTACCTTAACCCCCGAACCGAGTTCTTTGGTGACGACAGGGCAGTGCTCTCTATCCGTTGGACTTGACAGATTTAGTTTTCTTGATTTCCTTTATCATTGGGCGTACCCATGGACCACATTTGATGTTCATCGTAACTGGCTCTTTGATGTATATTTTAAGCCTAGTTTGCCTTAAGTAGCTCTAGGGACCTTCTTGTCTCCTACTTAGCTGACGTGTCATGTATGGAGATATCACAAAATTATCCTAGATTTGGCATACCTCTCAAAAACCATCCTAGATTAGGCATACCTCTCAGAAATTGCCCTAGATTGGACACTCCTTGAATCATCCTAGATTAGATATCCCTTTACATCGTCATATATTGGACAACCCTGTGAATCGTCATACATTGGATAACCCTTTTGCATCATCTTAGATTGTATACCTCTCGTGAATCGTCCTAGATTGGACAGCTCTTATGATAATCTGCGGTTCCAACCCCTGAGTATGTTATGTGTTAGTAGTAGTTTGAGCATCATGTCATTCTGTGCATTTTTTTTCATGAATTATGGCTATCATGTGGTGTGCTCATTGAACTACATCTAGTTTGATTTCCTATAAAGGAATATGTTGGCAGCTCTTTTGAGCGCGACCACTGGACTTTCGAGATTTTCTTTGTGTGCGATGAATGTTTTTATTTTCACAAATTTCTTCTTGAAGTCTTCTGGACTCACCTAAAAGGTTGTCCACACAAACTTTGACATTCCCTTTTGATGTGCGCTACTTGCAAAGCTTGTCAAAGAGGAGCAAATTATAGATACCCCATTTTGGTTTGTCCGTTCGACTTAAAAACCCTCGATTCAAGAACAACTCGATGACTGGATTCTGGAATTGTTAGTTATATGAAACAGAACTTCGTGAAGCACTATGGTCTCTTAGACATGTTAAAATAACCTTTAGGTAGACTTAGGTACATTACAAACTCACTTTAGAGACAAAAAAAAAAAACCCAAGTTAGGATAGCCTTTCTACGTGAAATGACAAAATCACCCTTAATCGAGCAAAATCCAAACCTCAGGGTGGGATCCCAAGAGCTCCCTTAACAAAATACTCCTAAAATATCTTAAACAAATTCCCTAAGCCCTTACATTGGCCAAAAACTACTTAGGAAGATTTTCATGCCAAAATCACATTTCTATACTTCACTTAGTAGCTCCTTTTTGGAGTCAGCCTCACCTTTTTTTTTGTTACC
Organism: Hydrangea macrophylla; assembly: GCA_033977485.1. Classification (NCBI taxonomy): domain Eukaryota; kingdom Viridiplantae; phylum Streptophyta; class Magnoliopsida; order Cornales; family Hydrangeaceae; genus Hydrangea; species Hydrangea macrophylla. The sequence continues at coordinate 62,421,626 of CM066999.1, forward strand.
AAAACTCAAAATCCACAAATCTTTTTTCAATGAAACAAAAGCATTTAAAACTAGACTTCAACACCTTTCCAATGGTATATCGCACACTTAAGTTGAATGTCCGAATTAAGAGAACGAAGCCTGAGAACAACGGAGACAATACAACTTTCTGGGTCGAGTCCCATAGTGGCATTTATGTGAGTGTCGCGGGGCACTCACAACTACCGTGAGGCTCTTTTTGAAAGACACTAAGGCCCTTAGATGATCCTCATGCACTCTTAACTCTTAATTTGACCTCAATCTACATGAACAAGCACAAAAATGGCCAAAAATACAGTTTTTCTGTCATACTTCAAAAGTTTAACAACTTCTCAGCCCAAATCTCAAACTATGAATAGGGGTCTTCCCCTCTTCATTCCTTGAACTAGAAAATCCCGAGAATGTCAAATTGGATAAATGCTAATGATGGGTGGTGAACCTATAATACCCTGTACTTTTTAATGTCGATTTATTAATGAGATTCTATAGAATTGCCTAGATAATACATGTAAAGTTGTTTTAAATCGATTGAACATTTGTCAATCGATTGACCTTATGATCTTTTTAAACAATTGAGACTTATACAATCGATTGAAACCCTGCAAACCTGAATCTATGACGTGGAACCTTTCCCAATCAATTGAACCCACTTCAATCGATTGAACGTTTATCACCTATTCTCAATCGAATGAAACAATGTCAATCGATTAAAAGTGTCATGATCTTTATCTCTAGTTTTGCACAATAGCTGCAACTTGTACCCTCCCCCTCCCTATATATATGTTCATTTCGTGTGTATGAGAGGGTATTTGATCTACAGAGAGTGGAGATATATTTTATATACACATAATCTTATATATATACATACACATACATATATATATATACATACTCTATATATACACATTGAAAAAGAGAGATAGCAGAAGCAGAGGAGAAGGAGAAGAAGAAGAAGAGAAAGAAAGAGGAGGAGAAGAGACAGAGAAGGAGAAAAGGAGAGATAGAAGAGAGAGAGAGAGAGAGAGGTACAATTAGAGCTTCAAGCTTAAAGCTCCTCCAATCACATCCCCTTGATTTAGTGAGTTCCAAACTCACTCAGTAGCTTAGGGTAGATGTTTTACAAGTTTTGGATGTGAAGAAACCAAGCAAATGCATCCCAGATATTCTGGGCATCACTGCCCAGTTTTTGGAGAATATGACTTTTTAATTTATTGAATTTGATTCAATCGATTGAAAGGAATTTCAATTGATTGAAGTTATTATTCCCTTAATCGATTGAAAATGATTTCAATATATTGATACCAACTATTCCCAATCAATTGAAAATGAATTCAATGGCTTGGTACTTACAGAATACTGATATCCTATTTATATATATATATGATATGAACTGCTTAGTTATTTTACTACCATTTTGTACTTTCGTTATGCATTGTTGGTTGAATAAGAGATACTATGACGCGATAAGGAGATAACACTGAGTATAAGTGAGAATGTTTCATAACATGTTTTAACAAGGTAGTCGTGAATCAGTTTGATATCCATTTTATTTCACTTAGTGGAGTCAGGCCACAATGGGAATGGTCATGTGTCGATATTAGTACAGAACATAGATAGGTTTGACGAGTTCTGAGAATCTTGCATGGGCAGACATTTGGTCATGAGGTCCTTACAAGCACCGACAGTGATATCCTTAAAAGTGGTGGGCGGGACCAAATAGTCCTAAGATAGCCAGGTCATCCGTGATATGTCCTTAAAAGTGGTGGGCAGTTATGTCCTTAAAAGCGGTGGGTTGGGATCATTGGTAGACATCGTTAAGTTATGGCAATAGATTGATATGCTTTTATTCAAATGTCATAACCCTTACATGCGGTGGGCGGTTGTGTCCTTACAAGCGAGAGATGGACTAATGTGGTGTCCATGACATGCGGTGTCCATGACATGTGGTGGGCAGTTATATCCTTAAAAGTGGTGGACAGAATGATGATATATCTATAGAATTGAACTATTGAGTATGTTCTTCAATCCAAAGTACCTTGTCGGTCTGTGGGTAACAAGACGTTAGAATTCAGATAATGGATTGGAATAAAAAGAAGATGATATTAGTAGCATTATTATATATCATTCCATAACTTATAATTACTTCATCCTTATGATAAGGTGTAAGGTTCTACTTACTAAATTTTCAGTAAGCTAATGGCCTTTTATGCCTGGACATTCCCCGTCTAGCCTACCCTATTTATAATGCTTCAGGTAATGAACCGCACGAAGATGACTACTATCCAGAGAAAGGATATGTTAAGGGTGGACCGGCTATGGATAGAGGCACCAGGGATGATTACTTCATTGACGATTATGTATACACCAGCTGAAGACATAGGATAGATTATCGTTCTAGTCCTACTATCAGACTTTAGTATTACGTTTTGTAATAAGGCATATGTTGCCTTCAGACTTTTATATTATGTTGAACTCTGATGTAATAATATATGGATTGTCTATTATAGTTCAGTTCAATTACTGTCTCTTACATCATTGTTTAGAACTGCGTGGTATGGATAATTCAGTGACTTTACCAGTTATTGCCTTTGGACCCACAAAGGAAATTTTATTTTTCCCTATTTTTGTTGTTCTGAGGCGTGACATGATTTTTGGTATTAGAGTCTGGTTGATACTTTCGCTCACTAATAGTCCCACACCATCTGGTCCTAGCATTTTAAGATCCCTGAGATGTGAGTATTAAGATAAGTTTGTTATCATGACATTAGATAGTTTCCTTATAGGTTAGCATGAATCCAAACTTTCATAAGTTTGTGGATGATACCTACGAAGGATATGTTATCCATAGGGACACTACGGAGCCAGCTAACCTAGAGTTATGCCATGAGCACATATGTCATATGACAAACCAGTACCTAGAGAAGGATGTATAGAGAGCCCTCTATGTTGACAGACAGACTCGCCGACTAAGATTCATATAGACACGTATCATTATGCGAGGAATCGGGAGGCTATTTATCATGAGATGGCTTATTTGATCAAGAGCAAGTTAGAGATGGATTCATCGAGCTACGAGCTATCCTAGGAAGACTCGACTTCCTGCTCATACCTGCAGTTGCACCAGCTCAAGCAACACCACCAGCACCGGTTCTAATAGTGCCAGTGCTAGTGCCAGAGCCAGCAGAGCTCGAGCTTATGGGGGTAACGATGAGGATGAGGATCATGATGAGCATGTGGATAGGAATGGAGAGGAGCTTGTAGATGATGATGAGGAGCCAGAGTATGAACCTGATGAAGACCTGGAGGAGCTAAGGATGATCCAGAGGAGGATCCAAAGGACCCAAAGCCGGCTGATATAGATATCATAGCCGGAGAGGATGCTATGGTAATTGAGAAAGATGAGGATGCTGAGGACGAAGAGCCAGAGGAGGCAGTCGTACCTGAGGCACTTGTAGGCCCCATAGCATAGATGGCAGCAATATGGGTTATAGAGTTGGCCACACAACCTGATGGATTTATTATATGAGAGGATGAGCTAGCAGAGGCTATTAAAATGGCCAAGGAATTTACCGTTGCAATCATTGATGCAGCTGAGCCAGTAGTGGATGTTATAGATGAGGGTGATGATGAGGTGATGATTAAGGTTGGGATGTCGAGATCGGGATAGGAAATCTTAATGCACTGATGGGGGACGATCCACCCGAGGAGCTAGACATTGCATCTGAGGACAAGGCTCCACCATTGGGATCAAACATGGATAACTTTTGAGCCAGTATGTCCTGGGTTTAGATTTTTAGTATATATCAGGACATGTTGTCCACTATACTTTTTGAGGATTTAGAGATAGCTATTTGACCATAGCTCTTTTGTATAGTTAGCAGCCACTAGTAGTACTATTGTATATAGTTGACTCTAGCACTGTAATAGCTTATGTCCCACGTGGTACATAGTATGACTAGTGTGTACTCCTCGGTACATCTTTTGATGGACATATATATATATATATATGAGTACTATCTTTTTGGAAATATTTGTATGATGAGCTTGATTTTGTTATGTGATGGTAACAAAGAATTGATATTTTGTTTTGCTTATCCCTTTACCGTGATTGAGTTGTTTCTACGCGAAGACTACCAGCTAATCAATAGGTTTTTTATAGGTACACGACACTTAAGATCACTATGGTAGGAGCTAGGAGAAATCAACCACATTTGGAGCACCTATTCTTGAGGGCATGGACCTGACGGGCATTTTCAAAACATTCATGCAACGGATGGAGCATGTTGGATACACCTATAACCATGCTACTCACCAACAACCTATCCAACACCTGGTCACACCACCTCTGAAGAGACAGACTGGAGATAAGTTATTGGAACATTTCTATGGCCTGTACCTAGAAAAGTTTGATGGGTTGACAGAGCTGTGGAAGGCGGAACAATGGCTTCGTGAGATGGAGTTAATTTTTGAAGTCCTAGAGTGTAGTGAGCAAGATAAGCATCTCTTATCCACTTTTCAGTTAACCTATGCCATTGTAGACTGGTGGGAAGCTGGAAGGGCTACAATTAGGGTGGAAGCTACAAGGAGGATTCCTTGGGAGACATTCAAAGGTAGGTTCCTGGAAAAGCATTTTCCAGAGGATGAGAAGGTCCAACAGGAGAAGAATTTTATGAGCCTAGTCCTAGGAGGTTAGACTGTAAAAGAGTATACAACGCAGTTTAAGCGATTGTCCCGCTTCGCTCAACACATGATTGACACTTCGCAGAAGAAGATGAAGAGATTTATGTTGGGATTATGCCCTAAAACCAGTTCTGTATATATGAGAGGTTGACTTTTTTTATATGGATGTCATTTTTACATTTCATTATGTATGTGTCATGAGATGATTATTTTAATCCTTAAGTATTATAATAAGTAAGTCATGTATGTATGAGAGACATACGCGGGAGATACGAGTTACTATTCTTTGATACTTAGAACCTGCCACAGTTGATGATGAGACTGGATATCTCATTAGGTATACATTGTAGCATGATTAACTACCATTAGATGGAGTAATGAATCTCAATCACTAGATTGTTAGACTCTTAGTTAATATGCCATTGCTTATAGTGCATTGACGGACCATGATCTTTTCTATCGACACTTAAAACTGTCATCAGTTGATAGGAACTCACAACTTGTACAAGGTATGTATTAAGATTATGGACACCGACTATGGGTATGACTACTTTAACTTGCCAATCAGTGAAGTCTTACAGATCAACACATGGGTATCTTGGGTATGTCATGTTCATAGGGTTATGAACATATATTGTCAAGATAGAATCTACCCTCTGATGAAGAGTAAGCATTCCCTTGAGAATGTCACAAAGTTGATTACTGAGAACTGCAGTCTTATTGATAAGTAATTATCAACATGTTTGGAAATCATGAAAGGTGAATGAAACTCAAGATATGGAAGAGGTAATCATCACTCAGGTTAACAGTAATAGTTTATCCGATTACCTGAATGTGATTATGAATGTTGATCGTAGAGGGACATTAGTATAATTGTACAAGTCTAGTTATCGCTTCGGATATGTTCTTTTGCATTGGAGTACAGTTATCATTTTATAATTGAGTGAACGTTAACTGATTAGTTAGTTAATTTGTTTATCAAAGAGTTTGATCATGGAAATTAATAACTAATCTGAGCCAACAATAAAGAACCTAGGAGGTCCCACTCTTAGCTCTAAAGGATGCAAAGAAGATAGGAAGGAAAAAGGGCAATCGATTAGTGTCCCACCAATCGATTGGAATGGCAATCGATTACCATTTGGAAAGGCAATTGATTTCCGTTTATAGAAGTCGATTGGGTAGGCAATCGATTGCCACTTTGGGTAGTTGATTGGACCTAAGGTCTGTGGAAATACTTAAAAATAGGAGACCTACATCCTTAATAAGTTTTTACTCATCATTTTTGAAGCCCTAGGTCTCCAGATTCAGTTTTATAGTGTTTCTATAGCCTTCTCTCTTTCTAGTTAAACTCCCATAAGTTCTAATCTTCACGAGAGCATCCACCAGAGTCATAGGGGCGAAGACAATCTAGTACAGGCTGCTGGAAGTTAGAAAGAAGAAGAAACAATCAAAAGAATCACAAGGTTTTAAGCGCAAAAGGTATTCTTCTTCTCTACATGCTACTAGGTTCACATGAGTAGTGGATTCTTAGATACAAAATTTTTTAAACATGTTTTCCGCTGCAAATTCTATTTTTCATAACATAATTCCTTTAATTAGTATCTGTCATGCCCCGACGTAGCATAATACAGGAAAGCATTTAATTTCCTTTATGGACTCGTAGGTCGTGACAAGTGAGTATGACCAATTGTCCCTGCAACAAATAACTTAAACAGCATTTCTAAAGAAAGGTTACTAATAAAACATAAGCTCCAAAATTAAAACTTAATAAACTATTACATAAGTTCAGGTCTTAGGCACAAACGCCCTTATTCAAAACTAACATCAAGTCTATTACAACTCCAGAATAAAAGACATAGGAAATATAAAGCAGCCTCCTGGAAAGTCTCCTGCTTCTAACTAGCATAGTCGAATTACCCTGGCTGCTCCTTACCCTGAAAATCTGGACATACAGTCCAGGACGCATCAACGCCGTCAGCTTATGCAAGCTGGTGAGCAAAAATAAGCAAGTGCTCGCAATGTATATATAAACATATAAACAACGGTGCAATTTAACTTTAAAAGCAATAGATTCAAGGTTCCAATTCCAACATAAGTCACGGAGGAATAAAGTAAGCAATAAATATGCGACCGTGCATGAACAATGTAACATCTCATCTTTCTGACTCTTTTCTCTCAACAAGACTCGACTCAACCGAACCATTACTTCAGATACCAGGAATAATATCTGATCGATATCCAAAACAGCCCACCATACCATTGCTTCAGATACCAGGAATAATATCCGATCGATATCCAAGCCGCACTCAATACCATCGTTTCGGATACCAGGAATAATATCCGATAGATATCCGAAACGAGCGCCTTAGATACCAGGAATAATATCCGATCGATATCTAAGCCGTAACTCAATACCATCGCTTCGGATACCAGGAATAATATCCGATCGATATCCGAAACGAGCGCCCTAGATACCAGGAATAATATCCGATCGATATCTAAGCCGTACACAACACTGTCACCTCCAATACCAGGAATATTATCCGATCGATATTGAGGTCGCACACCAGACCGCCACTCTTTACTCTTTTCACGCTTTCTCACACACATGCATGTTGACACAACCTCGACCCTAATATGTATGTCAATGTTCACAGTTTGCAGTAACAGTTATTAATCTCAAGCGGGATACTCGTTCAACATAAATCTCGGTCTTAAACATTCTTATAAGTTCCAATTTCTAACAGTGAGCCTTTAAAACAGTATATTTGTCAAACAGTTCTTTAAAAACTTTCAAAACCTTTTCCAAACAGTCCCTTATACAAAAATACAAAAACAGTTCAAAACTGCCCCAGGTCGCGCGAGCGGATCGCGCGAGCGAAGGAGAGGGTGGTCGCGCGAGCGGGTCGCGCGCGCGAATGGGCAGCGGGTGTCGCGCGAGCGGGTCGCGCGCGCGAAGGGGGGAAATGGTTCGCGCGAGCGGGTCGCGCGCGCGAGTTCTTGCAGTTTCATCATCTTTCCCGTTTTCCCCTATTTCTGGTTTTAAACTGAAATTATACCCATTTCTGTTTCAATTATGTCATGCCATATATGGATCTCTTCGGTTTTCCGCGTAGATTACGAATATGCAATCAATTTTAACTAATACGGATTGTATCGCTTGATTTTCGCGATTAAAGTTAGAGTGACAAAACTTTAAATCGACGATACGTCACTATATGAATGAATTTCTCCGTAGGATTCGAACCGTAGCTTATTGGGACTAAGATCTTTCATTCCCAATTCATAAATTTCATTTTGGTTAAGATTTACAAAACTCCGATTTCAAGCTTCAATGGTGAAATACATATATATACACATATACACACCTATATATACTGAAATACACGTATATAGACATGGCGAGTAAGTTTATAATACTCACTGAGGTGATTATACAGAGAATTTGAGACCGAGGATTTCCGCCGTCGATTCCGTCGTTAATGAAAATTCCTCCCGTCCTTGAATTATATATATATATATATAAGTCTATGTATGTGTGTAGGAATATATTATATATAATCTGTATAAATGTGTGTGTGTGTGTGGTTGAGAGAGCATGAGAGAGTGGAGAGAATTTGAGAGAGATAGAGAGCAACAGTGAGAGAATGAGAGAACTGTGAGGGAGAGATACAAACATATATACTGAATGTGTTTTGGGCTCCAAGCAACCCACGGGTTTCGCCCAGTGTGGTTGAGCTCACGTGCTCCCACACCCCAAACGCGGTAAAGGCGCAGTTTTAAAACAAAACTGGTATTAACTGGTTGAAATAAAAAATACGGAAATCATATTAGTGTAGGAATTAAATCCCGGGTTGTACAAAAAAATATAGATATTGTTTTCAAAACCATAGTAAGTATTTTCTATATTTATGAAAATTATAATTTGACCCCCAAATAAATATTTCAAATAGAAATTAAATCAAATGTTCATTGAAATGAAATGCAATAATTATTTATTAATGAAAAAGAAATTACAGGGCGTTACAGTATCAGAACCTCGCTCAAATGAATCTAGTAACATGTTTTGGAAGTCTAGATGTGATTGCATGTATAGTTTTAGTTGTTTTATAAAATTGTAATCACAGAAATGTGTTTATATGATCGTTTTTGTTATAAAAATAGATCTGTGTGATTCTAGATCAAAAGGTACCAATCGATTGGCTTATGTTGCCAATCGATTGGGATCCAAGGCAATCGATTGGGTCTTTATCCAATCGATTGCCACAGATCTGGATATGGCAATAGATTGTTGTTTGAAGCAATCGATTGGCATTGATCTGGGGATGCAATTGATTGGTGTATAGATTCAATCGATTACCACCTCTTTTATTCAGAAGGTATTCTCTGAAATTTTCTTGGAAATCTAACAATTAATTTTAATAGTTTCTAAAAGTTTTAAAGTTTTTCTTTACTATCTTAATCTAATCGATTAGGTTTTAGAACCAATTGATTGGGATAAGCAATCGATTGGGATTAATGCCAATTGATTGGGTAAAACAGAGAACATAGTTTACTGTTTTATGAGACTAAAACGTTCATGAATCCGGTTTGTGAATATGTATGTCATCTAGGACTTCTTGCTACATATTGTTGTACAGATATTGTAATGTTTTGAAAATTTAATTGAGGGTATTTTGGTAATTTTGGTGGTCAATGTTTGGACCCAATTTGGACTTGTACATTTTAATGCCTAACTTTTGGTTTTGGGGTACTACTTTGGTAATTGAATTAACACTTGTGTGTGTATATATATGTTACATATGGGTGTTTGTGTGTGTAGGGGACAAGTGTGGGACCCACCCCACACCAACCCTTAAGCTTCTTAGAGAAGCCTAGTCTTCTCTCTCTCTTTCTCTCCCTCTCATCCGGATAACCTCCCTCTCTTTCTCTTTTTATTTTTCTTTTCTTTTCATTTTCCTTATCTATATACCTCACTCTCTCTACATCTCTTCTCTCTCTCCTAAAATGGAAGAACAAACCTTTTAGTTTACTTCAACCTTCAACCCCAATTTTGGAGGCCATAAAGTCATTATTGGAGACAAACTATTAGAGGCAAAAATCATCACCTCATCTAGGGCTTCATTTGGGTACTTTTATTTTCCATTTTGGTGACCACTAGCTCAAGCCATGGAGTGGAGGAAGAAGAGGGGTTTTCTTATTTCTTGTTCTTGAAGCTCTACTACTTGGGCCTTCTTATTTTCTCTTGGATTCTTCTCTCCTACACTTTATATTCACAAGAGCAAGGTAGATTACATTATCTATATACATATGAAATCCTATCTCTTTAATTGATTTGTGATTTATGGCTAGGGTTAGCAAATATATGGAACTATGACTCTCCCCTAATACACATGTTCATGTGACTTACATGTCTAGTTGCTATTTAATTGACTAGATGCTCAAAGGAGATTATGTGCTTATTTGCTTAGTTGTTAATTAATAGCTAAGTTGTTCATATAAATTAGATCTTATGTGCTTATTGGCTTAGTTGTTAATTGATAGCTAAGTTGTCCATATATATTTTAAATCTTATTGCTAAGTTGAAAGCATGATTAGGTGTAAGTATAAATTCTCTCAATGGTGGTACTTATGCTTACCTTGACTATTGTGGAAGTTCCATTGTTGCCAATGTTTAATGAAATTATTGATTACATTATTAATATATGACACTTGCATTCGAATCATAGAATTCATGTGCATTGTTGCCAAGTGGGCACACCTCATAGCATTAGCATGGGTGACATTTGAGTAATCCCTAAGAGGGGATACAAGTAAATCCGACCCCAATAAAGGGGGATAAAAGTGGATAAGAAAATCCGGATGTGGGTTGTGTTAGTGAGACAGGGTGGACGTACCTAAGAACGTGCCAAACTCCAACTTATATTCGACTAGCTATCGGAAAGTTGGTATGCTACATTCCCAGTGGGGGGTGGCTCACAGTCCGGTAACGAGGCGAGTGAACACGTGTGCATGGCCCGAGGGCTCATTAGTTGCATTGCTTAGGCAACATTCATGGCACCACATATCACTTTTGGTTGTGGGATCCATCCTGTATATCTATAATGTTTTCTACTAAGCCGTTGTGCTTAATGAATCTATAAAAACTCTTTTCAGGTGATCTTGATAGGGACAAGGCTCACGGATAGCCCAATGCTTAAACCTCATATTTTTGAAAGCTCCTCGCGAGAAATCTTATTCTTTTGAACTTACTTAGCATAGTTCTTTTGTCAAACTTGTAATTGTTGTAATTCGATATTGTTCATGTTAGGATCGAATTATAGAACTTACAAGTGCTTGGGTTTAAATTCTTTCATCTATGTTATTTGTAAGTTATGACCTAGCTTGGGCACATGTTAGCCCCATTATGCTTTTGTTAATGTTAGTAGAGTCCTCGTATTGGAACTCATTTAAGGACTTGAAGCCTTTTGACGTTTATTTAGAATGTGAATTACAAAGAACTCTATTGAATCATGGGTGTTTGTGATTATACCATTTTGGGGAACTCGTGTTCGACGTTAGTGTTGGTTTTTGCATGTTGAGTAAGCTTGTTTTTACCTTAACAAGTCTCATTTAATAGCTTCTTTTGGTATTTCCTTTAGGCTTGGTCTTGTTGGAGTTTTGTTCCACCTCTTGCCCTTACAATTGTATGTTTTTGTTCTTTACATCTCCTTGGACAGCCAAAACCGCTCTATAAGTGCTAGAATTTGGTTCCAACGGATTTCATTTTTATTTTTATTTATTTTTCATTTTTTTTATTTAAATCTATTTCTTTAAAACTAATCTTTTTCGTAAAAGAGGTCCAAATGAATTTCAATTCCTTAAGCCAGTTACGATCTAATTTCTTTTGTTTCGAAAACATTTCTAAACAAAACTGTGCCCACTCTTTAACTCATTGGGTCAGTGCGAGGTTAGTCGTTGACTGATCAACTATAATTGGAATCCACGTAGGATTCTTTTGTTGTTTCCGCACCTCTTGATTGGTCCACGCGGGATCTTTCCTCTTCTTTAACCTCTTTCTTTGACTTGTTGACCTGTCCACGTGTCGTGGATTTTGGGACGTTACATATATGCATGGAAGTATGTATCAACATTTTGCAACTAGCTTTAGACTGTTGTCTCCCATGGCAACAATACTTTGTATTTTGTGTTTGAATATGAGATTGGTTCTTGTTTATTTATGGTTTGGTTTTAAGGCATATATAAAGGGTGTTGTTACTTCATTCCTACGAAAAGGAGAGTCGCACCAGTTTTCCTAGCCTTTTATTTATTATTTTTCTCACTTTTTTAGATCAATTGTAAACCTCAAAAGAGGTGTAGGACAAATGTATGTTCTAGGACAGTCCATGAAGATGGAGTGAGAAGCCGTTATCTATAAAGATGGAGTTGAAGGCGATCAAACCGATAAATGGGTCTATAAGATAGAGCCATGGGAGATAAAGACATTTTATATATCTTTATTTCATTTTAATTTTTGTTTTATATGTTTGTTGTGATTGGAATTTCATTATATTGTTAATGCATGCATACAAAACAAATTGTCTAAAATAAAATTTAAAAAATTGCCTCCGACACATTAGTAAACATTGGATGTTTATTGTTAATGTGAAGAGACAATTTTTCTAAAACAAAATCCTTAACTACTAAATATAGTGGGAGAGGGACTTGTTGAATAACTCCCACGATCTTCCATTAACGGTTCATTGTAAGATGAATGGAGTATTACGTGTCATACGGCTTTCCTTTCAGAGGGTACAATACTCATTGGTTACTAGATGTGAACTTCCTATGTGTGGACACGCGGCCTCCGGGAGCCCACCTCCTGTTCTTTCCCGGGGTTTCGAAATTGATTTTCCTTTTGAAATTGTTTAAAGAAAAGAAGAAAAAAGAAAGTCTGTGAAAACAGATACAGAGTCGCCACTTAGTCTTTAGGGAACCAATAAACCCAATTTGACTCACCCAAATGGATAAAGGGCATCGGCCCTTCATAACCAAAGAACTTGGCTCGGGGTTTTGGTACGAGAGAAGAAAGAGCCTTTGTCACAATTAAAACACCATCAACTCGCCTCGTCTCTCGATAGGCCTCAATTAGCATCCAAATAATCATCTTATACTTATTTGGTTCGACAATTAATACTATGATAGTATATTACATCTCATAAGATTCTTGAAATGTAAGATCAAAAGATAAGATATCATTCATAAGATCTAGGCCAAGTATCACACAATATAAAAGTGAAGGATCACACAAACAAACCTAGGAAAAATCGTCTAATCACATATTAAGTAATCAAGTTTTCCTAATCTAAAGGGGGACATGGATTGTTCTTGAAACAAATAATAAAAAAATCAAAACCAAGATTACCAAGCTAGTATGATGTATGCTAATCTTTAAGAAAAGAAGACCTCTCAATCCCCATGATGGATGAGAAAGGAAGATGTGACCGAGGGGGAGCATGAACGCGTGATCAAGTTCATTCCTTATAATCTTCTTAGATTGGAAGTCACAAAAACTCCAAATCTTGCATGGATGCAATGTATGAACCTAGGATGTGCAAGGTAGTAGTGTGTTTGTGTTCATGAGTTTGCTAAAGTGATTTAGAAATCTAAAATATGCATGAATGCATGGAGAATGTTATTGTAGGATATGTACAAGTGTAGTATGAACTACTTCCTAAGACATGGCTAATTTGGATTGCATGTGAACATCTAATCAAAGAGTGAAAGTTGAAACATGCTTGCTGTGAATAGTGGACAGAATAGTGAACTGATTTTGTAAAAATAGAAAAGTGGGGTAGGAGTGTGCACAATTCATGATTTTTTTATAGAGATCATCCCTACTGTATCCAAAACACATAGCAAAAAGCTAAATCAATATAGAAGTTAAAAATTGAGAGAAATCATATAAACAAGAGAGATTACTCAGAAACATAGTATATACTGTCGAATGAAACGTAGAAATATGTTAGAAAATAAAAACAAAATATTTAGAGGCCCATATTATATAGAAAGCTCCCTAAGAAGTTCAAGGGAAAAATGAGTTGGGTCACTCTGTTTAGAAAAGTTTTCTAGAAAATAAGTTGCAAGTCAACCAAGCTGTTGTGACAGAGAAAACAGAATGTCTGGAAAGAATGTTTGGGTCAAAATGGAACCCTTTCAAGTGTTTTTAAATCAAACCAAAAATCATGGTCATTCCTTAATGGGTAGGAAGACTTTCCAAGTGGCCTTGTAATCATCCATTGAGTATTGAACTCAGAATGACATTTTAAAGTTGAAGAGCTCACTGTTTTGATGTTTTTGAGAAGAAAATACATTTTATTTCTTGAAATCAAAATGAGGGTTTGGAGAGGGGTTTTGAAATGGGGGTTTTGAGAGTATATTTCCAGCACTAAATAGAGATTATAACTACTTGAGATATGCACTTCAAACTCATCATCAAGAACTTCCAAAATCATTTGCAAAACATAGTTTAATTTGGAAACCAAACTCAAGAATCCATGGAATATGATATATAAGATGATAGATGATACATAGTATGATACAATATGCTAAGAGTGGTAAAGAATATGTTCATGGGATGTGGGTTCATATAGATACAAGAGAGTGTTGCATCAAAGTGTGAGAGTCAAAAAGTGGCATGCTGTGAATAGTATCCAGACTGTATACATCAATCTATAAAATCATAATGAGAGGTCAAACATGCCTAGGAAAATTTGGAAGAACACGGAGAGCCTCCTTAGTGTATCTACAATACACAAAAAAGACCAAACTTCAATAGCCATCACAGATTAAAAGAAAAAAATCAGAATATACAAATGACTCAGAAACAAAAGATGCACTATTGACTGATTTTGTACAATTTTTATAAATACAAAATCAATTCTTGTGATGTTCAAAAGATACAGAGAGTTTCATAACACATTGAAGTTCAAATAAAAAAAATAGAAAAGATCATGTTATGTGGCGAAAACATCTGAAAACAAATGCAAGACTATAATCTGTGAGAGAAAAGACAAATTATTTACATAAAATTTCAAAACCAAAAATGGTACTTTCACATCTCTATAATTAATGGGAAATATTGGGGACAAACTATGATTTATTAGGGAGAATTGACAAGTGGTTTCAGCATCATAGCTCAAGTATTTAATTCAAAATAATTTTTTAAACCTGAACAGCTCATTGTTTTTTATCATTCTTGAAGAAAATGGATTTGGGTTTTGGAATAGAGTTTGAGTTCTTGATTGGGGGTTTTGAAATAGATGTTCAAAGCATGAATATAAACACTTGAGAAGGTAAAGTAACCACATATAACATCCTCTTATCACTTGAAACCTCAAGAACTTGGAAGAAGAAGAAATCAAAATAGAAATGAGGTTGAGGGAGAGATGATGCAAATGATGAAGAAATCAAAAGAGAAGTGGAGGTTGAGAAAAGATTATGCTAGAATGTAAAGAAATAAAAATTGAAATGGGATTGAGAAGAGAAATAAAAGTATGATAAAAGAAAATTGAAAATAGAAATGGGGTTAGGAGAGAAAAACAAGTATATATTCAAAGATCTTTCAATGGTAGAACCATAAGCATTTAACCCCTCATATATGTGTATGTGGGTGAGTACATCACTCTCTAACTCATTGGGAACTCAAAGAAGATGAAGAACATGGATTGAAAGCTTGAAACCAAAAGTTTTGTTTTTAGAAAACTAATTGAAACTCACATTTTGGATTGGATTTGGAAGAAGAAAATCTCTACTTCTCTCTCTATTTTCTCCCTAACTCTCTAATTTTCTCCCAACAACTTCAACTCTCTTCTTTTTCTCCTCTTAAAATGGAAGCCAAAGGGTCTCTTTTATAGGCCAAGATGGGGGTGTATATGGGATTTTAGAAAGTTCAAAATGGTCTCTCATTGGTCCAAAATAAGCTGGGAACCAAAACTGCGTCATTTTGATTTCTAATTATTTTATTTAGGGCCACAAAACAAATTACAAAAATGGGGCTGTCTGGGGAAGTGCCGCGGTGGTACTGCTCCTCAAATGCCCAGATTATTCTGTTTAGACCCCTAGACGTTTTGAAATTTGCGAAAAGGCCCTATTTCGTCCAAAATTCACAAAAAATGCGTACAAACTCCAAACTGAGCTTGTGATATACCACTGGAAAGGTAATATGGAGTCTACTTTATATTAAAAAAATAGTTCAAAGCCAGGTCACTTTGAAAAGTTTTACAGTATTCGAGATAAAAGCCGATTTGACCGCCTTTTTCACCTTCAAAAATTTGTAATAAATCCGTTTTAAATCCAAAAATTATGTGCTATATACCGTCGAAAAGATATGGACCTCTAGTATTCATAAAAAATGTTTGAAAAATGATACGGTGCTCCGGTTTTAAAGTCAACTTTTAGGTCAAATTGGTCAAAACAGGGACCTGCAAGAAGTTTTGGGAACCTCTGGGAGCTCCCAAGAGCTGACGTTTTTGTTCGATTTTCTTTTAAAACTTGTTTCAGTACCTTTCACATGATCTAGGATGATCTCTGAACTTTTGGAATTCGGATAATTTTGGTCAAACCCTGGTCAAGCATAGGTCAAACCAGTCAATGGGGACTTTCTGGAAACTTTTGGGACTTTCGGAGGCCCCTGGGAGCTAATATTTTCAAATATTTCTCTTTTAAAATATTTTTCTTTTTATTTTGAACAACATTGAATGATTTCGGAGAGTTTTGGGCTTTTAGGGGCATTTTGGTCATTTTTGGCAGTTCTTTGACATCATGATAGTTAGAGGCAATCTCTAAAAATCTGATCTTTCTAGTCATCAAGGTTTGACATACTTATGGCCTCCTAAATCTGTTAGCTGACAAAATGGGGTGTCTACACTGTGGGTAGGATCAATGAGACGTGTTAGAGGGTGACCACCACACGGAGGCGCAACTTGAGGTGGTTGTCATTGGATCCTAATTAATGGTACACACTAGCTAAGTTATGAATAAGGAATCTCACATGGGGCATTATTTAGAAACTTAGAGATCAAAATGGTTCAGGAGTCATGACCTGTTTTGCAAGAGTGTCATAGCAGATAAGTCATGATTAATCAAGAGATAGAAAATTGACCACTACACGGAGGCTTTATTCTTTGATCTTGATATTCTGGCGACTTTGTTATTTAATAAGAGTTTTGAGGATTCTTCTACTTTTTACTGTCTTATTTCTGATATCCATATTTTTTAAGTCTGTTTGTTTTGTTTTCAACATTCATCATGTCTTCTACATTCAGCCCACTTGCTACTATACTTACTCAAAATAATTAATCGAAAACAACTTTATTGAATGGAAACGAAACTTAGACATTGCTCATATTATGGAGGATCACATATATGTCCTCATAACCCCTTGCCCTACTGAACCTATGAAAAATACTTCAGCAAATGCAAGACAAGAGTTCGATAAGTGGAAGAAGTCGAACGGTATGGCTCATTGCTATATATTGGCCTCTATGGCTAGTGTGTTTTAACACTAGTTCCAATCGAACGATTCCGCCAATGTCATCATGACTTCCCAAAAAGAAATGTTTGGGGAGCATGGTAGACCTACCAGATAGATTGCCACTCAGAACATCATGAGTGCAAAAATGTTGGAAGGAACTCTAGTCAGAGAGCATGTTTTAAAAATGATCGGTTATTTAAATGAACTGGAGACTCTGGGTGCTAACATTGACGCACAGACACAAGTTGACATGATCCTTAATTTGATGTCACCATCGTTTAATCAATTCAAACTTAATTATAATATTAATCAAATGATTTTCTCTATGAGCGAACTGATGAGCTCTCTTCATGCAATGGAGGGGGTGATCAAACCTGGGGGCAACGTTTTGAACATTGAAAAGGGCACTTCTTCTCGATCTGCCCAAGTGTTGGACTAGTCCCAAAGATTGAAAAATCTAAGGAAAAGGAAAGGGCAAAAGGAAGGTAGCTGGTCAAAGCAAAGGAAAATATTTCCAATGAGGTGAGAAGGGCCACTAGAAGAGGAATTGTCCAGAATTCTTAGCTACAATAGTTCAAGGTATGATCAAATCACATGTGATTGAAGTAAGTTTTATAACGGATACTTTGAACACTTGGTGCATTGATTCTGGTACGACTAACCATATTTGTAATTCGTTGCAGGGGTTCAGATCAACCAGGAGGTGCAGTGATGGGAAAATTATGCTAACTCTAGGATCTAGTGCGACTATTTTTGCGGTTGCTATAGGAGTTGTAGTTTTAGAATTTTCAGATAATAAAACTTTGATTTTATTGGATGTACTTTACGTCCCGCTTATGAGACGTAATTAATTTTGGTTTCAGAACTTTCGAATAAAGGATATTCTTTTTCTTTTGGAATTGAAGTTGTGTTACAAAGAAATGGTTCTTTTGTCTGTTCTGGTGTTAAGTCGAATGGTTTGTATCTGATTACTCCGAACATTTCTAAGGACTCTAACATGGAACTTAATAACTCAATGGTAGTTGTACCATCTAAAAGAAAGGCACCTTCTACTAATCCAACAAAACTTTGGCATAAGAGGATTGGCCATATCAATCTATAGGATAAACAGACTAGTCAAAGAAGGGATCTTAGGCGATTTGGTTCTTGAACAAATGCAAGCCTGCGAGTCGTGTTTAGAAGGAAAAATAACCAAAAGGCCCTTTCCTGCAAAGGAAATAGGACCAATACATTATTAGACTTAGTTCACACTGATGTGTGTGGTCCAATAAATATTAGAGCTCGAGGTGATTATAAGTATTTTATAACATTTACTGATGACCACTCCAGGTATGGATATGTGTACCTAATGCAGCACAAGTCTGAGGCCCTTGAAAAGTTCAAAGAGTTTAGGGCTAAAGTGGAGAAGCAATTTAGCACACATATAAAAGTCATTTGATCTAATTGAGGTGGCAAGTACCTCTCTAATGAGTTTATTGATCACCTTGTAAAAAATGAAATCCTATCATAATTTAATGCACCCAGTACACCTCAGCAGAACGGTGTAGCAGAAAGAAGGAACCGGACTCTTTTAGGCATGACTTGCCATTATTCCTTTGGGGTTATGCTTTGGAAACTGCTATGTACATACTAAATCTTGTTCCAAGCGAATCTGTTCCTAAGACACCACGGAATATGTGGATTGGGCGCAAGCCTTCTTTGCAGTATCTCTGGATATGGGGTTGTCCAGTACATATACTGAAAGGAAAGATGAAAAAATTGGAGACTAGATCAGAAGTATGCCACTTTATAAGGTATCCAAAGGGTGCTTATGGTTAGTATTTTTATGATCCAAGAGAGCAGAAAGTGTTTGTTAGTACAAATGTTGTTTTCCTGGAGGATGAATATATCATGAACCAAAAACCTAAGGGAAGAATATATCTGAAAGAGATAGAATGAGAGCCCTCAGTCCCACTCGAAGTTGAGAATAATGCAAGACAGGAAAATATCTCATCTTTACCCATTTTCACACCGGTACCTCATTATAGTAGGAGACTGTCAGCCAACCTGGCAGATACATGTTCTTAGGAGAAGTTTTTGAAGCTATCTCTATAGAAATCTGAATCTGATCCTGCCACGTACGAAGAGGCAATGGTTGATGTTGATTTAGCTCATTGGGTTAAAGCTATGAAAGCTGAGATGGAGTCTATGGACTCCAATCAGGTCTGGAATCTTATAAAAATGCCTGCCAATATTAAACCCATTGGCTGCAAGTGGGTCTACAAGAAGAAAAGAGGATCTAATAGTAAGGTTGAGACATTTAAGGTAAGGCTTGTGGCGAGAGGTTATACTCTGTATCACCTGTATTTTCCTATCTGTTATTTTGAATTTCTGTATTTCTCTTTGTAAAACTCTCAGTTATATATAATAAGATTTGTTCTTATTCTTTACTGTATAATATGATTCGTATATGTTGGTTGTATGTTGAGACCTTGGAAAAGTTTGCTATAAAAGCTAACCCGAGTGCTCGAGGATCTGGAGTGCTCGAGCCCCGAGCGCTCGAGCTCTTAAGTGGGTAAAATGACTATTTTGCCCCTAGGCTTCCAAAATTCTATAACTACTTGTCCATTCTCAGCATTTACTTTGCTAGAAAACCAGAGTTTCAGAGAGAGTTCCTTGAGAAAAAATTTTGAGAGATCATACATACAAACACCTATACACATTTCCATATACACTTGTATGGCTTTATCTACACGTCTAGACACACACATATCATACATTTGAAGTTCTAGGAGTTGTCACAAGAAGGATCAAAAGGAATCAAGAGGAACTTGGAGGAATTAAAGCTCTACTAGTTCAATTTCAAGTTCTTTCTCAACAAATTTGCATTTTGATCATCATCTAAGTATTTGTGAGTATAACTTCTTACTTAAAAGCCTATAGAATCAGTTCTTACATGATTTCTTGCACATGCATGTGATCCATTGTAGTTATAACTCTTGCTTATGAAGTAAAGCTAAGCATTTAGCTATTTTCTTATGAATTGATAACTTTTATGATCATCCAAACAAGTCCTACGCTTGCATGAAAATGGATTTTCACTTAGATACTTATAGAAACTGTTTTTATAATGTTTTCCTTAACATGCAAGAGGATCTAACTTAAATTTCGTATTTACATGTGAGTTTTTCTTAGAAACTATTTTACTGTAAAAAACCCTAGTGCTCGCGCCCAGTGGGAGCGATCGAGATTATTGAGCGCTCAAGCCAGCCAGTCTTGTTAAGTTTATGATTTTGTTATGATTTCCTGATATTGTTGTTATATAATTGTGATGACTTCATCTTTAGATTCTGCATGTACACTTGGACACACACGCACGTAAAGTAATTGCTGAGCTGTTAGCCATTCATGTGCATGGACTTAAGTATTAATCTTGAACTTAGAATGATGACATTTTTTGCAATACGCTGACTCTGATAATGGGAATAATTTATGCGTAATAAGATCGAAACTTATAAATAATTCTACGACGGGTTCTCGCGATGTCACGCATAGTAAACTCTTGTACTTGGATTAGTTTTCTTGATGTTGGTTTAGGAGTCTTCGGGAGAAATCTGTTAGGTCATGGGATTCCATTTGATTGTTGATGTTGGTATCATATATTGACAATGAGGTTGTTGGACATATGCGGATGTGGGTTACTTTTGTAATAAATGGTGATGTGATGAGTAAGAAAACGGCTAAAAAGTGAGTTATTAGCTGTAAAGTGAGTTTTTGACTGTAAAGTGAGTTATCGGTTGTAAAGTGGGTTAACGGTTGTAAAGTGAGTTGACAGTTGCAACGTGAGTTGTTATATGGTTTAAGGCACAAATTGCGTCGAAGGGCAAGTTATGGTGTGGAAATCATGGATTGAGTCAGTTGTCTAGAGAGTTGGTATCTTATCCACGGTTTTGGGTGGTTAATGTTTAAAAGACGTTTATAAGCCAACTAAGGAATAATAACCCTAAGTGTTCTCTTGAGACTATTGCTAACGGTACTTTTTTAGAATTTATGCACACTCAGCTTGTATTCAAGCTAACGGCATTTTATGCCGCTCGACCTTGCACGTCCAACAATGTCAGGATTAGCAAGTGATGCCCAGCCCGGAGGCACCGACAGAAGTAGCGGAAGTATAGATGAGGGCCACTATGTTGATGAGTATTCAAGAGAGGACTACTACAAGGATTGCTATAGGTTTGCGAGTTAAAGATTGGAGCTTTTAACTTTCTTTTTATCCTTTCTATTACGATGTAATATTATGTTGTTGTCAGAGTTCGTGACACTGGATGTCATAAGACTACTTTTATTTTATTACCTTTTGAATCACCGGGTCTGTAATATAATGTTGGTGTATGACTAGTATTGTTTAATACCATTATGCTGTGTTTTGAAGTAGATACATTCCCAATATTATTATGCTTCTTGTTAATATATTTTTTTTAGGACAATCAGGAGCATCTCCAACCAGTCGTGTGTCCACAGGCCCACAGCCAGGAAATTTATTTTTCCCTACTTTGCCACTCCAGGGCATGACAGGGGCTTTTGTGGTATCAGAGCTCTAGGTTTAGGTGAGCTCAACGATTGTCCTACACTTCTTGAACATAAGATACCTCGTGCTAGTATAGACTATAAGTTAGTCTTATTTACAGGACGATGGTGGTTCTTGATATGACCACATTATATATGCCTTTTTTCACTAGTATGTTACTCTTGCCTCTATTTTGGAGATCGGTTTATTTATTGATATTTTCAATCCATAATTATTATCTTTATTGAATTTATGAGGCATCCTCGTAAGCATTTTATTATGCGAACCACCTATTAAAAGATTTTGTAGCAACTAGAAGGTGTTTATGTTAATACACTGGTGTTCAGGTCATAATGGCACCTGACACTAGAGGATTGAGGAATCAAAATGGAGCAAGACCATCGAATCCTATTCCTCTAGAGATAGATTTGACAGGACTACTCGAAGTCTAGTAGGGAGGATTGAAAGAGCTAATGCTATAGTAGGGAATATGGGAATCGGGGAAACAACAACGGGAATAACATCATGGTGTATTCCAGGCAGAGTGGAGAAAAATTTTTAGAACGTTTCCGTGCTCTAAGACCTGAGAAATTTGATGGATTAATGGAACCATGGAAAGATGAACAGTGGTTAAGGGAAATGGACCTTATTTTTAGAGCTATCGACTATAATGAAGTAGAGACCGTCAATTAGCTACCTTTCAGTTGGCCCATATAGTAGCTGATTGGTGGGAAGCTGAAGAAGCTGCTATGAGGGAAGAAGCGGTCAGAGGACTTACTTGGGGCCGTGTTCAAGGAAAGTTCTTGACCAAGTACTTTCTGTTGGTTAAAAGGAACTTGAAGAAGAAGGAGTTCATGGAAATAACCCAGGGTAACCGGACGGTATGAGTACACTACTCAATTTGAGTGTTTGTCACGCTTTGTGCAACACATGGTTGATACCCCAGCAAAAAAGAACGAACAATATCACCAAGGATTGTCTTTGCCACTTCAAGAGCCCACAGCAGTGTATGTTCACTAGTCGTTTGAGTCACTAGTTGGATTGTTTTTTTAAATGGAGAACATATATAGGAATGAGGCAAGAAAGTTTTGCTCATAAATTTCCACCAAGGTTCAACTCAGGGCCAAGGAACCAAGCCCCTTATTAAGGAAACAAGCGAACATGGACTGGAGAGAGGAAACCCCAGAATGCTCACCAGAGACCTCAACAAACTCGAGTTGTGGCACCACGACCCCCACCACTTCAGAACAGAGCACCGGCCACAACAGAAGGACCCGCAACACCTCTAGCTGCTCCAGGTAGGAATCTAGGAGACTATTTCAACTATGGCACACTCAGCCATTATGCTAAAGATTGTCGTGCCCCTAAAGGCCTTTTTCAAAGGGAGGTCGTCTGCTATAACTGTGGCGAGAAAGGCCACCTGAGTCGAGACTGCAAGGCACCTTGCCAAGGATACTATGGATCCGCAGCCTAAGGACAGAATGCCCATACCCATCTAATTACAATTGCAGTAGGATTTGATGTCGAGGCCCAGAATCTAGAAGGTACACTTATGCTCTTCAGTAATAGAGTAAAAGCTTTATTTATACTGGTGCATCGAATTCCTTTATTGCTAGTAGAATTATGCAAGATTTGGGTCTAGTACCTCAGAACCTTCCCGTAGCTTTGAATACCATATCGGCGTTGGGAGTATCTGTCAGGTTGGGTAAAGCGTGTAAGAACTGCCCCATTAACCTAGAGGACAGAAACCTTATAACGGACTTGGTAGTACAGTTGACGAGAGAGTTTGACCTTTTCCTAGGAATCGACTGGCTGACTAAGTACCATGCCAACTTGGATTGTATTAGTAAGTCAATTACCCTCTTAATACCTGGAAGCGAACCCTTTACCTTTCAGTGCAAATTGATCGGGAGAGAACAAATCCTAATTATACGCCTTAATTCACATTTGTTAGTCGTTTTTATCCTATTTTTGTATAATTTTACTTTATTTTCCACTTTCTGTCAGTTTTTAGGAAAAAGCAAGGATTTTCGGTTAAATGGGGTGAAAAAGCAGGAAGAAAGAAGCAGAAAAAGCCATATCGCGCGAGCGGTCCGCTCGCGCGAAACTCAGGAAATCTCTCGTGCAGCCCGCTCGCGCAACCTCCCCTTTTACGCGCTCGCGCGGCCCGCTTACGCGATCCATACGAAAAAACATAAAACGTGTATTCTGAAGAGCTGAAGACCCCTACGTGGACGAAATTGTCCAATTACGTCCAGAATGCAAATTTCAGCAGTTTTAGTGAGATTAGGTTTAGGAAAACCCTCCTAATCTCTCTATAACTATATGTAATTCTTAATCAAAAAGGGGGGACACACATTCATTGATTGAAGACTTTTGAAGGCAAGAGGAAGAAGAAGAGCAAGCTTGAAGGTCTCTAATGGCTACCATCAACTCAATCTTCATGCTTTCACCCACCATGTGCAACTAAATTCCTAATCTAGGGTTTCAATGAAACCCTAGCTATGAAAGGGGGAATTCCATGCTTTTCTATTTTAGGATTTCATGTATTGGATAGTGATTGTATGTTGGTGGATTATTTATAATCAGTTTTTAATGTTAATAATCAAGAGTATTTTGGATCTATTCTTGTCTTAGATTTTTCCTTATGCTTATTGAACTCAATAATCCTTGATTTCTGTGATTGATAGGAGTATTTACATACAATAGTGCTTATGTGATTGTGATATTTACACCTTTTATAATCCATGCTTAAGAAAGATGAGTTATGCTACACCCTAGTTATAGGTAGACAATTCATGTGAATCATAGATGGATTATGCTTAGGTTGAACTAACGATACCTTCTTGTTGATACTGTTGGGCTTGTAGCTGCAACAGATCGTGACTATCCAAACATAAAACTTAGAATAGAAAGTCTAGACCCCCGATGCATAGTTAGTGGTGGATTTGTGATCCTAGATCCCATCTATTCATATTTAAACCAATTTTCAATTTAGCATATTAGTTTACTTAGATTTAAATTTAGAAGTTATTTTCATAATTCCATAGTTTAATCTCATAGTAATAATCAAATCATAAATCAATCAAACTTCCGATTTTCTTATAACTAAATAGATTAGATTTTATTAATTAAAGGATAAAAATTAGCAATCTCTGTGGGTTCGACCTTTACTTTCACTACTACAAATCCTTAAAAAAGTAAAGTACACTTTTTATATCTTGATTCTGGCAAGATCAATTTTTGGCGCCGTTGCCGGGGATTGAAATAATTTTTTGCCGTTAATTTTTAGAATCGTAATTTGCTTAGTTAGTAAATATTAGCTTCTATTTTATTTTCTTTGTTTCTAGTTTTCCTTTCGAGTCGCTAAAATTGTCCTTGTTTCTACAGATCTCAAATCGTCAATTCTAGCAAGATCGAGTGGAGCAGCTGTGCACGTCAACGGAGCTTACGCGGACCTAAAAAAGAAATAAATTGCAATCCATTAAAAACTACCAAGTAAATCCGTTGTTTAAATTTTGCATCGAACCACTGTAAGTTAGGGCGCTGAGACGCAATACTTGCATTAGGGTAGGTGTGGAGTGAGCACTACATTAGCTAGGAAACCCAGGGCGCTGGGCTTGACGCGGTCATTGCATTACAGGATAATTTCATGCATCATATTAGTCTTGTGTGCTTGCATGCTTGGTTATTAGCATAGGTTATTTTTGTTTAATTGAGTTAGTCTTTAGTTTATGTTTGGTACCCGTTCAAAGTAAACCTAAATTAAACCCGCTTAATCTTGAACTTGAACGCACCCTTAGAGTCATTAGGCGTCAATGCAAGCTTCTAGAGCTCGGTTGATGCTAGACGACGATTCCACACCGGAACCGTCATCTCTATTCGAGTCGGAAATCCGAAGTACTCTTAACAATTTAAGAAAAACCAAAACGATAATAATCTAACCTATTCAAATGGCCGATTTTGGACATAACCGGAATAATGGAAATAATCAGAATAATGGGGACAATCTTAACATACCTCCACCACCACCGTTAAAGAATTACTTTACTCCTACCGCCTACACACCACCGCCATGTATTGCATTACCGGAAGTGACTGCAGCCCACTTTGAAATTAAATCGTCAACTATTGCACTCCTTCCGTCATTTCACAGTCTTGTTAAGGAAGACCCTTATAATCATTTAGGCAAATTTCAGGATATCTGTGCTACGTTAAAAATTCAGAACTTAACAGATGATGAATTGAAAATGCGCCTTTTCCCGTTTTCACTTAAAGACAAAGCAAAGTATTGGCTCTAATCCTTGGAGCTAAATTCAATAAGAACATGGGACGAATTGCTTACTGCTTTCCTATAGAAATTTTTCCCCATCACTAAAACAAATCAGATTAGAAAATCAATAACTAATTTCACAATGCAAGATGGCGAAACTCTTTATGATACATGGGAACAGTTCAAAGAACTCTTACGTTCTTGCCCTCATCATCAGATACCCAAATGGCAGCTGGTACAAGTCTTCTACGAGGGATTAATTCCCGCCATTCGTAACACCGTCGATGCTATTTGTGCAAGGACTTTCCTCCACAAGAGTGCCGACGAAGCTTGGAAGACATTCGAAACATTAAGTGAAAACTCTATGCACCAAGCTGTATCTATACGACCCGGGGGACACCTCCCACCACACCCAAAGAGAGAGGCTAAAGTTGAGTCTAACCATTCATATGAAATTCAAGAACTAAATAGGAAAATGGACCAACTTATGATGATGGGCCACATGCAAGGCCCACCCCCTACTGTTGAAGTATGCCAGTTATGCTCAGATTTGTCTCATTCGACATTAGCATGTCCGTCCGCATCACAGTTTCCAGAATTTGTAGAACAACATATAAATGATGTCCAACAGTTCCAACGACCCAATTATAACCCCGAGGGTTATAAACCAGACTCGGCATGGGGACCTCATCCAAACCTTTCATGGATATCTAATAGTGAAGGTCCGTATTCGAAACCAGCAACGACGAACTTCCCAAATGCACCCAGGCCTCAACCAAATGAATACCAACAACCTCCCTTCCGTGCTAATCCTCCTAGGGATAAAACTTTTGAGGAAAGTGTATTGGTGTCATTAAAAAATTTAGAGGCCCAATCACAATCACAGTCGCAACATGTTAACTCTCACACGCAATCGATAGCTAAATTAGAATCCCATATGGGATAACTTGCTAATACCTTAAATCATCGTAATGAGGGAAAGTTACCAAGTCAACCGGTCCAAAACCCTAAAGGACAATATGAGGTGAGCTCGGCGAGTGATCAAGTTAACGCGGTGTCGACTAGAACGACTGAACGTCCGGAGGAGATTATACCTCCTCCCGAATCTCAAAAAGATAAGGGTCAAGGAATAAGTAAGGAACAAGATGGAGATAACGATAAAGTTATGAAGGACCCTGTTCATTCGGTACCTAATACGTCTAAAGCGATAAATCCATCAAATTATGTACCTAGAATGCCGTTCCCTCTAAGCATGGACGTTCCATGTCACTTCTCGAAGAAGGGAGCACGCCCGGAGGATATTCTTGAAATATTTAAAGAGGTGAAGATTAACATCCCATTACTCGACGCTATAAAGCAAATACCTCCATATGATAAATTCTTAAAAGACTTATGCACCCAGAAGAGAAAATCTAGAAATCATTTGTCTAACGGAAAAGGTTAGCTCCATATTTAATCACAACACTCTAAAATACAAGGACCCGGGTACTCCAACCATCGCTTGTCACATTGGTGATAAATACATTCACTGAGCTCTTCTTGATTTAGGAGCGAGTATGAATCTGCTACCCTATTCAGTATATGAATATTTGGGTTTAGGAGAACTAAAACCAACTGCGGCCACCTTACAATTAGCCGATAGGTCAATTAAAGTTCCATAAGGGGTAGTAGAAGACGTATTGGTCAAAGTTGATAGATGCTATTATCTGGTCGATTTTATCATGCTAGACACCGAACCAGTCTTAGATGCTAGTAAACATGTCCCAGTCATTCTAGGACGCCCTTTCCTAGCCACAGCTAATTCTATTATTAACTGTAGGACTGGAGTGATGGATATAACTTTTGGTAACATGACCGTGTGTCTTAACGTCTTTAATGCATCTAATCAACCATATAGAGATGATGAAGAGGTAGACTGCTATGCCATAGACTTAATAGACGAATTAGTCGAAGAGGCAGTGCCTTTTATGTTGACTAAGGAAGCTTTGGAAGCATGTCTATCTCATTTTAATTTTAATGATTTCAACATTTATACTAATATTGACGATGTGAATAATTTATTAGAATCAGTAAACACGACTAGTATGCTTCCATGGTCACCCAAAATAGAGGCTTTACCGCCTCTTGCACATGAACCGGCACTCCCGTCTATTGAGTGTCCCCTGACACTCGAACTTAAACCGTTGCCGGATTCTCTTAAATCTGCATTCCTCGGATCTAACGCAATACTTCTAATTATAATCACGTCAAATTTAACTAAAATTCAAGAATTACGATTGATTCAGGTCCTAGGTAATCATAAGAAAGCAATTGGGTGGACTGTTGCTGATTTAAAAGGAATTGAACCGTCAGTTTGTATGCATCGCATAAATTTAGAGGAAAACGCTAAACCGTCTAGAGAGATGCAACGCTAGCTTAATCCCAACATGAAAGAGGTGGTTATGAAAGAAGTTATAAAACTTTTAGATGCATGTATTATCTATCCGATCTCCGATAGTAATTGGGTCAGCCCCACTCAGGTTGTCCCAAAGAAATCGGGTATTACGTTGTACCAAACAAAAAGGGAGTCCTTATACCCACCCGTCAAACTACTGGATGGTGGGTATGCATTGATTATAGAAAACTTAATACGATGACTAGTAAGGATCACTTCCCTCTCCCATTCATTGATCAAATCCTAGAACGTTTGTCTGGTCAGAGTTACTATTGTTTCTTAGATGGATACTCTGGTTATAACCAGGTGCCCGTCTATCCTGATGACCAAGAAAAGATGACGTTCACATGTCCCTTTGGAACCTTTGCCTACCGTCGTATGCCATTTAGTTTGTGCAATGCACCGGCCACCTTTCAACGGTGTATGATGGCGATTTTCTCAGACATGGTTTAGAAATTCCTCGAGGTATTTATAGACGATTTCTCAGTTTTCGGACCTACATTTGATGAATGCCTTCAAAATCTTACGAAAGTCCTCGTCCGTTGCGAGGAAGCAAATTTGGTATTGAGTTGGGAGAAGAGCCATTTCATGGTTCAAGAAGGAATAGTCTTGGGTCACGTTATATCCGAGCGAGGTATAGAGGTTGATAAGGCGAAAATCGAGTTAATGGACAAACTTTCACCGCCATCATCCATTCGTCAAATCAGCTCCTTCCTAGGTCATGCTGGCTTTTATAGAAGATTTATCAAAGACTTTAGTAAAACTTCATGCCCCTTATGCAACCTGCTTGCCAAGGATGTTCCTTTTGTCTTTGACAACGAATATGTGGACACGCGGAATTCCACCTCTTGTCTGTTTGTGTTTGGAATTGATTTGGATCAAAGAAAGAAAAGAATGGTCTGTTGAAAACAGATACAGAGTTGCCACTTGGTCTTTAAGGAACCAAGAACCCTAATTTTGACTCACCCAAATGGAAAAAGGGCACCGATACTTCATAACCAAAGAACTTGGCTCGGGGTTTTGGTACGAGAGAGGAAGGATCCTTTGTCGCGACTAAAACACCCTCAACTCGCCCTGTCTTTCGACGGGTCTTAATTAGCATCCAAAGAATCATCTTATACTATGTATGGTTTGACAATTAATACTATGATAGTATATTACATCACATAAGAAAATTTGAAATGGAAGATCTAAAGATAAGTTATCATTCATAAGATCTAAGTCAAATATCATACAATGTAAAGTGAAAGATCACACAATAAAACTAGGAAAAATTGTCTAATCATGTATTAAGTAATTAAGTTTCCCTAATCTAAAGGGGACATGAATTGTTATTGAAACAAATAATTAAAGAAATGAAAATATGCTTAGCAAGCTATTATGATGCACGTTTATCTTTGAGGAAAGAAGATTTCTCAATCCCCGGGACGGATGAGAAAGGAAGACTAGATCGAGGAAAACATGAACGTATTGATCAAGTTCATTCCTTATAATCTTCTTAGATTAGGACTCACAAAAGCCCCAAATCTTTGCATGGATGCAATGTATGTGCCTAGAATGTGCCAAGGTTGTAGTGTGCTTTGTGTTCATGGATTCCTAGAATGACTTAGGAGTCTAGAATGTGTATGAATGAATGAATGAAATCATCATGGGATATGTACAAATGTAGTATGAACTACTTCCTAAGACATGAACTAATTTGGAGTGCATGTAAGCATCAAATCAAAGGGGGAAAGTAAAAGTGTGCTTGCTGTGAATAGTGGACCGAACTGTAACATGATCTTTTGAAAATTTAAAAGGGGGTTAAGAATGTTTTCAATGCATGATTTTTTATGGCGATCTTCATTATTGTGTCTAGAACACAACCCAAAAAGCCAATCTTTAATAACTATTACAGATTGAGAGAAATCATATGAACAATGGAGGTTACTCAGAAACAGAGTTCGTACTGTCGACTAAAATGTTGAAAAGTCTTAGAAAATGAACACAAAAGATCTAGAGGCCCATTTTATACAGAACATTACCTAAGACATTGAAGTTCAAGGGAAAAATAAGTTGAGACCACACGTTTTGGAAAATATTTCTGTAAAACAAGTTTAAAGTAGACCAAGCTGCTGTGACAGCAAAGACGGAATATCTGGAGAGAATGTTTGGGTCCAAATGGACCATTTTTAAGTATTTCCAAGTCAAACCAAAAATCATGGGTGTTCTCTAATGAGTTAGGAAGATTTTACAAGTGGTCATGCATCCATACATTGAGTATTGAGTTCTAGAGAAATCTTTGAACTCAGATCACTCACTGTTTTGACTCACTGTTTTGAAGATTTTGGGAAAAACTTGAGTTTTCTTTCTTGAAATCAAAATGAGAGGGATTGAGAGAGGTTTTGAAATAGAGGTTTTGAAAGTATATATTCAACATCAAATAGAGATTATAACCTCTTGGAATATCAACATCAAACTCATCATCAAGAACCCCCAATATTATTGGAGAGATTTATTTTTATTTGAACATAACCTCAAGGATACCTTGAAGTTATAATCATCATCTATCAAACATGATTTTGAGGCCAAGAGCTACAATCCATAAGGATTCACTCACCTCAAACTTCATGTCATCATCTAGATAATGATGAACTAGTAAGTAAATAAAGAAAATCAAAAAGAAATAAGGTAAGAAGAGATGAACACTGTATATAAGCAAGCAAATGAACAAATCAATAGATGATAATCAATGTGATATTGGACTTGTAGCTTGGTGTTTCACTCATAGATATAGACATTTGGACATGGAAGTAGCTTCCTAACTCAAAAATGCTTAGAGAAATGGTGATTAGGTGTATTAATGATGAAGTATATAGAAGAATGGTGGAGGAAAACAAGATTGGAACTCAGTTTCTATAGAAAAATAGTAGGAGGAAGCTCCTTTCTCACTTCTAAATCTATCTCTATCTCTCTTTCTCTCTACAACTTTGTCAAGCTTTGCACTTGGCCCCCCAAAATGAAGAGCAATGGGGGGTTTATATAGGCTAATTTGGGGTGGTTTTGGGGTTTTAGAAGTACTCCCATTGGTCCAAAACAACTGAAAACATAGAGCTACACCGTTTTGGTTTCTAATTAATCAAAATGGACCACCAAAAAAAATTGCAAAAATGGAATGTTCTGGAGGAGAGTGCCACCGCGGCAGTGGCCCAGTGCCGCCGCGACACTGCTCCTCAAATGCCCAGAAAATTACGTTTAGGCCCCCAGAGGTTCCGGTATTCGCGAAACGGCCCTATTTCGTCCAAAATTCAAAGAAAATGCATACGAACTCCAAATTGAGGTTGTGATATACCGTTGGAAAGGTAATGGATTCTATTTCACATAACAAAAATAATTCGGAGATAGGTCACTTTGAAAAGTTTTGCGGTATTTGCAATAAAAAGCCGATTTGATCGCCTTTTTCGCCTTCGAAAATTCATAATAAACTCGTTTTAAATCCGAAAATTGTGTGTGATATACCATTGGAAAGCTATTGACCTCTAGTATCCATGAAAAATGTTTGAAAATTGTTACGGAGCTCCGATTTCAAAGTCAAATTTTGGTCAAACTGGTCAAACTTGGGATTCCCGGGAAGTTCTGGAAACTTCTGGGAGCTCCCAGGAGCTGACATTTTTGCTCGATTTTTTTTAAAACTCATTTTAATACTTTCCACATGATCTAGAATGATCTCGGCAAATTTGGATGATTTCGGTCAAACTTGGTCAAACTTGGTCAAACCTGGTCAAACTGGTCAACGGGGACTTTCCGGGAACTTCCGGGTCTTCCGGTGGTCTCTGGGAGCTGACGATTTCATCTGATTTTATTTAAAAACTCTTTTTTTTACTTTTCTTATGACATAGCATGTTTTCAGCACTTTTGGTCCAAATCTGGGAGTTTTCGGGCTTTCAGGGGCATTTTGGTCATTCTGAGCATTTTGAGAAATAGAACTAACTTCCAGGAGTCCTTTTGAGTCTTTTTCGATCATTGTGATCCACCAAGCTATGGGTCTCCTAAATTTGATAGCCAACAAAATTGGGTGTCTACAGTTTGCCCCTCTTTGGCATGAACTTGCGAGGCAACGCATGTCGCAAGCGAGTGCCAAAGCTTTGAAGAGACAGGTCTTTTTGGAGGCTATAGATTTAAGATAAAAAGCGTTGCAAAAGATGCAATGATGCTGAGACTAGTGCTAGTCGTGCTCTGCGTGAGCTGCCTACATATCCCAAGGGGAATCAGACCAGGACGTAGTTCAGGGCACAAAGGAGCAATTCACACATGCACAACGAGACAGGCAGATGCTATGCTATGAGGATGATATGCAATGCATGGGCGTGATGTAAATCGTGTCATGAGTCCTATCATGCCTGGTGTTCTGATCCTAGTATGAGCTAGTGCTGTGGGGCGTTTGCCACTCCGAGTGGACTTATGTCGTGCTAGTGTTTCTGACTATGATGCAGTTATTGACCCGAATAGGGACACCTAGGTTTGAAGATTCTGGGTCTTGGAGCAAACTTCTGAATTTTGGAAAGTGTGCTTCGCAAGCGAATGTAGTCAGATGTGGGGTCCCTGAGGACGTTAATCAAAGATGAAGTTTGACAGATAACCGATGGACATGGAAGTCCTGGGCACTGAAACCCTAAGAATTCAAGTGATGGACATGAAAACCAAAGATGTCAAGCGATGGACACAGAAGCGCCATTAATGGACATGGAAGCCCACAACATATTTTGAATGGGAGTGATGATAAACTGACAACGCACGAATTGAGATGACAAGTAGATAGTGAACTACTGTGACTGTCATGGATTGCACTGACGATGTACTAATCGAGATGACGAGTCGATAGTGAACTACCGTGACTGTCAAGATTGAACTGACGATGTACTAATCGAGATGACGAGTCGACAGTGAACTACTGTGACTGTCAGGATTGAACTGCCGATGTACGAATCGAGATGATGAGTCGACAGTGAACTACTGTGACTGTCAGGATTGAACCGACGATGTACGAATCGATATGCCGAGTCGACAGTGAACTACTGTGAGTGTCATGGATTGAATCAATGGTTGGACTAACCTTGATTAGAAGAAATGACGATGTACTAATCGGGATGACAAGTCGATAGTGAACTATTGTGACTGTCAGGATTGAACTGCTGATGTACGAATCGAGATGACAAGTCGATAGTGAACTACTGTGACTGTCAGGATTGAACTGCCGATGTACTAATTGAGATGCCGAGTCGACAGTGAACTACTGTGACTGTCAGGATTGAATTGACGATGTACGAATCGAGATGACGAGTCGACAGTGAACTACTGTGACTGTCAGGATTGAACTGATGATGTACGAATCGAGATGACGAGTCGATAGTGAACTACTATGACTGTCATGGATTGCACTGACGATGTACGAATTGAGATGACGAGTCGACAGTGAACTACTGTGACTGTCAGGATTGAACCAACGGTTGGACTAACTATGATCAAAAGAACTGACGAATTGATATGCCTACTGGGGAAGAAACCTTGTTAATCTTGACTGAAATGGGCCACTGGAATGGATAATCCGCTCTGCTAGGAAGAAGGAAATACGCCCATTGAATGGGAGTCAAGGTATCATTCTATTTGTGATGAGGGATACGGAGATGGTCTGCGGCAGTTAAGGTTTTGATATTGAAAGAGGAGGGTGATCAACAATCACTAATGGACTTATGTTGCTTTAGGATGAAAGAAGGTCATCAACGGCCACTCATGGACTTATGTTGCATGAAGAAAGATGATCAACGGCCACTTATGGACTTATGTTGCACAGATGAAAGAAGATCATCAACAGCCACTCATGGACTTATGTTGCTAGGATGAAAGAAGATCATCAACAGCCACTCATGGACTTATGTTGCATGAAGAAAGACGAAAGATCAACAGCCACTCATGGACTTATGTTGCTAGGAGAAAGGAAGATCATCAACAGCCACTCATGGACTTATGTTGCATGAACGAAGATGAGCAACAGCCACTTATGGACTTATGTTTCTAGGAGAAAGGAAGATCATCAACAGCCACTCATGGACTTGTGTTGCATGAAGAAAGACGAAAGATCAACAGCCACTCATGGACTTATGTTGCTAGGAGAAAGGAAGATCATCAAAAGCCACTCATGGACTTATGTTGCATGAACGAAGATGAGCAATAGCCACTTATGGAATTATGTTGCTAGGGGAAAGGAAGATCATCAACAGCCACTCATGGACTTATGTTGCATGAAGAAAGATGAAAGATCAACAGCCACTCATGGACTTATGTTGCTAGGAGAAAGGAAGATCATCAATAGCCACTCATGGACTTATGTTGCATGAAGAAAGGTAAAAGATCAACAGCCACTCATGGATTGATGTTACTAGGAGAAAGGAAGATCATCAACAGTCACGCATGGACTTATGTTGCATGAAGAAAGATGATCAACGGCCACTTATGGACTTATGTTGCTAGAAGATGAGGGTTAACTTTTGGCGATTTGGAAAGGGGTGAAATTTGCATTTTTTTTCCCAAGCTTGGACACTTCTCATGCTGACGCCTTGACTGGTGCAGTAATGATGTTTGGTACTCCTGCTTGTATTGTTATTGGAATGCTCTTTATAACTTGATTTGAAAAATTCATTATTCGTCACTGTTGACTTACACATTTGAGACTACAACAGACTCTTTTTCTGAAAAAGACTATGACAGACTCAGAAACTATCAGACACCGACGCGCGAGGGCGACACATTTGACACCAAAATGAAACAAGCTTGACTTGCCAAAACTTGATGTGCTTTCATCATAAATGATGTACCATTTCTCTTCTGTGTTCACTCCGCATAATTTTGATGATAAATTTCATTCTGAAAGTTCCTCCCTATTGATCTAATTAACTCTTCGCTTCTCCCAAGATGTGCTTTGGGCCTTAGCTTTTAGAATAAAAGATGCTCTATTTCAAAATTTTCAAAACAACTTGGTGACTCGAAAACTCACCCTTTGGTGTGAAGGAATCGTGTTAGGCAAATGGAGTTTGCCCCTAGTTCATAGGCAAACGAGGTAGGTGACCGAAGTTTGCCCCTAGTTTGGAAGATGGTTGTTTGAAGGTTTTGGGCAAACAAGGTAGGTGACCGAAGTTTCCTCCTTGTATGAAGGGTAGATAGTAAAATTCAGGCAAATGAGGCGGGTGGCCGATGTTTTTCCCCTAGTGTGGAAGGTGATTTTCTAGCTTGAGGCAAGGACCGTGACTTTAATCTCTCAAATGCTCATAACTTTTGCCTAGGCACCAGTGAGGTGTCCTAGCAAGCTCTTTTCTCTCTTTTCTTATTGTTCACCTTGGATTTAGCTCTAACTTTTGCCTGGGCATCCTTTCAAATTTTCGACCTAGCGAGCCATCCTTCTTTTCTTTTTGAAAGTCTGCCTACGTACCCCCGAGCGGGGATCAGGTCTAACGTAGTTCGGGCCAAAGTTTTGAAAGAAGAGGGGATGATTATGATGGTGTCGACCGAACCGATGCGGTTGCCTACGTATCCTCGAGTGGGAATCAGGTCGAGCGTAGTTTAAGGCAAGGTCTTGAAAGAAATTGGTTTGATTATGATGGTGTCGACCAAATTGATGTAGTTGCCTGCGTATCCCCGAGTGGGAATCAGGTCGAGCGTAGTTCAAGGCAAGGGTTGAGGTATGAGGGTTTTTCAAACCAATCGTCAAAGAAGTTCAAACTTAGGTCATTTGTGGTGGCCTTGAAGAGGAGGATTCAGTTTCGATCTCCCTTTCTTTTCTTTTCTTTTCTTTTCTTTTCTTTTCTTTCTGAGGATTGATCCTTTTCACTTTCGCCTAGCCAGTCAATTTTACTTTTCATGTAGTTGATTCTTGTGAGATCTTTTGATTACAATTTCAGAATTCCAGAATGTGCATATCAGTTCTCAAAATTTATTTGTGGCGTTTTGAGCCTTTTGAAATATGATCTAGGAATGTTCTCATGACGTACCTTGAAGTGTACAATTCTCTGTATCACCAAAATTTTCTTCCTTTAATTTTCTCCGTCATTTTGACTGGCTAAGGTCAGATCTTGGAAATCAACACCTTTTTCAGCTCTAACTTTTGCCTAGGTGCCCTTTCGGGTTTTCAACCTAGCGAGCTTTTCTTTTCTTTCTTTTTCTTTCTTTTTTTTCTCTTTTTATTGTTTTGTTTTTGTTTTTTTTTTAAAAGGGGAGAAGAAACTCATTGAAAGGTTTAGCTACCAACAATGACTAAGTCTGCATTGGACAGGTTTGTATGGCTCTTGATTGGACTAGGCTCAAGGCTTTAAAATGGTAGAAAAGGGTGTTGGACAAGCCCCAAATCAGTTCCAAGTATGTCTTTTCGAGATTTGAGCAAAAGCATCTTTGAATTCTTGAAGTAAGACTATTCAATTCTCGGCTCCTCTTCGGGGTCAGCGTGAAATCGACTTTGACCTTTTCAGGATTCCTCTTTTTTTTTTGTTTGATGCAAAAATTTATTATCTGTGATAGTTAGAAAAGTGACCTTACAGTTCAGTGATTCATGCTCTTACGACTATACACATCGGGTTAAGCAAAATGAGATTTCATTCCATCAAAAGAGAAAGATTACAGACTCATAACAACTTGATGACAAACAAACTCGATCACAAGACTAAACTTGAAATAAACTCCAAACATAGAACAGACACGACTAGACTCGTCCTGGTCTTAAATGGAATGTCACAGTGACTCGCTTATTCTTTTTATTTCTTTTTCAAAGAACATCTTCATTTGGTTTTCTAGCAAGAGTCCCAATCACCATCACTTCACTTGCACAGGTTCAACATTCATGGTCCTCAGCGAAGGGGATCATTTAAACGGATAGGTCAAGGGTTGGTCCAGACCGAGGTAGTGGATTGGATTGGGGTGCGGCGCATCATCTAAGAGATCCTGAATTGAGTGACGGAGTCTTGTACAGTTGTCGATCTTATGGCCTTGGTCTTGGTGGTAATCACAATACTTGGATTCATTGTACCCAAGAGGTGGGTGATTAGGAGGCTTACTGGGCTCCAAAGGTACAAGGTGGCCCTTTTGAACAAGATGATTGAGAGCGGAGGATAAGCTCATGTCAAGTGGTGTGAAGACTCTTTGGTTTCCTTTCTTGTGCCTCTTACTGCAGTCATTTTGGCTTGATGATGGGCTTAAGGCATTGACATCTAAGCTCTCTTGATCTTCACTAAAGGTATGGGGTCTCTTCTCCTTTTTCAGTGACCCAGCTCCATTGATCTTGCCTTCACAGATAGCATCCTCGATTCTAGTCTCAACCTCAAACAACTCTTCAAATGTTAAGATGGACTGATAGAATAATTTTTCATGGTATACTAGTTACAGGTTCTTGACTAGCATACATACTTACTCTTTCTCAACAGGCCTGTGGATCATTTGGGCTACTTTATTCCTCCATCTTCTCAAGAATGCAGCGAATGACTCATTAAAGTTTTGCCTGGTAGTTTCCAGATCTCGAATGGTGACATCAAGCTCTTGGTTATAGGAGTAGTGATCAATGAAAGTTCTAGCAACATCTTCCCAAACTCGGGTCTTGGAATTTTCAAGGGTTAGGAACCAGGATAGTGCGGCTTTCTGGAGGGTTTGAGGGAACAGCATAGCTATGTGCTCATGGGTGCAGCCCATTGACTGAAAAATGCTCATACAAAACTTCACGTGGCTCTTCGGATTTCCAGTTCCGTCAAAACGGTCGATTTCAAGCATCTTGAAGTTCTCGGGTAGCCTTACCTTGTTGGGCTCAAACAATCCTTCCAGATCTAACATGTAATCGTCGACCCCCTTACTCTTCCTTAATATGTTCTCAAGCTTGTCGACCTTGTCCATTTTCTCTTGGAGCTTTTTCTCATATGTAGGCGGCAGGACCCCTTGAAACCATTCTTCTTCTCCATTATTTTTGGGAGGCTGTCCAAATCTAGGCGGTGGTGGTGGCATGAACCCTGGTGGTGGTGGGAACCCAGGTGGGTACTGTGGCTGCTTTTGTCGGAACTCTTCCATAAATTTCAGAACTTGAGTCAGCCAATCTGACTGTTGATTGATTAATTCAGTGACCTTGGCTTCCAAAGTTTCCTGATTCATATTGAATTTTCTCAGCGGACTGATTCTAACCAAATGACTGTTCGAACTTCTGACCCAGGATGGGGATCTCAGTGGCTGATTTCAGGAATCTATACTGACCTACAGATTCGAGAGGAGGGGTGTATCAGATTCTGATAGTGACGACTGATCGGGAGAGAACTAATCCTAATTTTATGCCTTTAACGCGCATTTGTTAGTACATTTTATCCTGTTTTTGTATATTTTTACTCTGTTTTCTAGTTTCTGACAGGTTTTGGAAGAAATCAACTAAACCAGGCTAAACAGGGTGAAGAAGCATAGTTGAAGAAGCTGAAAAATCCAAGTCGCGCGCCCGCGAATTCCAGAAACCGCTCGCGCGATCCGCTCGCGCGAGAACCCCATAATCGCTCGCGCGATCCGCGCGCGCGAAGGTCCAAACGTCGCGCTCGCGCGACCCGCTCGCGCGATATGTCCAAAAATCAATGTTGCGTATTTCAGTATACTGAAGACTCCTGTGCAAACGAGACTGCTGAACGACGTCCAGACTGTAAATTACATGCGTTTCAGTTCGTTTCGGGTTAGGAAGCCTTCCAAAGCTTGTACAAACTCTATATAAACTCCAAATTTACTCAATTATGGGGTTGGCAATTAATATACACACATTCTACAACCATACTTCCAGCCATTAAAGGGAGGGAAGCAAGGAGAAGAAGAAGAAGACCAAGGATTTCCATGGCCTCCTCCATCAACTACTTGCCGATCTCTACTCCTATGGACGGCTAGATCATTGATCTAGGGTTTCAATGAAGCCCTAGATGAGTAATAGGGTTTTATTTATGTTTTATTTTAGTTTTATTATGTATGGATGACAGTCACATGTTTAGAGGATTTTTATAAATAAATCGTACTTCTATTGATTAAATCATTGCTTTCAGAATTTATTCTTGTCTTAGATCTATTTTGACTGTGATGTGCTCAACGATCTATTCTTGCTGTGCTTGTTTAGGTTGTTTACATGTGATGGTGCTTTATTGATTCGTGCTATCAAGTATCCGAATAGTCCATGCCTAGGTTAGACGGATTAGATCACAACCCTAGTTTAGTGTGAGATAATTCGTGCTATCCGCAGATGGATTATGTTGGTGCTTGAACCATGATTATCTTCTTGTCGGAGGAATTGGGCTTGTAGCTACAATTCTCCATATTCATCCAACGTAATAAGCTAAAGTAATTCATGAATATTCCTATTATGAAGCTAGTGGTGGATTTGCAATCCTAGGTTCCCTTAAACATTTATTAAAAACACTTTTAATTGCTTTCATAGTTTAGATTTACTTTTACTGTATTAGTTTAAATAAAAACCAAATCAAATCCGTTTTTCTTAATTAAGTAGACTTAGGTTTTAAAATTAAAAGCTGTAGTAATCAATCTCTGTGGGTTCGACCTTTACTTTCACACTACAAATCTTTAGAAAAGTAAAGTATACTTTTTATATCTTGATTCTGACAAGATCAACGACTTTAGATAGACAATGACAGTGATGTTAACAGACGTGGACTAACTTGTGTAAGACGGACTGAGATAGTGCGTGCAGACTGATAGGAATGGTGCATGCATGTGAGACAAGCACGCGGATGTAAGCCCTAATCTATATGATGCTCCTATTTCTAACAAATAGCAGTTAAACAAGTAAGGTCCTAGCCATATAGAGTGTGCTAACCTTACTTTCCAGTATAATCACCAAGGGATAACAGGGATTTTTGGGATATTTCGGGAAGTTTGGACAGAGTTTTTGGGAAAAATAGTGATTTGGAAGATTCGGAGAAATTTCCAGAAGTTATGGGAGTTTCTAGGAGAAATTGGGATTTCTGGTTGAATTGGACTGAACTTCTGGGAGAAACTAGTATTTTGGGTATTTTTGAGAAATATGGATAGAGTTTCTAGGAGAA
The DNA here is from genome assembly GCA_033977485.1 of Hydrangea macrophylla. NCBI lineage: Eukaryota > Viridiplantae > Streptophyta > Magnoliopsida > Cornales > Hydrangeaceae > Hydrangea > Hydrangea macrophylla. The sequence goes on from CM066999.1 coordinate 62,462,174, forward strand.
ACAAGTATATCTGGGCATTTCTAGGTGATTTGGGTAGAGATGCTAAGATTTTTGGAGAATCTGGAAGATTTGGGCAGAGCTTCTGGGAAAATAGGTACTTTGGGTATTTTTGGGAAATTTAGACAGAGTTTCTGGGAAAAACTGGTATATCTGGGAAAATCGGACAGAATTTCTGGGAGAAATTGTTATATCTGGGAAATTTAGGAGATTTGATTTATGGTGATCATATTGTCTAGCAAGTTTCCATACTCCTATGTCTTAGGACCAACAAACAAGGTTTACGGTGTATATCTTTGTGAACATGGGGCAGACATCCTTGTCATGGTGCCTAGGCAGGTCAACTCAATATGATCACATATGAGTGATTGCCTTAGGAATCATAAGAAAGAGGTTCTGCCTCATGCCACATAAGCGTCTACACCGCGCAGGTAATCCCGTCAGGGCATTCAGCAGTTATATCACATTGTCCTATCTGAAAAGATAAATCAACAGCCCAATGAAAAGTTCTACAGGAATCTATATGCAAAGGCTGGGTTTAGTCAAAGAGGGTCCGTTGACTAGAGTTCCAATATACCGTCAAAGAGATAGTACGGAAGTTGTTACTCTTTTTGATATACCTTGGAAGGTACAGTATCAATGGTGACTTGTGCCCTGGCACAGCAAGACCTAAACAATGTCAGCGTCGCGTTTCAGACACAGTCGGAGAGGGGGAAATGCAGAAGTGCAATGCGGTGAGCCATACACAATAAAAAGATGATTTTAAGGGTGCTTCATATGAGTCAAACCTCTGTATTATTTTGTTTTAAAATAAAAAAACCCCAGCAGAGTCGCTAGATTGTGGACACGCGGAATTCCACCTCTTGTTTGTTTGTGTTTGAAATTGATTTGGATCAAAGAAAGAAAAGGATGGTCTGTTGAAAACAGATATAGAGTCGCCACTTGGTCTTTAAGGAACCAAGAACCCTAATTTTGACTCACCCAAATAGAAAAAGGGCACCGACCCTTCATAACCAAAGAACTTGGCTCAGGGTTTTGGTACGACAGAGGAAGGAGCCTTTGTCGCGAGTAAAACACCCTCAACTCGCCCCGTCTTTCGACGGGTCTCAATTAGCATCCAAAGAATCATCTTATACTATGTATGGTTCGACAATTAATACTATGATAGTATATTACATCACATAAGAAAATTTGAAATGGAAGATTTAAAGATAAGATATCATTCATAAGATCTAAGTCAAATATCATACAATGTAAAGTGAAAGATCACACAAATAAACCTAGGAAAAATTGTCTAATCATGTATCAAGTAATTAAGTTTCGCTAATCTAAAGGGGACATGAATTGTTATTGAAACAAATAATCAAAGAAATCAAAATATGCTTAGTAAGCTATTATGATGCATGCTTATCTTTGAGGAAGAAGATTTCTCAATCCCCGGGACGGATGAGAAAGGAAGACTAAATCGAGGGAAACATAAACGTATTGATCAAGTTCATTCCTTACAATATTCTTAGATTAGGACTCACAAAAGCCCCAAATCTTTGCATGGATGCAATGTATGTGCCTAGAATGTGCCAAGGTTGTAGTGTGCTTTGTGTTCATGGATTCCTAGAATGACTTAGGAGTCTGGAATGTGTATGAATGAATGAATGAAATCATCATGGGATATGTACAAATGTTATATGAACTACTTCCTAAGACATGAACTAATTTGGAGTGCATGTAAGTATCAAATCAAAGGGGGAAAGTAAAAGTGTGCTTACTGTGAATAGTGAACAGAACAGTAACATGATCTTTTGAAAATTTAAAAGGGGGGTTAGGAACGTTTTCAATGCATGATTTTTTATGGAGATCATCATTATTGTGTCTAGAACATAACCCAAAAAGCCAATCTTTAATAACTATTACAGATTCAGAGAAATCATATGAACAATGGAGGTTACTCAGAAACAGAGTTCGTACTGTCGACTGAAATGTTGAAATATCTTAGAAAATGAAAACAAAAGATCTAGAGGCCCATTTTATACACAAAGTTCCCTAAGACATTAAAGTTCAAGGAAAAATAAGTTGAGATCACACTTTTTGGAAAATATTTCTGTAAAACAAGTTGAAAGTAGACCAGGCTACTATGACAGCAAAGACAGAATATCTGGAGAGAATGTTTGGGTCCAAATGGACCATTTTCAAGTATTTCCAAGTCAAACCAAAAATCATGGGTGTTCTCTAATGAGTTAGGAAGATTTTTCAAGTGGTCTTGCATCCATACATTGAGTATTGAGTTCTAGAGAAATTTTTGAACTCAGATCACTCACTGTTTTGAAGATTTTGGGAAAAACTTGAGTTTTCTTTCTTGAAATCAAAATGAGAGGGATTGAGAGTGGTTTTGAAATAGAGGTTTTGAAAGTATATATTCAACATCAAATATAGATAATAAGCTCTTGGAATATCAACATCAAACTCATCATCAAGAACCCCCAATATTATTGGAGAGATTCATTTTTATTTGAACATAACCTCAAGGATACCTTGAAGTTATAATCATCATCTATCAAACATGTTTTTGATGTCAAGAGCTACTATCCATAAGGATTCACTCACCTCAAACTTCATGTCATCATCTAGATGATGATGAACTAGTAAGTAAATAAAGAAAATCAAAAAGAAATAAGGTAAGAAGAGATGAACAATGTATATAAGCAAGCAAATGAACAAATCAATAGAAGATAATCAATGTGATATTGAACTTGTAGCTTGGTGTTTCACTCATAGATATAGACATTTGGACATGGAAGTAGCTTCCTAACTCAAAAATGCTTAGAGAAATGGTGATTAGGTGTATTGATGATGAAGTATATAGAAGAATGGTGGAGGAAAACAAGATTGGAACTCACTTTCTATAGAAAAATAGTAGGAGGAAGCTCCTTTATCACTTCTAAATCTATCTCTTTCTCTCTACAACTTTGTCAAGCTTTTCACTTGCCCCCCCCCCCAAAAATGAAGAGAAATGGGGGGTTTATATAGGCTAATTTGGGGTGGTTTTGGGGTTTTAGAAGTACTCTCATTGGTCCAAAACAACTGAAAACATAGAGCTACGTCGTTTTGGTTTCTAATTAATCAAAATGGACCCCCAAAAGAAATTGAAAAAATGGACTGTATTCGCGAAAAGGCCCTATTTTGTCTCGGCACTGCTTCTCAGATGCCCAAAAAATTATGTTTAGGCCCTCAGAGGTTCCGGTATTCGCGAAAAGGCCCTATTTCGTCCGAAATTCACAAAAAATGCATACGAACTCCAAATTGAAGTTATGATATACCGTTGGAAAGGTAATGGAGTCTATTTTACATAACAAATAGTTCAGAGATAGGTCACTTTGAAAAGATTTGCGGTATTTGCGATAAAAGCCGATTTGATCGCCTTTTTCACCTTCGGAAATGTATAATAAACTCGTTTTAAATCCAAAAATTTTGTGTGATATACCATTGGACAGATATTGACCTCTAGTATCCATGAAAAATGTTTGAAAATTTTTACGGTGCTCCGGTTTCAAAGTCAAATTTTGGTCAAACTGGTCAAACTTGGTATTCCCGAGAAGTTTTGGAAACTTCTGGGAGCTCCGGGGAGCTGATGTTTTCACTCGATTTTATTTTAAAACTCATTTTAATACTTTTCACATGATCTAGAATGATCCCGACGAATTTGGACGATTTTGGTCAAACTTGGTCAAACCTTGGTCAAACTGGTCAACAGGGACTTTCCGGGAACTTCCGGGTCTTTCGGGGGTCTCTAGGAGCTGACGATTTCGTCTGATTTAACTTAAAAACTTATTTTCTTACTTTTCTTACGACATAGCATGTTTCTAGCACTTTTGGTCTAAATCTGGGAGTTTTTGGGCTTTCAGGGGCATTTTGGTCATTTTGAGCATTTTGAGAAATAAAACTAACTTCTAGGAGTCCTTTTGAGTCTTTTTTGATCATTGTGATCCACCAAGCTATGGGTCTCCTAAATCTGATAGCCGACAAAATGGAGTGTCTACAGAATGTCTGAAGGCTTTTGAAACGTTGCGAACCTTACTATCCACGGCGCTGGTAATCCAATCCCCTGATTGGTCATTACCGTTTGAATTGATGTCTGATGCTTCCGATTATGCCATTGGAGCCGTTTTGGGACAAAAAGTTAATAAAGTCCCTCACGTAATTTATTATGCGAGTAAAACACTAAATGACTTGCAATTGAACTATACGACAACTAAAAAAGAATTACTTGCGGTTGTGTTTGCCCTCGACAAATTTCGTTCATACTTATTGGGATCAAAGGTTATTGTGTATACTGATCACGCTGCATTACGTCATTTATTGAATAAGAAAGAAATGAAACCTAGATTAATTCAATGGATTTTACTCCTTCAGGAGTTTAATTATGAAATACGTGATAAAAAGGGTTCTGAAAATGGTGTAGCTGACCACTTGTCACGAATTCTTGTAGAATCTAACGATATTACCTCTCTAAAGGATTCGTTTCTGGACGAGCAATTATTTGCGTTATCTACAGTAAATCGTCCGTGGTTCAGTGACATCGTCAATTTCTTAGCTACGAGATATATCCCGCACACGTGGTCTCGTTTAGATAAAGATCGGTTCTTTTCTCAAATTAAACAATATTACTGGGACGACCCACTATTATTTAAACACTGTTCTGGTCAAATTATACGACGTTGTGTTCTAGAGGGTGAGTTTAATTCTATTTTAAACTTCTGTCACTCTCTAGAATGCGGAGGTCACTTTGGTGGCCGTCGTACGGCCGCTAAAGTTCTCCAAAGCGGACTATATTGGACAACCATGTTTAAAGATCCACACGAATTCTGTCAGAACTGTGTACGATGTCAACAAACAGGTAACATGTCACATAGTGATGCGATCCCCATGACCCCAATCCTTATTATAGAAATATTTGATGTTTGGGGCATCGAATTTATGGGTCCGTTTTCGACATCCTTTGGGTACGAATATATTCTAGTCGCGGTTGACTATGTTTCTAAGTGGGTGGAGGCAGTTGCGACTAAAACGAACGACCATAAAGTCGTGGTTCAATTTATAAAAGATACTTCCTCCGTCCCATTTTATGTGTCCATCTTTCCTTTTTGGGATGTCCCAAAATTGTTGTCCACTTTCCTAAATTAGTATATAAATTTTACTTAGTTTCCCCAACTACCCTTCCTTGCAATCAATACCAAAATAAAATAATAAAAAAAAAGTGCAATGATTATGGGCAATTGTGGAAAGTAGGTGTAGATTCTTTTTGTCCCCTTAAATAGTTAGACTTTCCAAGATGGACACATAAAATGGGATGGAGGTAGTAGCATATTTTGTCGTTTCGGCACACCACGAGCAATTACAAGCGACGGAGGTAAACATTTCTGTAATCTTCACTCGAGGCACTCGTCCGGAAATATTCCGTCACTCATAAAGTAGGAGCCGCGTACCATCCGCAAAACCAAGGCCAAGTTGAAGTATCTAATAGAGAGGTAAAACGTATACTGGAAAAAATGGTGCGTCCAGATCGCAAAGATTGGTCGTTATAACTTACCGATGCGTTCTGGGCATATCGAACAACTTATAAAACTCCTATTAGAATGTCTCCATACCGACTGATCTTCGGAAAAGCATGCCACCTACCGGTAGAATTGGAACATAAATCATACTGGGCCGTCAAATCGCTTAATCAGTATATAAATGCAGCAGGATGTCATCGGAAACTTAAACTACAAGAATTAGAGGAACTAAGACGAGAGGCTTATGAGAACTCGAGAATTCATAAAGAACGTTCTAAAACTTTCCATGATAAAATGATCATAAGAAATAATTTCAAAGTTGGACAACGTGTATGGTTATTTAATTCAAAATTAAGATTATTCCCGGGTAAGCTACGGTCCCGATAGGATGGTCCGTTCATTATAACACAAGTGTTCCCACATGGAGCAATTGAAATCCAAGACACAAACAACGGAACACCTTTTAAAGTAAACGGTCAGCGTCTTAAGCCGTACCGATCTGACGAGACAGAGGAAAGAGAAATCGAATCAATAGATCTGGTTGACCCGGTCTATCTCGACTGAGCACGTGCATCGGTCGAGCTAACGACGTAAAACTTAGCGCTTCTTGGGAGGCAACCCAAGCTTTTATTAATTAGAATTTTCCTTAGTCTTGTTTATGTTTTAGGTTTTTGGTCTGCCAATGTCTGAGATTTGATTGCCCAAATAGAGGAGAATTGATCAGAAAAAAACTTATTCAAGAAAATAGAAGAGAAAAATAGAAAATTGGCTTCTCGCGCGCGCAACCCGCTTGCGCGAAAAGTCTTTCGCGCGGCCCTCTCGCACGAGAATTCCCCTTAGACAAATTTTAGGACGAAACTTCCACCAACTCTCTGCCCAAACACGCGCCTCAGATCGCGAGTGCGAAATGGTCGCTGGCGTGGCCCACTCGAGCGATCGTGAGACTTAGAAAATTTTTTGGGAAGGTTTTGAGGATAAGATTCTGCCCAAACTCATGCTTAAAATCGCGCGCACAAGTACCTCGCTGGAGCGGCCCACTCGCGCGGATTTGTCACTTAAGAAATTTTCTCATCTTCAAAACAAACCCTCAGCATCTCCTCACGGAGGGATCCGCGCTCGCGAAGCTCGCTCGTGCGGTCCGCTCGCGCTAGGAGCCCTTTTCTATATAAATAGGGCTGAGCCCTAAATTCTCAGAAGTTCGCTCTCTCTCCTCTCCTCTTTCTTCTCTCTCTCGACGATTCTCTCTCCCTCTCCTTTCTCCACCACAAACCACCACCGTTACCTCGAGACGCCGCGGCCGCTGCGCCGCCAACCACCAAAAACAAAACCACCACCATTGCCACCGTCATTCGCGGTGCGAATTTATCTTCCCTTCTCTTGCTTCCTGCAGGTAATTTATATATATATATAGATATAGATATATGGACTGCTATACATAGATAGTTACAAACATAGACCCAGATTTCAGCTTCTATATCTTCAATTAATTTGTCCTATTTCTATATCTATATCTAAATATATGTTATATTCACATTCAGACACTCACTCATACACACTCAAGAACCCTAACCCCTGACATGAACGGCCACATCCCCACACACTAATCAGTTTGTGGGTTGTGATTTGGGGTTTCTTTTTTTAGATCTATTTATGTATGTACATATGTAGTTAGATATATACATATACAGATATGGATCTCGATACATAGATATATATACATATGTACATATATTATAGACACACAATCTTTCAACTATAACCCCAACCCCTATGCACATTGAATTTTCATAAACAATTTGTCAAGGCACGAACCCTAATCCCTGTTTTTGCCCATATTGAGGAATTTCTAGGGTTTTCATTTGGGGGATTGGAATATGTACTTCTGAACACACGTATGAAGATGCATATTTATATTTGCATATATTCAGCTCTCATACACAGTCATATATCTACATAACTTACGTGTCACCATATGGTTCTAGTCATAAACCCTATCCCTAGTTAGGGTTAATTGACTCCAACTATAAGAATTGAAACTAGATTTTAATCACTTTGAAACCTACCCTAAACCGGTGAGCAGATTTAGTCAGAAATTACTAGCATTTTGAGTTCATATTGATTTCTAGTAGCTAATATGTTTTAAAGATGAAGTTCAAATTATGCTTTGGAATTTCCTTTTGACCCTAATTGGCATATCGACTTTAATAGACTCAATTCATAATCTTACCATACATAGGCTCATGAATCCTTGCCCAAAATAGATGACTAGACCTAGGCTTGTTCTAAAACTACATCTGTACTCAATGGTTCTTCAAAATGAATTGAGTCTATTAGTTGTGATTCCCATAATATGAAGTTATGGTAGGGGACAAAAGGACATTGATTGTTGGTTTGATTGAACTTAATGGTTCAGTTTTAATCTATTTTATAGAATTGCCCTAACTTGATTTGCCCAGCACGGATTCAAAGTTACTTCCATCCTAACATCTTTGCACATTTTTTTTAAATACTTTAAATAACGATCGCCAAAACCTCATTAAGTTCTTTCTAAGACGATTCTGCGACTTACGTAGCTCATGCACGTTTATTCTTAACACAATTGAAACTGATATGTACAAGACTCGTAGAATTATATATATTGTTTCTATAACACGCATCAAGTACCCCGTGACTTGCCGCAATGTGTGTGCCCTTGACGGGACAATAGGTGAGAAGGGACCGGCTTCCCCTGTGAACCCCTATTCTTATAAACTATTGAAAATAATATTGATTGTGTCCCTTGTCGGGACATTTTTCTTTGCAGGTGACCCATTCCCCTACCCCCTTTTATTTTCTTTTTCTGGGCATACCCATATTTTAAAGCCTACATTTTCAAATTTTTTCTAAAAATTTCGTCCCCACCAACTTAAAAAAATGACCAAATGACCTGCGAAATCAACATCGTCCTCCCAACAGCCCCAAAAGAAGTCTAGGGGCAAGGAAAAACAAACACCACTGCCCCCTCCCCCAGACGACCCTAACCCCAATGAGTTAGGACCTAAATACGCCAATCGCAGCCTCAATTACGAGGCCGCTATCGATGCTGAATACTTCGCGTCAGATAAAGATACCAAGTGGGGCCATAATAACCTCACCACCCGCAAATTGGCCCCACAACTCTATTTTAGGAACCCCGACCTCATTAGCTACCCACGTCTTGTCCGTCTGTTCTACCAAAATCTAAGGTATCATAAACAATCCCTTAGCCAACACGCCTTTCTGTCCATGACAATAGATGGCCATGACATCACTCTTAACCCAGACAACATCTCCGACATTCTCCAAATCCCCTCCCACTCCTATCAAGTCCCTAAACTAATTGTCCTCAACAAAGCCCACTCCTTTATACATATTATCCAGGACATATGTGGCGGCCAATCTAGGTCGGGGCAATCTATACGCCGATCTCATATGTCCCGCCAGATGTGGTTTGTCGACCATGTCTTTAAACGCAACTTGTACCCCCTTGGTCACGAACAAGAACAGACCAAGGAGATCCATCATGCCCTCCACGCTATTTATCGCGGAGACTGGTTTCATCCCGGTCTCGTGATTATGGAGGGCATGCGGCTTGCGATCCAGGCCATAGATCATTCTACCGACTCTAAATTCCTTTTACCTTACCCTCGTACCATTACGGCCATTCTCCAGGTCAAGGCCTTCCCTATCCCCGCCGATGAGCTAATAGATGGACGTATTCCAGAGTTTGCTTCTGTCGATTGGAAGTTGAGCTTGGATCGTCTTGATTTAGAGGTGAGGAGAGCGCGCGAGCAGGCCCAGGCACGTCGGGAGCAGGCAGCACAGCGTCCCCCTCCCCCGGAGGACACCCCGTACGCATGGACCTATGGGGACGTCTGTGCATTCCGTGGAGAGACCCTGTGGCTCCAATCCTATATGCGTTCATATTTCCAGCAGGCCCATCTGGACCAGTTGGACGATATTCTAGCCCAGGACGAGGCTGCATACCAGTCTACCTTTCCGAGACCGACGCAACAGGTGGCCGAGGAGCAGAGAGAGGTGCAGGGTGAGGAGGAGGAGGCTGGAGACGGTGATGGAGATGATGGAGGTGACGGGAGTAACGGAGATGGCGATGGCGTTGAGACTACTGGCCAGGGGAGTACAGGTTTGGAGCTGGTGCTACTGGAGGACGGGGAGGATTAGATTGATTTTGGAGGGGTGACATACTCTTTTTTGTTTTCTTTGTATTTGGTTGGATGGGTAGTTTCAGACATTTGCAGACATTGATGTGTATATTCTTTATTTTGCATTGTACTTCATTTTCTTTTTCTAGTTATTAGTTAGGATGGTGATGTACCCGGCCTAGACCGGTTAGTTTACTTTCTGTTTTTCTTTTCATTTTTGCTTCATGGGTTTGTAATTAATTTCTGTTCTTCCTTTATTTATTTTTCCTTTTATGGTTTGTGTTATTCCTGTTGCCTCTGGTTCGTCACAACATTAACGTCACTATTCATTTCTGTTTCACTTTCATGCTTAGCTATATAATGTTTTCATTTATTCATTTATTCATTTGGAGCGATTGTCATTGAATTAATATTGCACAGCAATTCCAATTCCCATTGCACTATAACAGGAATCTCTTAGGTTTAGGTTTGGGGGTAATTTTGTCGGAATTTCTATTTAATTCAAAAATACATTGCCTAAGTTTAAAAGTTGAAATTCATTACTGCTACACAATCAAGTAACTAGTAACGTTAATTTTATTACTTTTAATAACTCCGACTAATAAAGTTAAATTGTGGCTTAATTTTTGGTTTCAGGTTTTTAGTTTTTCAATATCCGTATAGTACCTCGATCCTCATATCTCATTGTCATCCTCACATTATGGACCATCCTATGTCACCGCCTACTTCACCTGATAGGTCTTTGAGTGAGTCGGGTCATTATTCCGACTCTAGTTCTTCCACTTCTGATATTAGACCGAGTCCTAGGGTAGCCAAGTCCTATGTTCCAGTCGGACGTCCCGGCTGGAATCGTCGTCGTCCTCGCGTTCCCATGCATATCTGTTTTGATTCTTCGGACAAGGATGACCTTTTCGGCGATGACCCTACCATTATAGACGGCCCTTATGGCGCTCCACCGACGTCTTCTAACTCTTCTTCTTCTGATTCGGTTGTTTCCTCGACCGATGATGACGATGAGGAAATTCTTTCAGGTCTAGTTGCCATTTCATTGTCTGATCCTTTATCGATCGATGTACCTACACCTGAGGTTACTTATCCCTATAGGGACCTCCCTGAATATGTGTCGGACATTGTTCGACAACGTCTGGGTCACCCTGATTGGTCACCTGAGGATATTGCCTCAATCTTTGTGCCTTATTCCGGTCCTGAGGATGATATGATTGATTTGGGTCCGAATATTATTGAGGAGACTGAGGTAGATATGGTTCCAGAGATTACTGCTGAGGACGATTTTGATGAGATGGGCTTGCCTTTTGATCCTGCTATGCATCCGGAGTGGGAACTAGTCGATTGGTACTTCTGTTCTGGCGTGCCTCCTCCTTCAGACGTGTTTCGTGGTGTGGACGTCCTGGTTATCTTTTATGAGGACTACATCCATATCATTGTCATGTTCCCACCTGCATAGGGACATGCGGTGCTTTGGTTTGGGGGAGTATATGGATATTCGTTCATTTTAGTTGTAGTTGTTTTATTTTTGTTTTCGAATATTTTCTTTCTTTAGTTCGTTATTTCATTTATTTCGTTCATTCGTTATTTCTTTTATTCATTGTAAAAAAAAAAAGAGAAATAATAATAATAGAAATACAAACATTTTATTAGTTCTATAAATAAATAAGAACAATTTCTTAATATTGTTTAATGTTGCGTTTCTTGTTGGAATTAGATTTCATTGCAATTTTGAAATTAAGAGAGTATGTAATCCGATGTCCACCGAATCTATGAAGGTATGTCTTGAGAACTATATATCCTTAGAATCATTGTTTGATATCTTATACTTGCATAACTTTTTGCACGACACATAATCATGTGGATACATATTGACATTGAACTATAATATAATTTGGATGTCTAAATAGTAATATTGTGGAGACTAGAACCCGGTGAGTTTTAGAGCCTTTCATTCTTTTTTAGGGTTTTATTATGTTATTCGAATCTCATTGACATAGCGCATTATTTCGTTGATTGGTCTCACTATTCTTTATTTTGATTGAAAGTCGAGTTAGTATTATAATTACCATATTTAACAAAAAAAAAATAAAAAAAAAATTTTATTTCCTTTGATATCATAACATTAAAGAATCACGTGACTCTAGAAAATGACATTAGGCCATCTGTTTTAGTAAACCCTTTTTGACCTTTGGCCTACCCAATACAAATATTTTTATCCCTTGTTAACCCTTTTTGAGCCTTCTATTAAGCCTTTCATTTGTTCACCTATTATCCTACCCACTCCGATATGGAGTTCGCCATGATTAAATGTTACTTAACCCATGTCCACGAGTAGTTGAAGAATAGTTTTACAGAAAGAAATTGGGCTAATACGACTCATGTAAAGTAGAGAGTTGAGTAGAAAAGGCATTAAAAAAGATGGATATATATATATAAGGGGAAGAAAAAGAAGATGCTAAAAAAAATTTATAATAATAAAGAGTCGTTGCAGTAAAGCCTTTGCGTTACTAATATCATAGCTATTTCTATTTACTCAAGGACATTTTGAATTCTTTTACCTTTCTCTTTTTAACTATAACCCTTGACCAACATTACAACCCTTGTAAAGTCCTAATTGATTCTATAAAAACATGATTTGGATATGGAACCGATAGAAAAAGGGAATAAAAGCATGGTAGTAACAATACTTACTTGACGATTGATATCTATTCATGAGACTATTTTTCTGTCGTGTTACATGTTGTTCCGTGTCATATGCGAGATTTATTTGCTTTGTATAAGAATTATCCTCCTCGCATATATTCGAGTAATTACACCTGTTTCCGAGTGATTTCATTTTAGAGTGTAATTAACAACGTGAGATTTGTAGTCAAAGCATCAATAGATAGTCATCCGATTTATATTCCAAGTCCATAGTTGCCGTGTATCCACCTGATTACTATTTCACACACATGCGAGTCTTCGATATAATCTATTGATTCTATTGATATATGTTTTCGAATTATTTTCATAATATAGGAAGGCGTACGATTGTTTTACTCTTGATAATTTAAAAGTTTCATTTGAATTTGATTTTAACAAGGAAGGATGTTGACATTGAAATATTTTAAATTTTGAATAAATTTTTATTTTCACAAGTTAATAAAGATGGTTGTGGGTGACTTGTTGACGAGAACCCTCACGAGACTTCACTCGTCCAACTAGGGACACCTAGAGGTTTAAAAGGCTTGTTGCACAAGCTAAGTGCAATCGTCATCCATACGAAAATGGATTAGGAATTTTTAGTATTAGTAGTTTTATTTCATTATTTTTGCTCGAGGACTAGCAAAATGTAGGTTTGGGGGTGTGATCGGGAGAGAACAAAGCCTAATTTTACGCCTTAATTCACATTTGTTTGTCGTTTTAATCCTATTTTTGTATAATTTTACTTTGTTTTTCACTTTCTATCAGTTTTTAGGAAAAAACAAAGATTTCCGGTTAAATGGGGTGAAAAATCAGGAAGAAAGAAGCAGAAAAAGCCATATGGCGCGAGCGCGAAACCCAGGAAATCGCTCGCGCGACCTCCCCTTTTACACGCTCGCGCGGCCCGCTTGCGCGATCCGTATGGAAAAACATAAAACGTGTATTCTGAAGAGCTGAAGACCCCTACGTTGATGAAATTGTCCAATTACGTCCAGAATGCAAATTTCAGCAGTTTTAGTGAGATTAGGTTTAGGAAAACCCTCCTAATCTCTCTATAACTATATGTAATTCTTAATTAAAAAGGGGGTACACACATTCATTGATTGATTGAAGACTTTTGAAGGCAAGAGGAAGGAGAAGAGCAAGCTTGAAGGTCTTGAATGGCTACCATCAACTCAATCTTCATGCTTTCACCCACCATGTGCAACTAAATTCCTAACCTAGGGTTTCAATGAAACCCTAGCTATGTAAAGGGGGAATTCTATGCTTTTCTATTTTAGGATTTCATGTATTGGATAGTGATTGTATGTTGGTGGATTATTTATAATCAGTTTTTAATGTTAATAATCAAGAGTATTTTGGATCTATTCTTGTCTTAGATTTTTCCTTATGCTTATTGAACGCAATAATCCTTGATTTCTGTGATTGATAGGAGTATTTCACTACACCATTCAGTCAATTTTCTAACACAGAGGTCTTTGGGTTCCTAACGGTAATTCACCGTTACAAATTTGTAATGGTAAATTACCGTTAGAAATATATAAATTCCGTTAGTAATTTTCAGCTCTAGCTATTTTAGAATTTTCTAACAATAGCAAAATAAATACTAACGGTAAATTACCATTACAAAATTTTACCTAAATTAATTATTTAAAAGAAAAGATTAAAAGAAAAGGAAAAAATGAAAACTAAAAATAAGAGGGGAGCCTGGGGCGGCAAACCCCATTATACACCAAAAGGGGATCTGAGAGAAAGAAGAGAGAGAGAGAGAGAGAGAGAGAGAGAGAGAGAGAGAAGGCGATCGGCTCCCACCGTGGTCCTCCCGCCGCCACCACTCCACCGTGGTCCTCCCATCGCCACCACTCAACCGTCGTCTTCGCACCGCCACCACTCCACCGTGGTCCTCCCGCCGCCTCCACTCCACCATCATTTTCCCGCCGCCTCCACTCCACCTTCTTTTCCCGCCGGTCTGTCCTCGTCATCTTCCCGCGGATCTGGTTAGTCATCTCTCCCATCTCTCTCTCTCTCTCTCTCACACACACACACACACACATACACACCAGATCTCTCTCTCTCTCTTACACGTACACATACACATACACCCCCCAGATCTATCACTGTGTATGGTTCATTTTCTTTTTCTCTACTTTTTTTTTTCATATGATTTTTTGTTCACTAGTTACTAGGATCATCTTCAATTGGATTTAATTTTCATATGATTTTTTGGTTAATTCTCCAAAGGTTGAAACCCACGTCCCCAATTGAGCAATATTTTAATTTGGGGTTTTTAGTCTTAGAACACGATTGAAATTCCAACACTATTAGAGTCATTTTTCAATTAGTTCATGACTCAATTCCTGTTATGCTATGATGTTATCCAGAAACATGACCATCAAAATCTTATGTTATTATTGTGAAAGCATATTAACCTTCTGGTAGATCATAAGAAAAATACACAATTGTGCTAGGAAAAAACCCAGCAGAGTAGAAGTCCTGTGACATGTCTTTTACTGTGTCTGAAACCAAAAAAAAAAATGCCAAGCTTTACTTCTTCAGGTTCACTATTTGATTATTAATGTGGTATGAGTCTCAGAAAATTTAACTCTAAATCTAAAAAAGGAATAGTTTTTTTTATTATTATTTTTTTATCTTATATGCACCCAGTAGTGTGGTTAAGAGATATGGTTTGCATATTATTACATATTTTACATGCAACTTGGTTTGATTCCATATATACAGCTATTATTAATTATCAAAAGCCATGGTTGTAAGTTCTTATAATACAGTATGGTAGTACTTCTAAATCCTTACTAGTCTTTCTTTGAAACTAGAGTAGAATAATTAATCATGGTAGGTTGTTTAATAATTAAAATTTGATGCCTATGTAAAATACTAAGTAAACAGCAATGACTATACTCTCTTTTTTTCTCCTTTTTTTGCTAATGACAAGAAGTTCATGTATGTAATAAAACTTTAAAAGGGAAGCAAAATTATCATATTATTCCAATATGGGAGGGGGACTCAAACTCGGGTATATGGTGGGATAAGGATTGGTGGATTTGGGGCGATTTGTATTGACTTTTGACTTTTTTGTGCTTAGTCAAAAGTAAAAGTCTTAAGCACAAGGGTATTTGAGAATTTATTAAAATCCAAAATTATTAGTGCGTCACATTTCAACTAAAGCACTTCAGCATCCACTTCAACCCAAACCTGCCTTGGAGCATTAACGTACATCTAACAAAACTTCTGAATAGACTAATCTATGCATTTTATTTGATCCCAAAATCATGTTTGGACCCAAAATGTGCATTTAAGAAGGGAGTCCAAACAGAGCCTTAACATAATCAGGGACTGTTTTCCGTTTTGTAAATGCGCTTGTCTTTAAAAGAAAATAATAGTTAAAGCCCTGTTTTTATGTTTTGTGTATTCTTCTTCTTCTTCTTATGTAAATGATGAAACATTGAAGAAAATGACAACTCTCTTTTCTGTTTAAAAGGGGTGTGTGTGTGTGTGTGTGGAACCTACAGATTGATAAATAAACCACAAGAAAATGAAAATTTTGGTGGGTGGAATTAAATATTAACTCCTGAAGTTGCAAGATTGAGTCAGTGATTTGAATTCCTGAATATTTTCCTCAAAGGTTTCTTTTCTTTTCTCTCACTATCTATGGATCAGACAAAGCCTTAATTTTCTTTGAATTCTCTGAACATTATCATCGATCCATTGTTCTAATGATTTCCTAATTGTCTCTCAAACTTGGTGCATCATGAGGTAAAGCTTTGAATTTGTCAGCCATTCTTCAAATATTTTTCTTATTGCGTTACTTTTAATTGGTTTATGAATTCTAGAAAAATAAAAAGACTACTAAACTTGTTTTTCTTCGTTTAGTTACTAGTTAATATAGAAGGGAATATAAAATATGATGAAACCAAACTAATGTTTTCAAGTTTTATATTATTTTTCTTCCCTTTTCTTCATTTTATACTATACTATGAAAATCTTTCAACTTCATGTCTTGTCAAGTGTGCTGCATTGCCTTTGCTTGGTGTGTTGCACTAGGTAGTGTGCTGCCTTGCCTGTGCTGCGTGTGTAGCTGGGCAGTGTGCTGTAGCTATGTACTACAATCTGCAGCTATATGCTGCACTCTGTGCTACTGGGCAGTGTGCGTGCAGCATGTGTGCTGATTGGGGAGGCATGATGAGAGAGAGAGAGAGACATGGAGTAGTGTACGTGCGTGCAGCTTGATGCTGCTGGTGTGCTGCACTAGGTTGTGTGCAGCCTTGCCTGTGCTGCGTGTGCAGCTGGGCAGTGTACTGCAGCTGTGTACTACAATCTGTAGCTATATGCTGCAATCTGTGCTATTGGGCAGTGTGCGTGCTGCCTGTGTGCTGATTGGGGAGGCATGATGAGAGAGAGAGAGAGAAAGACATGGAGTAGTGTGCGTGCAGCCTGTGTGCTGCTGGTGTGCTGCACTAGGCAATGTAATGCCTTTCCTGTTAGAGAATGAGGCTGCTCTTTGACACGTGAAAAATCTTGTGCGCTCTTGTGCAACACCCAAGTGTAGGTGGACGTGCAAGTAGTAACTGGTAAGACCAGGTCGATCCCACAGGGAAGGTGTTGACCTATTGAATTAGACTATCCTCAAAAAGAAAGCAAAACAAACTGAATAAAATTAAACGATGGTGCGGAACACAAAGTTCCACAACTAAGATTACTAATGAAGAAAATTAAGATTAAATTAACGATCTAACTAGCTAGTTAAAACAATACTCTAAATTAGGATGTTTAACTTTGAGAAGAAAATGTTGGGATTACACGAATCCACAGTAATCTAGCTATCTACCATGCAGTTGCCTTGAAGCACAAAGGAGTACATTACCCACAGTTTTCCGTATTCCTCTACAGATGGAGAATCCATGGCCCTTTCATGACCGGGACCATATCATCACAGTTAAGTTAAAATACGTGAAAGCGGTTTAATCCAATAGTTAAGACTCGCACTCTCAATGGTGTTAGCATTGAAGGTGGTTTGCAAAATGTATTGAAAGAAAATGCCTTAGGGCCTTAGTTTTAAAAACTGTTTTGACAAACTGAGCATTTTTTGGGACAGAATGATAACAAATCTTAAAACAAAAAGGTCCTGGAATACTGCAGGGAACATCCTCAAGAATCAGGGAGTTCGATCGATCGACGCGCTTTCGATCGATCGAAGACCTTCATCCCTCAATCGATCGAACTGGCTTCGATCGCTTGACTGTCTCTGGTTCGATCGATCGAACTAACTCCGATCGATCGAACACAGCGATTATTCTGCTGCATGGCAAAAGCTAGAGATCACTGTTTCATCGTGTTCTCCCAACCTGGGACTACTCAGACATCGTCTGGAGTGTCACAGATTGATATTTAACGTAAGAAAACATTAAAGCCTTGTTTGGTTGCGAGTTTTTCATGGAAAATATAAAAACTATGGTTTTGAAGATATTTAGCATGTAATACTACAAGATGAACGAGTAAGCTACGACTACAAAGTGCAGAATTTAAATGGACAGTATATAAATAACCTGGAACGCAGAATACTTGTATTAAACTAGAGAAATCCAATGCACAAAGTAAACTCCCAAAGAAAAACCTACAAAACCAAACACAAAACCTCTATCTCTCTCTCTAAAACTGTAAAAATAAAATGTGGGCGTCCCTTAGGACGTATACAATACACACATATATAAGAAACCTAAGAAACTAGGGTTGAAAACCTGCATCTGCTGCGCGCACGAATGTTACTGGAAATACCACGTTCGATCGATCGAACTGCTCTCGATCGATCGAACCCTTAAGCCTCAAGCGCTTCAACACTCTTTAAGCGATCGAACGCTCGATCGATCGAACTGGGTTAGATCGATCGAACTCCAAATTTCAGCTTTGACTTCTCTTGTTTCCATTCCAGCATTCCATTTATCCTGATGTCCATCTGTTTAGTCCACACAGCAGTGATCTGCACAAACAACAGCTAAAACAATACACTTTATCATAGATTAATCATATTGTATGAAAATTAGCCTTGCAATGCAAATTGCAGATAAAACGGGAAGTTGTGATAAAAACTAATACAATTCTTCCTTTTAGCGCGGTTGTATTTTACAAATACCCCCGCTTTGCACAACCCCCAACTAGCTTATTGCTAGTCCCTAGCGATAAAGCGAAAATAAAATAAATTAAAAACTCCTAAACTAATACTAACACAACTAAGAAAACAAAGGAAAACTAAAAACAATCCTAACTAAGATAGAAAGAAAGATCCTAACTCACTTTCGCAGGAATCGCGGTTGCATTTAGCGAATGCAACAAGCCGTTAAACCCCTAGGTTCCCCCTAGTGGACGAGTGTTGTCTCGTGAGGGTTTACAGTGAATATACCCACAAAATTCTCCAATTTTAAGCTCAAAAAGATTTAGAATAACTTGTAGAATTCCCCCTTCCATTAAATTGTTAATTCAGCTCTACAATAATACACTATCCTCTATCAACCCATGAAAGAGATCCACATGCTCCCCTATATCACCAAGTAAAATATAACAAATGTATTACCATCATGCACCCGTGTATGTGTGAATTTAACAACTATGCGTCCAACCCTATTAAGAGTTATCTAGACTATTGTACTTTGAAAACTTGCATGTTTAGCTCAATTCTCACATTGGTCACACTCAAAAAGAACGTCTCTCAGAAACTTGCTTTACAATGATCGCACATCGTATGAAAGCTTTGATAAGGATGATATTCTAAGTGCTAATGCTTTCATACTTGACTCTATGAAAAACGGACATTTAAGAGTGTATAGTCTCATGAATGGAACACTACTTACTAGAGGAGCGAAATACCATGGATAACTCAACTCACACTTCCATGTTCAAATCAATTGTTGAGAATCTTCAAGACTTTGAATTGCGGCTTTTATTTAGTAGGTGGGAGTGTTGTAGAGAAGAGTGTGCTTTTTAGTATGTGATGGAATTTCAACTTCTCTTTTTATTCTTTATTCTTTTCTCCACCCAATCTCCCATTCATTTCATATGCTCTTTTTCTCTTCTCCTTCATTCATCATTTTTTTTTTTTAAATATCCCACAACTACTTCCTTCCATTTCACATACTTTGATGACTCATTCTCAACAAATATATCAAACGGCTCAATGAGGTCAAGGTATAGATCAAGGATTTGGATTCTTGTGATTACATTGGAAATATTTAATTGGTGTGGGATCAGGGATGAAACAATTCAATGAATGTAAGTGAAAGCTATATCAGGTAAAAGAATGGGTAAACGATGGCTTGAATCATTTTCTCAACTTTCAATTTTTAGCACTTAAGTGTTCATTGAGTGTAATTGGTAAATCCTGAACGTTCTCCTCTAACAAGCAATCAAAACTTTTAAAGAAAACTGAGACTTAACAACGAATTCACCAAGTAAATGCGAGAAAGACCATTCGACAATGTATGAGAATCCCCTCAGAAATGACGATTGGCTCAATAGCTCACAAGGGGTTATTAGCTTCCACTACTTGTTCTTTTCGCACAATATTCATACTAACTCAACTTTCAGGTTTTCTGCATAGCTGCCAATTAGTGCGTAAAAGTATTGGGTACATAATAGCTTTCACAAATGCAATTTCATTTCAGTGATACAGAAAACGCGTGGATTTAATCCATAAAAAAGATGAGAATACTATAAATGTGTCATTGTCTAATTAACAAGCAGGAGAGATTATTCAGAGTTATTCTATCAATATGATTCAATAATAAAAATTTTCAAAATTTTCAAAATTTCAAATTTTAACAATTTTAACAGACTGTGTTCTCATTAAATTTAAAACATATCCAAGTGCAAAACCTGATCATTACGGGTGTATACCTATCTATTATCTCCTACCCCCAACTGAAAACAACAAAGTCCCCAGAAATTGATTTTCAATAAATAAAATAGATGGGTATCACCTGTATGGAGCAAATTGATGATCGCAAGCAGAGCAACCTAGCATAAAAAAAATAGAACACAATCTCCAAAACAACCAGGATCAATAGATAAGAGTAACACAATAAAAAAAAAAACATGATCCAAACAATCTAAACCACTGTAATAGGAACAGAATAAAATACAAGCAGTAGAAAAACTGTCCATACAGAACCAACCTACCAAATAAATCCAACCAAAATAACCAAACAACATATCCAAAAGACAGTACAATAACTAACCAAAAACACAAAAACACCACCTCCACAACTAAAACTAATCGACACCGGACGGCGCATCATCAGCTACATCAGAAGGGATGTCGATGGGAGCAGGTGGCAACTGGGTACTAGCAGGGGCATCAGCAGATGGATCGGCAGCAGCTGAGGAAAAAGGATCGGCAGCAGCAGAATCCGGGGCAGCAGAAGATGGATCAGTAGTAGGTGGTGCAGAAGGGGCCATCGGTGGATGCTGAGTAGAGTGAACAGACGAATCGACCCCAATATGAATCAATATGGACTCCAGCAAGGTCTGTAGATGGTCCATCCGGCCCTCGAGTCTAATCCTGGCCTCTCTCTCCTCCAATAGCAGCTCGTGAACTGTCGGGAGAGGCACAGAGGAAGAAGACTCTCCCTGGGCCTGAGTCTGCGACCGCTGTCGCAGCTCAAACTGCCGAACCGCAGCAACCGGATCATCCTCATCATCATCGGAATCAAGCTCCTCCACCTCGGTGGGTGTCCCTGAAGCTCCTGCCTCCGTGTCCGTCCCACCACGCCTCTTCTTCTTCCCCCTTACCCGCGATTTCCCTTTCCCCTTTCGCTTTCTTTTCTGACCGTCGGAGCGGCGAGCCGCCGCCTCGCTGAAACGGCGGGGGGAAGGGCGAACATCATCACCAGCAAGCTTGGGGAAACCGGCGTCAGCCATAACCCTGTGAATAGCCCAAGCACCCTTCAGGTGCTTCTTGGACGAGATAAAACGGGTGGGGTGGACCATAAAGTCAATATAGAGGCGTGGTATGCAAACTGGCTGTCCCGTCCCCACTGCATATAAGACTCGCACATACCAAGCCGCGATCTTCTATCGATAGGAAGTCACTAGGAGGCAGTTGCTGAGGACTAGGTGGATCATGTGGTAGCCATCAGTGAGAAAGTGGCCCTCAATCAAAGCATCGCCATCCCAAGACGGAACGGCGCCACCAGTGAGCTCATGGATAATGGTGGATGGTGGGATCACAGGTGCATCAGGCCGGTGGGGGCAAACATAATCTGGTACCTCTGGTACCCCCAACGCGGCTGAAACGGTAGCGGGACTGATGATGAACGGGCGACTCCGGAAGAAGGCATGGTATGTGAATGGTGCAATCGGGTCGCGGATCATAGTCGCACACGCACCTCGAATCCAGGATAGATTGACACTCTTGGCCAACGAAAGGAGATGGAACCAGTGAGGCATAGAGCGGATCCGTGTCAGGAACCATGGGCTCTCTGTCCAGACGTACTCAATAGGGCGCTCGATCATCACCATCCTCGTCTGAAAGTGCCGCTCGTACCGTAGCCTGTCCTCGTCATTCCGGAACCCATGTGCGGGTACCGGATCTGGTATAAAAAGGCTGAGGGGCTTGGACTTATGGTAGCCCGTCACTGGATTCATGTGGCAGCCCTGAAAAATAGACATGAAATAACACAGATTAGAACAGAAGAAAAGAAGAAAGAAACTGCCACTGCTGGAGTTCGATCGATTGAACTAGGTTCGATCGATCGAACTGTGGGTCTTTGATCACTTAATCAATAGTCGATCGATCGAACTTTCATATTCTTCGATCGCTTGATCTATCTTCGATCGCTCGCACTGTAGGGCTTCGATCGCTCGAAGTCAGTTCAAGCGATCGAGCACAGCGATGTGCAGCGATCGCAGAAACGCAAAGGAAACCAAAAGTGCACAAACAATGAACTTATCAAAAGAAAATCCTAAGACCAAGGGGACACCCCCTTGGGATTTTCTAACACAATCATTAAGGAAATGAAAGACAAAAACATGTGGAGCCTACCTCGTGTAGAAACACGCAGTGGAGGTGGAGGGGATGATGAGATGACGATGAGGATGATTAGAGGGGTGATCTGGGCGTCTTATTGAGTGCAAGGACACGAAAATTGCCGAGTCTCCCCCCCCCCCCCCCCTCTGTGCTCGAGCGCTTGAGAGTGAGAGTGAGGGAACTGAAAAAGTGTTCTGATGACGCCTCGTTTAAAAGCTGCGTTCGATCGATCGAACTATCGTCGATCGATTGAAAGCAAATCCTTCAATCGATTGAACAGAAAATACAAGCGCTTGAACATTCAGGTTTCGATCGATCGGAATGGGTTAGATCGATCGAACACAAAAATTTCAAAATTCAATGGGAAATATAAACCACATCACCCCCAACTATCAGAAACAAATCTGGACATGCAAAGAGACTAAAAAGCAGTTGAAGTACAGGCATGTAGGACAGAAATTCAACCTCAGAAATAGAAAATTGCAATTTATATAGAAATAAAACTTTATAATTGCATCCAAATTGCAACATTATTACCCCCAACTGTGTTTAAGACCTCATTTAACTAAAGAAACCAAAAATAAAACTAAAACCAATAAAATTCTGTCAAGGATTACACTCCAGTTGATAAACAAAAGATGAAATGAACAGAAACAACTGAAATGCAGCACTAATCTTCGAGTATAAAGATTTCCTCTTCCACAATCTCTTCATAACCCGCCGAATTTTCAGAAGTGAAGTCCAAACTCGATGATTCCCTTTCCCAGAACAAACGAAAGGCAGCAAGGACATCATCAAACAAGTCTGGCATCTCCAAAGAATTGAAAGCCCATGCAAGAGGTGATCCGGACGGAGACAAGGATAAAGGAGTATAATTTCGCAACGGACTGTCCTCTCGCGGCGGAGTGTGTGGGGGCCTTATGTAGGGCCCAAGACCATGAACCAGTTGATGTGGAAGGAATACCGGAATACCATTTAGAAACATAGTGACAATCCTGGACAAAAGACAACAAACCGAAATTAAAATAACAGAACACAAGAAACACGGATTAACACAAAGAGAAAAATAATGAACAGAAACAAAAATACAAAGAAATGTGACAAGTTCCAACCTCACTATTGGCATAGGTTCCCAAAATGCACTGGCTGGTAAGGGGCATTGGAGCCTGAATAGCAGGAAGCTCAGGTGCACATAGCGGTATGGGACCAACTCAAGAACGAGGAAATCATCCACGAAAACAAAGATGGCATTATGGCGGTCTGGGACGACATCCTGGAGGTCATGATCTTCCCATGGCTCCCACATATCATCATTTTCCCATTATGCCATGAGTGCATCATCCACCATTCTCCCCATGTACAGGTCCTCTTCCTCATCCACATCGTCGTCATCCTGAAATCCCATATTTTCGTATGGATTGATGTCCAGGAGGGCTGGTGGGTATGGAATGTACCCTTGAGCAGCATCAATGAGAGAATGAGCTTCAGGATCTTGATGAAGCAAGGGGCAGGGTATGAGTTCACCCTCAGTCCAGATGCCACAACGACATTCTGAATCAGCCCATGAACCGACAGAATGAACATCATCCCCTCGCATCTATGTACCTGCAACAGAGTGGTTTAAGTTGTAATGGATTAGAACTAGATCACAAACACGAAATAACGAACGAACACTTAAAAACAAACAAGAAAAACTAAAATGCAAGGAAAGAAAAGAAATACAACAATAATTTGGAACTCCACTTTGGATTTTTAAGTGTTAGAATAGCTGGGCTCATCCAGCTGGATGTGCTCAACTTCAGTGTGGAAGTTCTCCAAGAACGGTTTCAATCTTTGGCCATTGACCTTGAAACAATCATCGTTCTTTGGATTGACGATCCCAACTGCCCCATGTGGAAAAACAGTTTTTACGATGAACGGGCCTGTCCAACGGGAACGGAGCTTTCCTGGGAAAAGGTGGAGGCGAGAGTCATACAGCAAAACTTTCTGCCCCGGCTCAAATGATTTATGAAAGATCGTACGATCGTGGCGAGCCTTCAACCTTTCCTTATGCAACTTCGCAGAGTCATACGCATCTCATCGTATTTCCTCTAACTCTGCAAGTTGGAGCTTGCGTAGCTGACCTCCCTCTTGAATATCAAAGTTCAATGAGCGTGTTGCCCAGTAAGCTTTATGTTCAATTTCAACAGGAAGGTGGCAAGCTTTCCCGTAAACCAGTCTATACGGGGACATACCAAGATTCGTCTTATAAGCAGTACGGTATGCCCATAACGCGTCAGTCAATTTGTATGCCCAGTCTTTTCGATTAGAGCTAACCGTCTTTTCGAGAATGTGCTTGATTTCTCGGTTAGCCAATTCTGCTTGCCTATTTGACTGTGGATGATAGGCAAGAGCGATTTTATGATGGACCCCGTATTTCTTGAGAAGTGACTCCAAGGGTCTATTGCAGAAATGCTTGCCTTGGTCACTTAGTAAAGCTTTCGGAGTACCAAAACGAGACAAGATATGCTCTCTTAGAAAGGACATGACCATTCTGTGGTCATTGCGTCTCGTTGGTATCGCTTCTACCCATTTCGACACATACTCCACAGCAAGGAGTATGTATTCACAGTTGTTAGACTTGGGAAATGGACCCATAAAATCTATGCCCCAACAATAAAATATCTCAATTGTGATGATAGGGGTTAAAGGCATAGAATTCGTTTTAGAAATAGTTCCAAGCTTTTGACAGAGTTGGCATGTCTTACAAAAGGAATAAGCATCTTTGAAGACTGTGGGCCAGTAAAAACCGCTTTGTAGGACTTTTTGTGCGGTCTTCTGTGACGCAAAGTGGCCACCGCATGCCTCAGAATGGCATGACGCTAATATTACGGTTACATCCTCATTGGGGACGCAGCGCCTGATGACCTGATCAGCACAGTACTTGAAAAGGTATGGGTCATCAAAGAAGAAATAGCGCGCGAACGAGAGGAACCGTTTTCTGTCTTGGTTCGACCAATGAGTCGGTGTTTCACCAGTGACAAGGTAGTTTACAATATCAGCATACCAAGGCAGACTACTTACTGCCAGTAGCTGTTTGTCTGGGAACTCATCCTTAATGGATTGGGATTCAGTGTTGTCGACAAAAGTCAACCGGGACAAATGATCCGCAACCACATTCTCTACTCCTTTCTTATCTTTGATTGTTAAATCAAACTCTTGGAGTAAGAGTATCCAGCGAATAAGCCGTTGTTTAGCGTCTTTCTTTGACAGCAGAAACTTGAGGGCCGAATGATCTGTAAAACAGACGATTGGTGACCCTATCAGATAAGACCTAAACTTGTCCAGGGCGAATACTACAGCCAGCAGCTCCTTTTCAGTGGTAGTGTAATTCATTTGAGCTTCATTCAAAGTTCGGCTGGCATAGTATATCACATATGGCTTATTGTCCTTTCTCTGGCCTAGGACTGCGCCAATGGCGTAATCACTAGCATCGCACATTAATTCAAAAGGCAAACTCCAGTCGGGTGCCTGTATTATAGGTGTGGAGGTGAGAAGCTTTTTTAGATCCTCAAAGGACTTTTGGCAACTCTCTGACCACTCAAATGGTGCATCCTTAACAAGAAGTTGACAAAGGGGTCGAGAGATTGCACTGAAATTCTGGATAAACCAACGATAAAAACCTGCATGCCCCAAGAATGAACGGATGTCTCTCACTGTACGGGGGACAGGTAGATTTGAAATTATGTCGATTTTAGCCTTATCCACTTGGATTCCTTCATCGGATATTATGTGGCCGAGGACTATTCCCTTGGTCACCATAAAGTGACACTTTTCCCAATTCAAGACTAGGTGTTTGTCCTCACACCGCATTAAAACCTGCTCGAGATTGCTGAGGCAATCTTCAAAGCTATGGCCAAATAATGAAAAATCATCCATGAAGACTTCAAGGATGTTTTCGACCATGTCACTGAATATGCTTAGCATGCACCGCTGAAAGGTAGCCGGTGCATTACATAAGCCAAACGGCATTCGTCGGTAGGCAAATGTACCAAATGGACAAGTGAACGTGGTTTTCTCCTGATCTTCAGGAGCAATTTCAATTTGATTATATCCACTATATCCATCCAAGAAGCAGTAATACTTGTGACCCGCCACACGTTCTAGCATTTGATCCATGAATGGCAAAGGAAAATGGTCCTTTCGAGTCACAGTATTTAACTTCCTGTAGTCAATACACGTCCTCCATCCAGTGGGGACACGTGTTGGTACTAATTCACCATCTTTGTTCGGGATGACCGTTATGCCTGCTTTCTTTGGAACTACTTGGGTTGGACTGACCTAAGGACTATCAGATATCGGATAAATCATCCCAACATCAAGTAGTTTAAGCACTTCCTTTTTAACTACTTCTTGCATGTTGGGATTCAGACGCCTTTGCATTTGCCTTGAGGGTTTAGCGTCTTCCTCCAGATATATCTTATGCGTGCATATGGATGGGCTTATGCCTTTGAGGTCAGCAATCGTCCATCCCATAGCATCCTTATGCTTGGTCAGCATTTGCACTAACTTACCTTCCTGTTCATGAGTTAAAGCAGATGAAATGATCACAGGATAAGTTTTTCCAGTCCCTAGGAATGCATATTTTAGCTCTTTGGGAAGCTCCTTTAACTCTAACTCCGGAAACTGGAAACTCGAAGGCATTACCAACTTGGTTTTAGGAGGCAGTTGTTCATATGGCATTACCCACATGCAATCGGCTCTATCCTCCTCTATCGTATCCATCATAAGACACGTCTGGTTCAGGTCAGCATCCAATGGGGTGGACTCTGCAGACTGATAGATATCGCCAAATTGAGTCATCACAACTTCCAAAGGATCTTTGTAGTCGACCAAGTCAACTTCATCTTCAATGACCGTGTCTATATAATGAATTTCTTCCTCATCATCGTATTCTTCAGGTCGGGGATTAGAAAAGATCTTGACATTCAACGTCATGTTCCCGAATACGATAGTCATGATACCAGTTCTAATCTTGATTATGGCATCAATAGTGTTGAGGAATGGACGTCCAAAGATAACCGGGATATGTGCACCAGGATTAGACACAGGTTCTGTGTCCAATATCACGAAATCAACCGAAAATACAAAAGAGTCTATTTGGACAAGGACGTCCTCTAACACTCCTCTAGGGTACTTCACAAATCTGTCTGCCAATTGCAAAGCAACTCGGGTGGGTTTGAGTTCACCCAACCCTAGCTGTTTATAGACTGAATACGGCAGCAGATTCACGCTTGCTCCTAAATCGAGGAGTGCGTTATCTATCTTTTGATTCCCAATTCTGCATGAGACAGTAGGTGTACCGGGATCTTTGAGTTTTGGAGGCAACTCATTTTGAATGAGCGCACTGGCTTGGCATGCGACATAAGCATGTTTTTTCACGCTTTGCCTCCTCTTGACCGTGCATAGATCTTTGAGATACTTAGCATAGGCCGGCACTTGCTTAATAGCATCTAGGAGTGGAAGGTTAATTTTAACTTGCTTAAACAATTCCAGAAACTCCTGATTCTTTGTCTCATTCTTGGGTTTCTTCAACCGTTGAGGATAAGGTGCGGGAAAAGGGCATTTTGGTGGTTCCTCCTTAACAGACTCCTTTCCAGGCCTTCGCTCAACTTCTTCCTCTACTCTAGGAGCTTCAATGTTTGCCTTCATTGGTTCGTCATTAGTAGACGGCTCCTCCTCTCGAGTAGATGGTTGCTCAACTTCTTCATCCACCACTTCCTCCTCTTTGTACACCTCGGGAGTGGACAGAGGCATGCTTTTCTCTATAATTTTTCCACTTCTCAGTGTAGTCACAGCTTTAGCATGTTCTTGATTGTTAGGACCATTGTTATGTCCCTTGGGGTTCGGAAGTGGTTGGGCAGGGAATGTTCCTCCTGAACCTTCTTGCCGTGCATCTATTCTCTCTAATGTGGCAGACATTCTACTCATCATCTGTATGAGTTGCTGCGTTAGATTGGCATTAGCAATTGGCTCTTCTTCTTGTACCTTCTTGTGCGGTGGCACATAGGTATTGGCCTGTGGTGCATTAGAGGGTTGAGCTTGGTTGTAGTTATTGGTTTTGTTTTGATTGTAGTGCTGGAACGACCTATTGTTTTGCCCTTGATATTGATTGTTGTTGTAGGGCTGCTGTTGATATTGATTTTGGGTCCCAGCATTATTTCTCCAATCAAAACCGGGGTGATTCCATCTATTGTTACTTTGAAAGGTATTGTTGGAATTCCCTGCCCCTCGAAAACCTTGCATGGCATTCATCTCTATAGGGGCTTGCTCTTGAAAATATGGCACATTAGGACAATATTGAGTTGTATGTCCCAACATGTTGCATGTGCCACATGGTTCCTCAGGCATGACTTGCCTAGAGCTCTCTCCTTTCATGCTTAACTCCTCTACCTTCTTTGCTAGCTCTGCATACTTAGTCATGAGGTGATCTTCACTGGTTAGCTGGTATAGGCTTTTCTCCTCTACATAGGATATCTGTGAGCGTGAGACAGTGTCAGAATTTGACCATTCGTGAGCGTATTCAGCTAACCATTCGAAATGAGCTTCAGCCTCTTCGGTGTTTTTACGCAGAAATGGTCCAGAGCTCATCGTTTCCACCAACTTCTTTGTTTCACCATTCAATCCTTGATAAAAGAAGCTGATAGTTCGCCATTTCTCAAATCCATGGTGTGGGCATGAGAGAAGCAAATCTTTGAAACGCTCCCACGCTTGTGTGAAGGTTTCATTGCTCTTTTGTTTATAGGAATTGATTTGACGCTGAAGGTCTGTGGTCATGCGAGTAGGATAGAATTTCTTTAGAAACGCGGTGCTCATCGCATGCCAGGTGAAAATTGAATTAGGTTTTAGGGAGTGGAGCCACGCCTTTGCTTTATCTTTCAAAATGAAGGGGAATAACATTAGATGCGTCACCTCCCTTGGACAATTTTGCGAGAATGTTTTGCAAACATCCTCGAAATCGGTGACATGTAAATACGCCTTCTCACTTTCCATCCCATGAAAGGTGGGAAGCAATTGAATCATCCCATTGCGAAACTGAAATTCGCCATTATGTGGTGGGATTTGAATGCAAGAGGGCGTAGGTGCATGTTCTGGTTCCATGAGATCGCAAAGAGGACGTAGCGCCTCATCAATTGGCACCACAACATTGTCACCATTTTCACTCTGATGATCATCCATTTATTCAGTTGGAGTGGCTATCGGGTTGATGGAACTATTAGAGTTAGATCGGTAGAATGGATTTCCAAAAATTCCTTCAATAGAATTATTGGACATGAACTAGGAGAGTCCCTAGGGTGAGAACTTACCCAAAAGAACTGAAAAGAAGAGAAAAAAAAAATAGAAAGAGATGAAGAGTGACTGAGGTAATCTAAGGAATTGATCGTCGCCTTCCCCGGCAACGGCGCCAAAAACTTGACACGTGAAAAATCTTGTGCGCTCTTGTGCAACACCCAAGTGTAGGTAGACGTGCAAGTAGTAACTAGTAAGACCAGGTCGATCCCACAGGGAAGGTGTTGACCTATTGAATTAGACTATCCTCAAAAAGAAAGCAAAACAAACTGAATAAAATTAAACGATGGTGCGGAACACAAAGTTCCACAACTAAGATTACTAATGAAGAAAATTAAGATTAAATTAACGATCTAACTAGCTAGTTAAAACAATACTCTAAATTAGGATGTTTAACTTTGAGAAGAAAATGTTGGGATTACACGAATCCACAGTAATCTAGCTATCTACCATGCAGTTGCCTTGAAGCACAAAGGAGTACATTACCCACAGTTTTCCGTATTCCTCTACAGATGGAGAATCCATGGCCCTTTCATGACCGGGACCATATCATCACAGTTAAGTTAAAATACGTGAAAGCGGTTTAATCCAATAGTTAAGACTCGCACTCTCAATGGTGTTAGCATTGAAGGTGGTTTGCAAAATGTATTGAAAGAAAATGCCTTAGGGCCTTAGTTTTAAAAACTGTTTTGACAAACTGAGCATTTTTTGGGACAGAATGATAACAAATCTTAAAACAAAAAGGTCCTGGAATACTGCAGGGAACATCCTCAAGAATCAGGGAGTTCGATCGATCGACGCGCTTTCGATCGATCGAAGACCTTCATCCCTCAATCGATCGAACTGGCTTCGATCGCTTGACTGTCTCTGGTTCGATCGATCGAACTAACTCCGATCGATCGAACACAGCGATTATTCTGCTGCATGGCAAAAGCTAGAGATCACTGTTTCATCGTGTTCTCCCAACCTGGGACTACTCAGACATCGTCTGGAGTGTCACAGATTGATATTTAACGTAAGAAAACATTAAAGCCTTGTTTGGTTGCGAGTTTTTCATGGAAAATATAAAAACTATGGTTTTGAAGATATTTAGCATGTAATACTACAAGATGAATGAGTAAGCTACGACTACAAAGTGCAGAATTTAAATGGACAGTATATAAATAACCTGGAACGCAGAATACTTGTATTAAACTAGAGAAATCCAATGCACAAAGTAAACTCCCAAAGAAAAACCTACAAAACCAAACACAAAACCTCTATCTCTCTCTCTAAAACTGTAAAAATAAAATGTGGGCGTCCCTTAGGACGTATACAATACACATATATATAAGAAACCTAAGAAACTAGGGTTGAAAACCCGCATCTGCTGCGCGCATGAATGTTACTGGAAATACCACGTTCGATCGATCGAACTGCTCTCGATCGATCGAACCCTTAAGCCTCAAGCGCTTCAACACTCTTTAAGCGATCGAACGCTCGATCGATCAAACTGGGTCAGATCGATCGAACTCCAAATTTCAGCTTTGACTTCTCTTGTTTCCATTCCAGCATTCCATTTATCCTGATGTCCATCTGTTTAGTCCACATAGCAGTGATCTGCACAAACAACAGCTAAAACAATACACTTTATCATAGATTAATCATATTGTATGAAAATTAGCCTTGCACTGCAAATTGCAGATAAAACGGGAAGTTGTGATAAAAACTAATACAATTCTTCCTTTTAGCGCAGT
This sequence comes from Hydrangea macrophylla, assembly GCA_033977485.1. Classification (NCBI taxonomy): domain Eukaryota; kingdom Viridiplantae; phylum Streptophyta; class Magnoliopsida; order Cornales; family Hydrangeaceae; genus Hydrangea; species Hydrangea macrophylla. The sequence goes on from CM066999.1 coordinate 62,493,690, forward strand.
TGTATTTTACAAATACCCCCGCTTTGCACTCTTACAAGAATTTTTTCAACAATTTCATTGAATGGATGAAGTAGCTAGGCAGTAGCCAAATATATCATACTGTCATGTCCGTTCCAAAAATTTATAGTTTAATCATGCATGATATGAAATTTTATGAATTATCATTGATATATGATAATTGAGGATAAGTGGTTGACTGTGGTCAACGGTAAGGTGTCAGTGAGGACACGAGAATATGGAAGTTCATATTGCATAATCATGAGTAAATGACATTTATATGATTTAAATGTTATTTGACTTTATCTGGTATTTGTTGAATAGTAATTATACCTGTGTAGTATAATTCTGGTAATTTGGATATGATAGTATCATTTTGAGAACTGTGGTGAGAACGTGAGAGATGCGTTAATTAAAAAGGTAGGTTGTGTAGAGATTTCACAGAATATAATTTTCGGACGTTATTTTGGACCCAAACAAAACTTAGTCGGAAACTTTTGAAATTTATAGTTTTCACTCGTAAAGGCATAAAATGGACGCGTGCGAAGTTTCGAGATCTAATTAGAAGTTTGAGAAACTCGTGGGGAGGTAAGTGACACGAGAATTTTCTTGTGCGCTCTTGTGCAATACCCAAGTGTAGGTAGACGTGCAAGTAATATCTGGTAAGACCAGGTCGATCCCACAGGGAAGGTGTTGACCTATCGAATTAGACTAACCTCTAAAGAAAACAAAATAAAACAACTAAGGTTGAATGATGGTGCAGAACACGAAGTTCCACAAACTAGGATTACTAATGAAAATAATTAAAATTAACTAAACAATCTAACTAGCCAATTAAAACAGTACTTAAAATTAGGGTGTTTAACTTTAAAAAGAAAGCGTCGGGATTACACGAATCCACAGTAACCTAGCCATCTACCATGCATTTGCCTTGAAGCACAATGGAGTATATTACCTACAGTTTTCCGTATTTCTCTAAAAAATAAAGAATCCATGGCCCTTTCATGACCGGGACCATATCATCACAGTTAAATTGAAATACACAAAAGCGGTTTAATCCAATAGTTAAGACTCGCATCCTCAATGGTGTTAGCATTGAAGATGGTTTGCTAAATGTATTGAAAGAAAATGCCTTAGGGCCTTAGTTTTAAAACTGTTTTGACAAACTGAGCATTTATTTGGGACAGAATGATAACAAGTCCTAAAACAAAAAGTCCTGGAATACTGCAGGGAACATCCTCAAGAATCCGAGAGTTCGATCGATCGACGCGCCTTCGATCGATCGAAGACCTTCATCCCTCAATCGATCGAACTGACTTCGATCGATTGACTGTCTCTGGTTCGATCGATCGAACTAACTTCGATCGATCGAACACAGCGATTATTCTGCTGCATGGCAGAGGCTGGAGATCACTGTTTCATCGTGATCTCCCAACCTGGGACTACTCAGACATCGTCTGGAGTGTCACAGAATTATTTTTAACGTAAGAAAACTTTAATACCATGTTTGGTTGCGAGTTATTCATGAAAACTATAAAATCTATGGTTTTATAACTATTTAGCATGCCACACTGTAAAACAAGCAATCTAACTACGTCTAACACGTGCAGAATATGAATAAGCAATAAATATGTAACCTGGAATGAAAGATACTTGTATAAACTTCAAGAAATCCAATCCACAATATGAAAAACCTACAAAAAACCAAAAAAACTCTCTATCTCTCCTTCTAAACTGCTAAAATGTAAAAGTGGGCGTCCTTATGGACGTGTACAAAACGCATATAAATAGAAAACCTAAGACACTAGGGTTAAAACCCGTATTCTGCTGCGCACGCAAATGTTACTGGAAATACCCCGTTCGATCGATCGAACGGCTCTCGATCGATCGAACACTTGAGCCTCAAGCGCTTCTACTCTCGTCGAGCGATCGAACCTTCGATCGATCGAACCTTCTTAGAGCGATCGAACTCCACATTTCAGCTTTGACTTCTTTTGTTTGCATTCCAGCATTCCATTTATTCTGATGTTCATCTGTTCAGTCCACACAGCAGTAATCTGCACAAACAACAACTAAAACAATACAACTTATCATAGATTAATCATATTGTATAGAAATTAGCCTTGCAATGCAAATTGCGGATAACATGGGAAGTTGTGATAAAAACTAATACAATTCTTCCTTTTAGCGCGGTTGTATTTTACAAATACCCCCGCTTTGCAGTAAGCGTAAATTCCCGAAAGATTGCCTATAAATAGTGAGGATGAGATTCATTCTCATCCAAACTTGCCAAAAATATCTAGAGAGAGGAGAGAGAAAGGAGATTTGGTTGCTCCGGACTTTGCGACGCCGATCGACGACCGTTCGTCCGTCAGATTTTCTCCAGATTTCAGATTTGAACTCGTGGAGGTAAGACCTACGTTTTGATATCACTTAGGCCGTGTTTGGCCAAGTTTTTGTAAAATCCTCATTTTGGACTTTTGGAAAAAACAGGTATAAACTTGTAGGAATTTTTCTCAAATTCGAAATCCGACGATTATTTATTCCCCTAGACGATCCTTCAAAGTTTGAAGAGATTTGCACGAGGTATGAATTCTAGATCTATGAAATATATGGATTTTCATGTTTTGGACATCACTTTTGATATTCTTGGATCCGGGCGAAATTCATGTGTTAGTTAGGCCCGTTAATTATGCACGTGAAATTATGATAAAAGCACGTATAACTGTTTATGTGAGCATGTTATGTGTCTACTTGGGTCAAAGGGGAGTTTGGTGCAAATTCATGCCGGAGTAAGCTTCTCGATGTTTGAGAATTTTGGTAGCGACGGCTACTGTGCATGGTTGTAGGCTTGGACTTGCCATGGCACTTGTGGGATGTAATGGTTGTAGGCTTGGACTTGCCATTGACATCGCGGTTTAAGGCTTGGACTTGCCGCTACCAGATGAATGCGTACCACTCACCCTAGAGACTATTCTTATGTGTTTTAGATGCTTAAACCATGAACTGTCATATAAGCATACATTTAGAATTGTACGCTCAGCATATAGCTGAGCAGTGGAGATGTACTCCATTGCAGGTAAGAAGAAAGACAAGAAGAAGTGTGTGGAGTGAGGCCGATGAACACCGGGGGATCACCTTTGTAAATGTTTTTGTGTTTTAAATCCTAAACTTGTGTAAGGATTTGAATATTGTAGTATGTTGTAATAGAAACATGGATTTGCTTTTCAGTATTGTAATCTTGTAATTGAACGTCTGTAATTATGTTTTGAATGCGTTAAAATCAGTTGTGGTTGTGATTGTTATTGGTATGGAGTAGTAGGACTTGTTAATTTCCAACTCAGGGCTGCCAGCCGAGGAGCAGTCGACTGAACCCCCTGATCAGTCGACTGGACCTCGTGTATTTGATAAACTGTAAGGAAATATTAGAGAAGCAGTCGACTGGACCCCTTGGGCAGTCGACTGAACACTGTTTAGTGGAGCCACTGCCTCCTTCGGTTGAAAAGCAGTCGACTGGTTTCAGAAAGCAGTCGACTGGGCAGTCGACTGGACCTCTGTTGAGATTTAGGGTTTTTGGTTCTGCTTGACACAGTCGACGGAGCAGTCGACTGGACCCTGGTGCAGTCGACGGGGCAGTCGACTGAGCCTCTGTTTTTTTTAAAAAACTATTTTCTTTGAATGTGTTTTCAATGACCAAAACTTTTTATGACTCTAATTTCAATGTTTTTTTACAAACACAGAAGGGAGCGTTTCCCAAGTTTTAAACTACCAGGGTTGTTTTATAGAAGTTCTTTCCGCTGCGTATTATTAGATGATGTTTGGATGAGCCTTGGTGGCGTGCCACGTGTCCTATTTCCACGCGTAGTGGGATGGGTCGTGACATTTATTGGTATCAGAGCTAGAGGTAACAAAACTTTGGGAACGTTCGACGACGAGTGGAGTGTTGAGTGATTTGCCACATGTTTTCAATTGCATTCATGCATCTTAGAGATGTTTGATGCATATGGATGTTGTTTTACATACATACTATTGTTATTGTTGTACATGCATAGTGTTTATGCATTGAGAACTACAGGATTGTAATCATGAGTGACGAAGAACGAGAATTATCGCCACATACTCGCTGAATGAATGAAATGGCAGAGATGATGGGGAACATGGGGGAGATGATACGAAATATAGCGGACAGATTACCCCCAACACCTCCATTGGAGCCAGAACCGATAGTTGTAGTACATGCGCCTGAAAATAGGGGTATGAGGTCAATATCAGAACAGTTTGCCCGGAAGAAACCGATGGAATTTCATGGGACACCCGACCCAACGCTCGCAGAACATTGGATCATGGATATGGAGAGAATTTTTCGATCGATTCCGATGACCGATAAGGAGAAAATTGAGAATGCCAGTGATGTGCTGAAGGGTGAAGCCCAGAATTGGTGGGTAAATGTACTAGATCAAGGGGCACCGATTACTTGGGAGGGGTTCAAGGCGGAATTTAATCGCCGGTTCTTTCCGCGAGCCGCCTACAATGCAAAGAAGAGAGAATTTGATAACTTGAAGCAGGGAGATATGACTGT